>JAHLJT010002406.1:94206016-94238263 GCA_031308135.1 Acheta domesticus | reverse complement strand
AAAAAGATCCCCATCAGTCTTACATCAGCAGTGGTGAGAATACGCATTAAGCAATCGATTCTTTTTCTCGCCTCGTTCTCTAAAACACCCAATGCGAAATGTGTTTCGCAGACTGCGTTGGTAAAAGGTCGATAAGCGTGGACTTTCAAACAGTTTGTACTAGAGCCATCTTGCAACAATCTGTTCAAGCGAGCCACTTTGGTTTACATGACCTTTCCTAAAATTGCTGCAGTAGAGACATGTTTGTCAAAATACGCGTAGACGTACTCATACGACGTTTACATCCAGATATCAGTTCTGTCCGTTCCTTAAATTCAACATTACATACAATCTGGTGGAAATCTTGATAACAGGTAATGGTGATTGTAAAATGTTGCAAGAAAGAAGCAACAATGTGGGCGACGATGGTGAGGAAGTGCTGCTGTTAGTGATGGTGATGGTGATGGTGATGATCGTGGTGGCGGCGGCTGTTGTTGTTGTGCTAGTGGTGGTGGTGGTGGTGGTGGTGGTGGTGGTGGCCGCGGCGGCGTGGGAGGCGAGGGCGGCGGCAGTGGGGGCGGCGGCGAGACAATTGGCTGGGTTCGTGATGATGTGTGTGGTAGTATTGATGTCTCTATAATAAGATCTCATATTTTCGACAGTAAAATCCTTATTGAATGATCTTTTGAGCTGTAACTCTGCACACATGTCAGGATTGAAGTCTATTAGTATCAACTTGACTGTCCGGTAGACGTCACGACCTAGGCACAGATGCCAACGCTTCGTCCGTCATGCTACAATCCCAGGACGAAATGCCATTGAGAAGACATAAATAATATTTTTGCTATTTTCTATTTCCATTTATAAGTGGAACTTTTCTAACTTTTCTACAGCGACATCCACACATCCGTATCAAATTTTCTGCGGCCATCATTGCTGCTCGAAGCTTTACGTTGTTCCAACTTTCCATGTCATTTTACAACAACAACTCGATTGTTGTGCCTTACATGTTTCAACATAATTTTGTCAATTGTAGTCCTTTAAATGATATTACGCATTTTTGTTAAAAAACGAGTAACTGTTGAGAATAACACTAAGAGCAACAAAGGTTTGGAATGCATTTCTCCTAGTTTTTGATTGATTGATTAATGATCAGGGCGCATCAACTGCAAAGATCATTAGTCTGTAAGTGTAGCGCATGCTTCTTTTCTTGGGAGGTGGCGGTGATATACCCCTAGGTGAAATGGTGAAATCCGGCGCCAACCTACCTGTCAGCTAGCGGGTTTTCCTCAACCAGGTATCTCCCACCAGAGGAGCACCGAGCCAGCCAGGACAAGCTCTAAGCTCCCGACTGGTCGCCCGGCATGTGTAGTAGTATAGGCATGTAAGTTTCAGTGTGAGTATGTGTGAAGACAGGACAAGGAAGGGAAGGAAGATCGCGCCGCGATCCGCGACGATCTATTAGCGGCTGTGGCAGTAGCCTGATATTGATCTGAGAAACCACGGAAAACTACGATCACAACAGCCGGATGTTGGTATTCTCCTAAAGATAGCGGCTGGATTCCACCTAGCTATCCAGCTAGTGTCGAATATCCTACCACCGACTCGAAACTAGGACTAGTTTTTGTTGTAACTCCTTCCTTGAAGTTACTACCTTGTACACAAAATTATACAGTGAGTGCAAGAGAATTATAAAACCAATTACTGATTGTTAATGTAAATGGGAAAGAGTAGTGCGAACTAACAGTAAATAATACTGAATTCAATTAAAGTGACTGCTACTGCGTTATATTACGTTCTACATTTCACAATACAGAATAAAGAGAAAAACGAATAATGGGGATGATATTCGAAATATTCTACTGAATGTTTATACAGCGAAAAAACACAAAAACGAAAGAACAATCCCGATTTAGAACGATTTATTCACGAGTCATTTTTTCCAAGAAAAATGAAAACATATGTTATTCCTTACCAAGAATGGGATTTACATGCTACAATAACAAAAATTTCCACTGCAATATGAAATCAAATAAAACTGTTTAATGTTCGTGATTTCAATATAAATAAATACTACACTTTCAACTTATCTTGCCCCTGCCGATGAATTTTAAAAATTAATTGTTTTCTCTCTCTTATTGTGAAAGTTTCACGCAAATTCTAATTTAATTAGTTCTTCAAATTGAATTTACATTCGTGTAAAGTAATATTTATTTACCTCAAAGTATATTAATCTAATATCAAGCTTCCCTTGGCAATTGTAAAATAAATTGTGCAATAAATCACATCAGTACACCGCTCACGAACGGCCTTAGCATAGAGAAAAGAGCAAAAACTCAACAGCCAATCTAGAAATTTAACTACGACGGAACAAAACGTATTGCAGATTTACACCGAATTCGCGATTAAAAGGTCATTACATTATCTCCATTCTACCCAACCACATAACTCTTTCACGAACACACGACTTTCGAACGACAGAATAAAACACAACCAAATCCCAAAATTTTCCGCCCTGCCAAATAAAATATGACCGCGTTTACAACACGCACGTTCAGATTAACCGGAAAGACCGCAAACAAATGAATGGCGCCGCTGAAAACAGTGTCCGGGTCGCGTCGGCGGCAGCAAAAAACAGGACGGCAGCGGCGGTCGTGTTGGGCCACGGGAGGAGGTGACGGTAGTGTTGGTGGAAACTGGAAATGCGGTAATAAAGGCTACAACGGACGCTAATCACAAGAAATTTCGGCCGGGTTGTTTGTTTTTTAATTATCTTCGGCGATGGTTATACTTATGGAGAACGTAGGCGTATGCGGTAAGTGCACAGGCATGTTTGGTTGGTAGCAGCGAATGCCGTTACATTGTCAGGAGCAATCCACATTGGAGAGAACAAAAATCAAATTACTAAGATATTGAGAATCAACGATATTTTTGCACATCAGTGGAAGTGGCTTTGGTGGTGGTTGATGTGAAGAAGGTAACACACTAATTAATAGCTACAAGAGTAAGAAATTGTGATGGTAATTCTTGAAAGAACGAGAGCTCGATTTTGAAACTGGCAAAGCAAGTGTATAGAACGATGGCAATAAGGTTGACGGTATGTTGATAGAGATGTCGAAGATTAGTTCAGAGTGAGGTTGACGGTTTAACTTCAATTACGTCTGCTCTGTGAGCGATAACTGTAGAGCACTCAGCCATCTAGAAAACTTGTCTGTGCACTACAAGTAAATGATTTCAGGACTGTGATTATTTTAAGGTATGGATCAGACATTTTTCATCCGATAATTTTTGTCTGATTAATATTTCGGTTATCATCCGAGGCTTCTTGCCCTCAGTATATTCATTCCGCTGTCTTTTTACACCCTAGGGGGTCTTGATTCTAGCCTCCACTCCTTCACTCCGCTCTGACTCGTATGTCCATTGCCTCCCACTAACGTCAGCAGTTTTTGGAGCTCCAAACCCCGTGGTGGAGCGTGGACCTTGTGAATGTTTGATCACGGCCAGGAGGCAGTAAATAGGCCGATTAAGGAGCTAACGCCCCCAGACACGCAAGCAATCACACACACACACAAACTTTCGGCCAGGAAGAAGTCTGGGAAGGAAGAGGATTATGAAGACGTTACAAAATAGTTGGATACGCCATATCATTCCACATACTAAAGAAACATCCATGCTCAGAAACTCTCACAACCTACAGAAATAAACAAATGAACAAATGTAGGAGTCAGTAATACTAGAAATAGCTAGGCCGAATTCAGTCGCTGTCTGGAGGAGAATTCTAACGGAAGGTTGCTCTGATCGGTATAGTTTTCCGTGGTTCCTCCAATAAATACCAGGCGATTGCCGGAGCAGTCCTCTAACAAACGGGCCACGGACCGCGCGAGATCATTCCTTCGCCATCCTTGTTCAATCCTCTCCCGTTACACACACTTGCACTTACATGCACTACACCATGGACACATGTCGGGAGACCAGTTGGAAGCTAAGAGCTTGTCCCGGCTGGGGCGGTTCTCCGCTGGTGAGAGATTCCCGTATGGGAATAAAAACAAACTTGCAATCCGACGTGTAGGTTGGCGTCGGATCTCACAATCCAGCGGGGGGGTCAAGAACACCTCCATCTCTCGTGATAAAACACGCAGTACACTCACGGGACTAATGACCATGGAGGTAGGCGCGCCCGAAAACAGGAAATAATCAATCAAACGACCTCTTCATTCTGGTGCTGCTTGCACGCCGGTTCACGTTGGCGGCGAGCGCCCGAACCCAGGGAAGGGGAGGGAAGGGAAGGGCAGGGAAGGGGCCCTCCCCGCGCCGCGTGAACGGTCAGTTTGTCGCGAGGCCCACGCATGTAATTGGGAGTGATTCCAATTAATGGCGCCGCTTCCCGCTGTGCGTAACTCGAGAGTCTGCAGCAGCGGCGGCGGCGGCAGGAACTACGGAAAGGCAGGCGGGCGAAAGTGAGAAGGACGATGGACGTCGGTCGCCCACGCCCTGCGGCATGCAGACCGGGGAGTCGCGCTGTGGTCGGCGGGAGTCTGCGGAGCGGAAAGGTAAACTATGAATCGCGGGGCGAGGGATGATGCAATTGAGTTCGCTTGCGGCCACGTAGCCATCGCCCCACGAAGCGTTTCATGTTGCAAGATACGACGCAATTGTGTACGTCGTTTTGAACGAAGTGTGGGAAACCAAACGCTGGGTACGTGATTGCAAATTTCGCTATGCAAGGTGTCCGGGGGAAAACTCTCAAGACAATTTTAAGCATATTTTGTCTAATGAACTACTTGGATATTCTGAATGGCTTAGCCACAAAAGTACTCGAAAGTTGGTTTGAAAAAAGTTTTCTAAGAAAAAATTGTATTGCAGAAGTATACAAAAACTCCAGAAACGTATAAATGGTATATTATTAACAAAAAAATGAATATACTCGTTCAGAAAGCAAAATTAACCCAGAAATAAAAAGCATTCAATTTACATAATTCGACTGATTTTTTTTAATTACACGGTTAATTTTTTCTGAACAAGTACATTCATTTCTTTTGTAAATATTAAACAATCTACACGTTTCTGGAGTGTTCCTATGCTTCTGAAATGCAAATTTTGCCCTTTCTTTAACCCAACTTTTGAGCGCTTATTGCTGCTCAGACATTCAGAATATCCAAGTAGTTTATTAAACAAAATACACTTAAAACTGTCTTAAAAGCTCATTTTACAATTCTCGACGTTTTCTTCCAGGAACTGTATAGTTGGTGAATAGCTTCACTTTCTTTCCTTCCTTCTCTGACTGTCCTTCCTTCACTGACTTTCCTTCCTTCACTATATAGTTGGTGAATAGCATTAATGAAGTGAGTAATTATGAAATGTAAATTTTTCTGAAGGTGAGTTATTAAATCACAACCCAACTCTTCGCTGCTTGCTTGAAACCTATATGGGAATTTTAGTAAGTCATACTTTATGAAATGGTTCAATATTAATATCATTCCTATGACAAAAGGTTATTTTTCTGAACGGACTGAGACGGTTCGTATTTTTCTTAAATTCGACGATGAGAAAAGATATAAACACGCCGTCTTTGTAATAAATGATAACGGCTAAAGGCGAAGAGAAGAGAATACACGAACATGGTTGTGATTTCTAAATTATTGTTTCTTCCCAAACTTCTCAGTCCCACGACGTTAAGGTCGTCCAACTCTAGACAAAAACTTTGGAAGACGCAGTTTAAGCCGTTTATTTCTCTAATAGATCGCAAGGAAAAAGCATGGAAAATGACGTCTTTCGTCATAACTCTTCATTCTATCTAATTGTAAACTTTTACTTGTGAACCACTAACTGCAAATTGTACTGGCGATAACTGTGTGACACAAAACAACGAATTTATTGAAATTTCTGCGCTCAAAATTATTCATAAATAAGGATTTCTCGCAGGTACCGAAGCGGCAGAACGCGTATACATTGATTCTCCCCTTTCATTGCAATGTTTCATTTGATTCCTACGCTTCACTTAACCTTCCACCAAGCCGGAAACAATGAACCACCCGCCAAAGGCGGGGACTGCCTTAGGCGTCGGATGGCGAGCGGCGGCCGTTGGACTAGGGTTTCTGCAGGGCCAGTCGCTCGCCGCCCCCGCTGCCCATCTGCTGCGCGAACCACCAGCAAGGCCGGGACGCATGAAGCCCTAGTGGGACGGAAGACACAGCTGCGAAATGTGTAGTAACGGCACACGCGTCTAATCCCGCTGCTTGCCAGATTGAACTTTCCTCAGCACACTGAAGTCCGTACATCACTGGTAAAGGATTTTTCAGCGACAGCACCAAGGTATTTTCCACTCAACGCTCTTCATTCAGTCATCTCAGTTTCAGACAGGCTACTTGCAGACAGGCTACAGGCAATTTTGGTAAAAAACCAAAATTCTAACAAATCGGATTACACAACGTTTTTTATTTAATATTTTTATATTAAATATTTTTATAGAAATCATATCTATATCTATATCTTCTATACTTCTATACTTCTATATCTATATACTAATATATAAAGACAGAACTGCACTGACTTACAGCGCGATAATCTCTGAATCTACTGAACCAATACTGATGCAACTTTTGTATTAGCTTCCTTTAAAGGTCTGGAGTAACATAGGCTATGATTTACAATCGCAAACCTTACTATATTCACAAATAATTACTTTTCTGGACATTTTTCGCCTGGCGTTACATCACAGATTCAATAGTGGATCAATGTCAATAGTTTAGCTGCGCGCCACCAGAGGAAGTGGTCTGAGATCTTCTACTGTTTTCATCAATGTAAAGGATTGTGTATTTAGAGGACTGTTTGTTTATTTTATACAGTCAGTTGTCTAACCCTAAATATTTGTTTTAGTGTAATAGTAATAGTTTTTTTCGCTTTATTTAGAAAAGCAACTTGAATATTGATTTTAATTGCGTGTAGACGTGAGTGCATTAAGTGTACAAGAGACTAAATGTTTGAAAGATATCATTTTCTGATGAATGTGGTTAACATTGCCGTAAAAAGGTATATATGCACATATGTTTAATTGTAGTAAATTAAGCATAATTATTACGTATTTGCAGGTTAGGCGAGCGACAGTGCGATTTACATGTTATTCTGAAACTGATGGAGGGATGCATGCTTCAGAGAAGTGTTTTAATATAGTAGAAAATGGGATAGTAGAGAGTACTTTTGGATGCTGAAGGAACGGTTAAATTGATGACAGCTCGGCATTAATACAGTTTTTAGTAAAACGGCAGTACAATTAAAGTAAAATAGTATTGGTAAATGGGTATTTGGAGGAATTTAATGTGTGACAACGCTGGTTTTGAAGGTTGTTATTTTAAATAAGAGAAAAAGTGTTGTCAAGCCGGGATTCACTGTGATCTCGGATTTTTGGAGATATTATAATCGCATAAGTGGTTAATGCTCCTTTTGGTCAGCCACAATTTATCAAGGACCCTAAAACAGGTACTAGAATCCAATTAAAATTACTTTAATTATTTCTAACCGTCGATTGATGCGGCAAGATCAATTTCAAACTTTTCTATATAAATAGGCGAGAAGAAAAAATATGAAAAAGAGTAAGATTTATAATGTGTCAAGTTATTGTAAGTTTTGGTATATAATAAAATTCCACAAACAGAATAACGTAAGTATAAGCATTTATTTTTTTACTTTAGATTTGTTTATTATTTTCAGTTATAAAGAGAAAGGAGTTTGGGGCCGGAACCCCAATAGGAGTAAAATGTAAATATTTTTTAGTGAGAAGTGCTGTAGTGTGTAGAAGGTTTTTTTCCAAATTGGAGCAAGGCAGAGAGGCGTGATAGCGTGGAGGGAATATACGGTAGAATAGATTGGAGTAGGCTCTGCCACAGGGCGGGAATAGATGGAATTTCACTTTCTGTTTAATACAAAATTATGATTAATACCCCAGAAATGCGGGGTTCTTCATAAGCTAGAAAAATTATTATACAGAAAAGTAATCTAATATATAAAAATCAATGTTTGTTGGTTCGTGCTTAATGCGTTGCCGTAGCAGCAACCAATTGCGATAAAAATGTGTCAACATATTGCTTGCACTTGCGGGAAGAGCAAAGGCATAGTACAATTATTGTAACTCCACTAGATGGCGCTAGAGCACATGATACCGTTTGAGTTAAATGCAATTCCCAATCCACGTGAGCTTCATTGTTACTGGGCGTTGCCGTGTGCTGTAGGGGAAGGTCGAGGAGAACACAAGGAGCAGGCGGCGCAAGTTAATGACAGGAAAGTGAAAAAGAGACAGGGAAGAGAGGGAGATGAAAAATAGGAGATAAGGAAATAGAGAAAGAAAGGGAAAATAATTAAAGGAAAAAAGAGAGAAGGAAATAGAGAAAGAAAGGGAAAATAGTGAAAGAGAAGGAAAATAGAGAGAGGGAAAATAATGAAAGAGAGGGAAAATAGGGAGAGTGGAATAGAGAGAGGGGGAGAGGGGGGAATGAGAGAGCGGGAAAAGAGTTAGAGAGTGGGGGAAGAAGAGACACAGAGAGGGAAAAAGCGACAGATGGAGAAAAGAGACACAGAGGGGGAAAAGAAACAGATGGAAAAGAGAGAGAGTGGGGAAAATGAGAGAGGAGGGAGAGGAATATTCCCTCAATTATTTCTTCTGCGGCAGCAATGCGCCGGGTACCAGCTAGTTGTTATTATAATAAGTGTAGTAAGTAAATGTTAAAGAGTGAAACAAATTTTCAATTTGATCACTTTATTGAAAGTTTCCTATCTAGGTTTCTATCGATCGAGAAACGTTTCATGAAAAAATGAAATAGGAAAGGGAACTACTACACTATGAAAACAAACAAATCGTTACCGACACAAAATAATTTCAAAATGGAAATAAATCATAATCGCGATTTTCAACAAAATATTTCTTAACATTAGTACTTGGATTAAATAACTAACTTTCCCTAACGAACAATGTGACTTCATTAACATAATTTTTTCCACATATTAAGAGAGAGTCCTGAGCAGAAATATGGGATGAAAATATAATTATCATGGTGACCCAAGGGACGCCGGAGACGAAAACACCGCGGATTATTCTTTGCCCATCAATAAACTTTGGTGCAAAATATTTCTGTATCACTGAGAAAAAGGGCATTATGTCACGTTTACTTAATTTTTCCAGAAGAGATGTTTAAAAATGTTTTTTGGAGTCAAAGTTGACGTGGAGTCAAGGTGGTCAATACTCGTATATTGTCTTTACACATTCTTAACTTCTTTACTAAATAAATCACTTATTGGGATTTGTGTCTAGGATACAGTTCTCAATAAGTGTATTTAGGACGGGCAGTAGAAAAGAAGTGGAATAAAAGAGTTGAAATATCTTCTAGTAGAATATGGACGTAATGTCTACCTCTGGAGTAAAGATTGAATAGATTAAGAAGAGAAATCCGAGCTAGTGTTTTATATTAACAAATTATTATACATTCATTACTCGTATATTATTAAGATGTTCTCACGAATATTTCATTTTGATATTCAAAGTATCAGAAAATAATTATAAAATGTTAGAACAAAAATTCCATGTAAGGCGAATTGCAAGAGAAGATAATATTTTACCTTGCAATTTCAAAACTTCGCATTTGTGCATTAGTAATCTGTTTTTATCTATTCAGGATTCACAAGAATACTTATTTATAATTATTTTATATACGTATTTGTTTATTTGTAAATATCTAACAACCATATTTAATCAATTTGAAAATAATTTCTCAGTCCACAATAAGACAAAAAGTCTGAGAAAATAAAAGTCTGACATAGCTAGAAAGTGGAAAAGGCACTGATCTTTCATACCTCGACATCGCGGACTCCGTTAAATGGACGCAGTCATGAGAATAATGAGCCGGAACAAGAAAAAAAAATGCAAATAAGAAGAATTCCAATGTTCTGGTTTAATTCGAAAATCCTGAATGAGCTTTCCGTGGAAAATTCAAAATATGCAGTAGGAACTAAATTAGACTGAAAAATAAAAATTATAAAAAAAGTAATAAAAGGGCAGTCGTAGTGATATAAATAGAATATTCCCACTAAAATTCACCTTTTATTTAAACAGGAACTTCAAAGCACACGCAACAACACAATTCAAAATGTATAAAAGGTCCTTTAAAAGCAAAGATATGAGAAAAGTGCAAAGAAAGGTAACGGAGAGGTGAAACGAAATTTATTATTCTGTTAGAAATCTCATAGAAACTGAAAGTATATTCGTTTGGATGATTCCAAAAAAGAAGAAAAAATTCCTGAATACAAGAGACGTCTTTCAATTCCCCCCTTGCCAACGGAAGTAGAAAAGCACTGATCGCTTACACCGTTGTATATTGCTTGTTGCGCAAATTAATGCTGCTCTGAAAATATTAATTATGCCTACATGAATGGAAGTAAAAACTTAAATAAGAAATGCAATGCATTAATTTTAATAAGAACTTATGATCATACCTTGAAAAAACAATCTACGAAAAATACTCAAATACAAACACTTCAAATAGTGTAATAAATGAATGAGAAAAATGAGATAAATTCGGCAAACGTCATTGCTTGTCAAAAAAACAAAAAACTCCTGGGTAGTACGTTCACATGACTAAGACGACGCTAATTTTCCTGCATATCAATTGCTGCTTTAGAAATTATTAACTGTAAATGCGTGCACAATTTCATTCTCTGAATAGAGTCCAGCAACTATTTTTGGTACTGTACAAAGACAGAAGGGGAGCAGAGAGAGAGAGAGAAAGAGAGAGAGAGAGAATAGTTTTATTTTATGTTCTGAACAACTTCGTAGGATTATTAGGTACGCAATTATTTTTATTTTTAATTATTTTAAAAGTATTTTTAAGGAAACTTTAAATAAATATAATTCTCTTTAAACAATTTTCCCTCTTTCAAAAACAAGTGACATCTGTTCCCTATAGTACTTATTCTCTTCCCACTTCAACCGGTGAACTCAACTGAAATTTCCGCCTGATACAGTGCTAAGTCCCAAGGATATACCGAAAAGTGGCTTGAGCTTAGAACCACCTAACAAAACGCGGCCTTCCGCCGAGCACGGAAGCAGCGCTGATCATTCCCGCCGCCGCCGCCGCCTCCTGCCCCGCGTGCGGGTGCGGCCGGCGGAATGAGCGCGGGGCTCCAACAGATTCCCTTCGCTTAGCGACGTCTGTTCGGCGCCCCGGGGTCTTTTGCATTGCAGATGCGCGCCCGGGGCACGTCCACGGCCCGCCCTCGCCCCGCCCTCGCCCCCCCCCCGGGCCCGCCCTGAGGGCCGAAGGGTCGGCCGGGGCCGCGGCGGGAGGCGACGACGACGGCCCGCCCTGGGCGCCGGGCAGGGCGAGGCAGAGGAAGAGATGGTCGAGCTGTGGCCGCGGTGATAATGGGAACGACGACGTCACGGTGATGGTGCCAATGAAGCGGCAGAGCACGACGTCAGTGGTGAGTGTTGTGAAGAGAGCGAGGGAGTTGGCCAGCTGTGGCCGCGGTGATAGTGGGAACGACGACATCATGGTGATGGTGTCCATGAAGGGGCAGAGCGCGACGTCAGTGGTGAGTGTTGTTGTGAAGAGAGCGAGGAGTTGGCCGAGCTGTGGCCGCGGGGATAATGGGAACGACGATGTCACGGTGATGGTGTCCATGAAGAGAAGAGCGCGACGTTGGTGGTGAGCGTCGACGTGAAGAGAGCGTGGGAGTTGGCCCCGAGCTGTGGTCGCGATGATATTAAAAACGAGATCACGGAGATAGTGATATTGAAGAGGAAGAAGGCGAGGGAGGTGCTCGAGCGGTGACTGGAGTGATAATGGAAACGATGCTAGGTGGATACATCACGTAATTGGTGCCAATGAAGGGGAAGAGGACGACGTTGGCGCTGGGATGATCGTGAAGAGGGCGAGGAAGGTTCTCGAGCGATGACTGGGGTGATAATGGGAAGGATGCTCGGTGGATGACGTCATGGAGAAGGTGCCAATGAAGGGGAAGAGGTCGACGTTGGTACCTCTAACTGGTGGTGGTCGTGAACGATAGTTGACTGCTGTGATAATGGGAACTATGCTTGGTGAATAACGTCAGAGAGATGGTGCCAATGTGGAGGATGGAAGGACAACGTTAGTGCTGGGGTTGGCCGTAGGGTTGTGCAGGGGGGCGAGGCTGCAGTAGAAGTGGTCATGCCGTGACGACGACGGTAAAAATGAGAACGCGGTTTGTGCAGACAACAGAGACGATTGTGAAGTTCATTTTTGTGTTTCTGGGATTATGGTGATAAAAATAGTGACATTTACAACGACTTCGCTAAGAATGTCACTATGCCTTCAAGCGAAGGAAGAGGATTATGCCTTAGTGATCTTTATGAGACACGCTCGTCCCTGCACAGTTGGTCATAGCAATATTTTGTGTTTGCCATTGACTGAAAGTAAAGGTACTCAAAGTTAGGGTCGATCATGAGAAGTGAATGATAATAAATGAATATTCAGTTGCGATAGGAGGGTATGGAAATCTAAATGGCTAACATAAGAGAGCAAAAAAAGCATAAAAAATAATCAAGTACGAAGCGTTCCAGAAATTTGATTGCCACAGAGCAGATAATACAATGTGAGTGGATGTGATTCATAAAGGGTTAAACGCGATGAAAATATTGAGTTTGGCGAATATTAAAAGAGTGACGGCAGAGATGGGAAAGAAAGTATCAAGAAGTGTTTCGAGAGATTGTGTAGTAGCTTGGTGAGAGCAAAAGTTGAGGTTATTGCACGAAAAGGTGAAAGAAATGGGAAGTGATGTTGGTGGGAAGGTAGGGGTACAGGTGTTTGCAACAACTGTATGATTAGAGTGTGGAAGGAGGAAGATAACTAGTGGTGCTACAACAGCACTTACTTTCCCGTATTACAGGAAACAGCTAAGTAGTACTGTAATATTGCACTTTATGCGCTACTAACATCTTCGCTTGGAAACTCACTATTTCCATTGCAGTGTTGTCAGAACTATGTGAATTCTACAACTTCACAAAAATAGAATGCAAAAGTTTTGTAACCCTGTATTGGAAAAAGAAGCCTGATACCCTGGAAATATAGAAATGCCTTCCATTGGGCCATGATTAGGGAAGAGTATTTTAAAACCATGCAAAAAATTCTCTACTCACTACAAATGGTACAGCATTTGGTGCAAAACTAAATATTTGCCTGCAAATATCAACATAAATTAAACAATTATAACTCCTTTTCATACAGCTCCATTAGGTCACAACAATGACACTAATTCACAGATATTCGCGAGCGCAAAGTGAATTCCATTGTTGCAGACCCTGCATTGTCGCTATTCTGAGAGCTATTAATTCTTTTTACTTATTTCAAATATTTCAAAATAAACAATTTCTAAAATATTTAATGTCTAAGTCTATAACAAAGTTCGAATGTAAGAAACGAAGAAAGAATTAATGTACAAAATTGCACATTCTAAATTACGACGCATCCAGCTGTCCGAAGCGCAGTAAATTTACAGGGGCCTTTTACGTTTGTCACAAAATTAAAGAAAAACTACTCGTATTTTGAAAAAATTAAGCATGACCGTATTTATTTTATTTATTTATATGTCAAAAACAGAAACAGAATGGCACAGACTTTCCCGTATTAGTTTTCTATTTTCCTGGGTCTTCGCTAGCTATTCGGAATTGCCACATACTCTTTCTTGCCAGCTACCATCTATCATCGCCAAAAGTACATTTTGTTGTCATTTTCTTAATTTTTCGGTTTCCTATTGGTAGAACAGAAACATTAATTTTAGAATATTAAAGAACACAAAAACCTAGCCGTAATGGCAATTTTCTTTTAAAAATTATGTGCCGTTTAAGAGAAAATGGCGTTTTAGCACTACTAAAAATGCGAAATTGGAAGCTCATTTTCATAGAAAATTTTTGAGTTTTCAAAATACTTTATTTGAAGTTATTTGAAGCACTTACACTCACAAACATAATAATCTTTATAATTGCGGATAATGTGCATATTAAAGATGTGAGAGATCTTTCAAAAACTTTACATTTATATAATTTTTGAAAAAAAACAAAAAAACTCAAAATAAACTTCACGCTATACTAATGAGTGTAATTAGCACTATCCGTTACAAAAGTTTCAAGAAAAAAATTGCAGCCATATACGAGAAAATGACGTTTGAGCATTTCTGAAAATGCCGAAATTTGAGCTACTTTTCACAGAAAACGGTAGTGTTTTCGAGAAACTTTACTTGACATTATTTAAAGCATATATACTCGTAAATATAATAATGTAAAAAAATTGCCGATAATATAAATATTAACGACGTAAAAGACAGTAAAAAAATTTATATTTTGGTAATTTTTGAAAAAACCAACCGATAGACCAAAATGGCTTTTATGTCATTGATAGAGTACATTTACCACTATCCCTACTAAAAGTTTAAAGAAAAATTTGGAGCCGTTTTTGAGAAAATTTTGTTTTTTGTAATTTTTTAAAATTGCACATATTGCACGCAATATTGCACGAAAACTACCAAAATTGTGAAAAACATTTACATGACCTTTATTAAAGAACTCAATATGCAGAACAAATTTTATTTGAAGAAAAAATATCTATCTTCAATTTTGTAGTTGGAGAAAGATGCCGAAAAAAATTTAAACTTTCACAATATTCGAAAATTCAGAGGTGTACGTGAAAATCGGACCTATGCCATGTTAAAAAGTGTATTTTCCTCTATTCATACAAGAAATTTAAAGAAAAAATTTGGAGCCGTTTTTGAGAAAATGTAGAAAATCCCCGGGGGCTTCATATAAAGTACCCCCCAATTTTTAAGAATATTTTTCAAAATCACAAAGCTTCGACTAGAATCAGATCGACTGGGGAATATCAATTTTGAAGAAAATCGACCGAACGGTTTAGGCGCTAGCGTTGACCACAGACGGACAGACGGACGGAATGCCGTCAATCGATTTTTAAGTATAAAGAAGCAACAAATCATGGATTTTGACCACACCACGAGATAGAGGATTTTTTTTTTAATTTAGCAACTGGTTTTATCCACTTATTCGTTTTCACGGCTCGGCAATTAATTTTTTTTCCGCCGAAAATTGGCCATTTTTTCGCGCAGCATTACATAACTTTCCCTATACTACGTATATCACTCCGTGTATAAGTACGTATACGGGAAAGTAAAAAGTTAAGATAGTAATGAAGAAGAGAGACCGATCACAGTTATCACTAGAGCCCGGATAATTATGTACTAAAAATTGGGAAAATATGTACATATATATGTATTATAATATACAGAAATATGTACTCAAAAGTATGAAATATGTAACATTAAGTGTCTTTATATCAATTATTTTTTATTAAAATACCTTTATCTTAGAATATATTGTTCTGGGTACTTAATATAAAGACCAGAATTGAACATTATAGTTCTCATAATCCTATTATTTACAACGATCTTCGTATCTATAAGAAACACATATCATCTCCGATATTATTTCAGTTTTATACCTTCCCTTTGTGGCTCTAACACGCAACCAATCTTTATACATGAGGTCTCAAAAGAAAGAGAATTTCAAGGAGACGTGACGAATTGCATTTTGACTTTAAAAATATGAAGGATTTGTTTAAAAACATATCGAAATATGAATGTCAAATACACTTTCTATTCTTCTCCGTGTTTTCTGGATCCAGTGTGACGGAATTGTCCCCTCACAGCACTGCACTAAATTGTTTCGAATCCTGGGTTTTTCTCCAGAACGAAAGACCTCTTTTTCTTCATTAGATCCCCCTATTGACCCTCAAATGATAAATGAACAGTTTTTTAAAGAAGCGACTGCTGATTGGGTAATTTCAAAGCTACCAGAAAGTTTCAGGGAAGATGTTTACAAAGATGTTCCAGGGAATTGTAGTGCTTATTGAAAATGGGGGCAATATAGTTGTTCAGCTTTTGAGTATCGAACAATTGCTTCGATATGCCTATAGCTGCTGTAGCTTCAGAATCAAATTGATGTATAACTTGTATTATAAAATCAAAAATGTTGAGTATTGTAGCTCATAGCTTCAATCCACGCGCCCCATCTCGTTAATCCTTTTTTGTATTGGAAATCAATGCGTCAACTTTATCAAATTGAGATCTAATCAGCCCTGCAAACACAACGCACGCACAAGATAGGTTAGAAGTAGTAATTTTGCAACAATATCTGCAGGGCTTCTGCTACCTTGCACATGTACGGCGCTGCACTAGTACCGGAAGGAAGACATTATGTTTAACTTCATTACACCACAAAAATCCCGTTGTATTGTTAAAAAGTTTTGTAATAGTTTGATGGTTGCATTTGGGTAACACTTGACAAGTTAACAAAATAAGACTAACACTTTTAAATGTTCATTAAACCTATCACAATCTTGCCAATAAGATTTCCTTGCACATCAGTTCCATGGCGATATTTTACTTCAAATTTTCGGTCGAAAGACAATTTACGAACAACGCTAGAGGGACATGTAAAAATCAGGGAAAGAAAAATATCAACGGCCCTTCGTAAACTGGTGCATAGGTTTCCGGTAAAGGGTATCAAGGTCAAAGGAGACCTCAAAAATATGCGAAGTGGGTGCGCGATATCGCCTGCTAAAAATATCATTTTCACAAATCAAACTTCCTTTCTGTTCTCCGCGATACTCGCGCTGAAAACTAACAGAACAGAAGCTATGGATTGCATCGTCGCCTTCCCCTTTTACTTCCAATACCGTTGGCATTCATGGATACACTCATTTCAGCTCGTAATAATAGCTTCATTTTAGAGAGGAGGCTACAGAAAAAATGTTTGACATTGCTAAATTGTTGTTTGGATGATTCTTTGTCAAAAACAGATAGGAAAAATAAATAATTAATTTTTTTAAATGTAGGATAATGGAAAATTCAGTAATATGTAAAAATATGTTCGTTAGAGTAAAATATGTAAATATATGTAATTTCGGGCAAAATATGTAAATATATGTACTAAAAACTAAACGTTTTTGGCCACTAATCGATGTGAAACGTGAATATATCGTTGATTCGACTTGCTAGATTTAACCTTAGGAAAATATGTAATTACATAATTATCCGGGCCCTAGTTTATCACAATTCTAAATGCGGCGGGAAATATTACGACGGCGAAAGTAGTACTGATGTATCTACGAATCTGCGAGGGGATAAGATAACTGAAGTTAAGAGGATTCAGGCGATCTCACCACGGACAATGAGAGTGTTGCGTTTACAAGGAGAGGGTTTACGACGACCAATTTGCTTAAATCGAAGAGAACTACAAAATACCAGATGCAGGAAGCTGCCAAACTAGAAACGCGGTCGATCTGGCAACAAGGGAAAGGACGCGAAATTGCAAAGAGGGTGAAAAGATGTTGCAGACGGTATTTGCAACGTCCTACAAATGCGACCTGTCCGCTCCATTGAATTCTGCTTTGTCTCCAGCATTACATTCCTGGTGCCAAACGTGATTGTAACGATCCCCTCTTCAACAGAAAAAGTTCAATTTTGTTCTTCGCTGACTCTGATCGTTGCACCATCAGAATACCCTTGTGTATCTTTTACTCAGACCCTTCATAGTGAATAGCCTACAAATGGTAATTCTTCTTCGCACAATTGTTTACGATTGCATTCTGAGACTCGATGAGAAAAATAAAATTTTATTTTCGGTCCGGAACAATTTTCGTCATTGGGCTGAAATTACAAGCATTCATGGAAGAACGAAAACTTACTGATACTGCTTTCTTAGAAATACGATGATGCTAAGTGGAAGAGAAGAATTGTTTTCTTGCGGATAAAATCTCAAATTATGAGATTCACACAGCTGACTGTATGCTGCAGAACATTAATAAATAGACATCGGATGTTTAGGGAAATGCCTATTTTTTTCTAGCAAACTTATTTAAAGGCCGACAACATATGTGCACGAATCATGACAAATTATGACATATGACAAAGTTTTATAATGCTTATTTTTCCTTATTTTAGCATAAATACCTTTTTTCCATAAATAGCTTTTCTTTAAAATTATTGCACTTTTTGCTTTTATGTATTTTTTATACACAAAGTTAAGATATCAGAAAATCGGCCATGGTCCAACCTGACCGTTCATTACGAAACCTTCAATTACGTTATTGTATTTGAAACGCCAGAGAATTCCTGAAAGTATACCAACATATTTTTTTCCTTTTTCCTATCTCATAAATACTTGCCATGTCCCTGAGAAAATGGTCGATTGACAGTACACTGAGGGCACCTTTTGATTGGAAATAAATGAAAATTCCCAGAAGGTTTCAGTGTTGCTAATTTTGGACTTCTAAAATCCTTCTGGTGTCTGGCATACATTTTAGAAATCCTTCTCTGTATCTTCAGAAATCCTTCTCTGTATTCAAACTGATTTTGTCTCCCAATCATTGCAGATTTGAAATTGCGATCCTTGAAAAGTTACTGGTACAATATTTCAATGGAAACTATTAAGAATAAAACGTAGAAGAGTTGTAAATATGTCTTAGAGACTTAAATAATTTTTAATTTTATTGCGAATGTAATTTTTGACAGCGACTTTTTTCTCCTTATTCTCGACATTTTACGTGCCTTTTTAGGCGCCTAAAAGGCGATTTTTTAGTGCCTAAACATCCGATGTCTATTAATAAGCATCAGTATAAAAAATATAAATTCATAAATATAAATGAAAAAAAACTAAATATGTGGTAAAAAAATTGACATCCGCGTATAATCTGAACGTTAAAATCAACACACAATAACGACCGGGAATGATGGGTGCCTCATATCATAATTATGGACGAGGGAGTAAAATTGGACCGCACTGTAAACTATTAATATAAAAAGAGCATTAAAGCAAGAACACTGAAATGCATTCCTTTCAGAAAAACAAATATGAAAGAAAACTTATACTACATATAACCCGGCATTCACAAGACATATTTTTCTCTTTCTGTTTTTCAAAGCAGAAATAGAAGTTCCAGTACGCTGACCTTTACCGCTTTTCTTTATCGACCCACGGTGAGGTGGGTATATTTCGGGTTGAGGCGGCATCTTAATGACAACTGGAAAGCGTTCTGAATTACGTCGTATACAGTTTTTACTGTTTTTTTTTTTTTGACAAATAAATAAATAAATTAAATGGAGACACAATTCGGTGAAATAAATAAATAATTCTTTGATTAGAAATCAAGACCAATGTGTTGCCTTGTAAGTAAAACTCAGAGTTGGGCTAGGCATTTTGTCTCGAATGCTATTTTGGATACAATAAGGAGTTTTCAGTTGCCACACAGCTTTATTAAACTTTAAGTTCTAATAGCACTGTGGAATTAGTGTAAAACGCAGTCCAGTCATTTTCATTATTGCTGAAAATTACCTAACAATATGTTTATTTCAATGCAGGGTTTTGAATTCAAACTTCAATGAAATAACGATCCAATTTATTTTATATATTCCACGCAAAAATTACTAATAATTAAAGAAATTAAAACTGACAAGCATAATATAATAATAAATGCAACTTTAATATACAAAATCGAATAAAAGATTTACTTGATCGCTTCTCAATGATTAACTGTCAATTTATGGTTTGTGAACTTCTTTTTGATTGGTCAAGAACCTGAACCATAAAGAAATCTATATCGTAATGAGTGTCATTATGCAACGGGTTGCAGCCATCAAATGTCAGAATTATACAATGGGAGTAGAAAACATATTTTTAGTTCTTGATACGATTACATTTTGTGTTGATTCTGTGCTTCCTGCTCATAGAAAATGTAAGCAGTACGTTCATTTTGGTTTCACATAAAAAAATGTACAGGTGTAATCAATGTTCATTTTGCAAATTATTGTAAAACAATCTGCCTATCTTACACGATACATTTCATGTTAATTTAAAATTTACTTTAATATTTATTCCCACTGTCAATACACCATTACTTTTATTAAACAAGCTAATGAAGAAAAAATAACGTTCTAATATACCCCATTATGCTACACGCGTTCTCTCAATAGCTTTTGTTACTCCCGCAGTTATATCAATTGAAGAGCATCTGCATTTTGAATTGAATAAAGAACATTAAAATTGAAAACGCTCGTATTCAATGAAAACACGAACTGTTATAGGGCACAAAAGTAATTCATAGCCGTAATCCATAGTAATTGAGTGATAGTTTCATTTTAATATAATAGCCCGCGCCATGTATCTGCCAAACGCATTCAAAACGTTCAACCCGTACCCCCAACCCATCCGCTCCAACCCCCGCTCTCAATTAATTAGTGTATCCGAATTTCGCTTTTAAGTGGTCTTGCGCACACGCCTGGCAGTATTCCCGAAAAGCCCTCTTTCCCCACTACTCTCGCGGTCCAGTCGTTGCTGCACAGACAGTCCCTCCGAACGTGCATCTGCCCGAAAGCCTGTCCGTCAGTCCACCCATCCTTCCTTCTCTCCGCCCACCCACCCGCCTGTCCGTGTGTGTCTGCCCACCCATCCGTCCGTGTGTCTGCCCGCCCGTCCGTGTGTCTGCCCGCTCGTCCGTCCCTCCGTCTGCCCCTGTGTCCTTTCAATCCATCTGCCCATCTTTCCGTCCTCCCAAACTACTCACCGCGCCCGCCAGCCAACTCACCTCCCAGTCCGCCCCGTCCACCCATCTTACCCCGCGTCCACCCGGCCGTAAACTCGCCCGCCGACCCACCTGGGCGCCCCACCACGCACGTATTCATCTGACCGTCCCCCCCCCCGCATATGGTCCGCGCATACACCTAAACGGCGACAACTGCGCCCGTCAGCTCATCGTCCCGCACATCCGCCTGCGCTCGAGAGCTCGGATCTCGGCCGACGAATGGTCGGCGAAACGCAGGGGGAGGGGGCGGGATGGGGGAGGAGCGGCGTAGCCTCGGCGCACGAGAGCATTTTGCGAAACAGGAATCACGCGGTGCTGATACGAGAGCGATCCCTTTGAAGCCTCTTGGTTGGGGCTCTGCTCAGGATCGCCACGCGAATCGTAACGCGCAGATCTGACTGCAGCTTTCCAACTCTGGTGGGCGAGAGCAGACTCTCCGCTCTTTGACAGCGAGGCTCACGTGTCCGAAAGAGACAGAACCGCTTTTGACGAATTGTATCCGCCCGAGAACAATTTGGTTGAATGTAAACGAATGTAAACGCGCGCTTCCGCTGTTGGAGTCAACGTTACTTGAGTAGGGTGCATGAAGCGGCGTCCTGAAATAAATTGGCTATGTTTAGATCGTCGTTCTGCGGTGTTTCTTAGAGAGAACAATTTCGAAACTTATAATTTCACTTTAAAATTTGTTCTAAGTATCTTCCATTTACCCACTGAAAAATAATTCCACAATTATGTTTAGTATCGTATAATTATGTACGCAAAAATACTTCTGAATGAAAGCATTATTTTTCATTTAATGACCACGTACTCGACATTCCTTCTATCTAGATAATAAAAACTATTATAATACATATATACTACAATACATATTGCATACACTATTTTGTGAATCAATAATTACCTTCAAAGTGCTGTAGCGGAATCACAACCAAGAGAGATTGAGATAAATGAGATATATCTTTATTACACTTATACCGTACCTTTACTTTCCTGCAGAACTTATCTACAGTTACGGCGCTAAAATGTATTGAAATATACGAATACCCTTGGTTTCCGAAACGTCGTGGATGAACACTGAATATGCAACAGAAATCAATGCATTTTTAGAAACTTTTTCAGCGCAATCTCTAATTTCCAATTTCTGTTTTGGCAACCTGAGTTTGTGACAATACTATACCTTGTAATCAACGATTACGGGTATTGGAAACATATTTTCTTACTTCGTATTCTTTAAAGGTGTTGTTCTGAAGTGATAGTGTGGTGCATCAGCTCAAAGATTTTGTGGTAACTGACTATAATATATGACTATTTTATAATTGTATATGACAGTGATATGCAATTATAAAATAAGAATATTTTAAAATAGGTTATAAACAAGAAATTAATACTAAAGAGTTATTCACAACCATTGATAATTAATTCACGAAGGATTAATTTCACTGGATTCAACTCAGGACATTAAAAGGTAACAAATTAATATTCATAATTCTCCCTCGTAACTAAAACACTCTGCATTCATTCACAGAAATTTTTTGAAAAGCATTGGAAGACACCAAGGTTCACTTTATTCGCTGCAGGGAGGGAAGTTCCGAAGAAAAAGTATGTAGTCGTCCAAAGCAAATGATGAACTACGAGACCAGAGGTTTTTTCGAGATCAAAGGGTTAGGTAAACTCAGCGAGAGAAGTCTTTTCATATAACTGAACGGGTATTTCCAGAAGTGCACGCATTTTTAGAAGTTACTACCATTCACAAGGAAATCTGTAAACAATTTCAGTTTGCAATTAAAGCTGTGTAGGGAAAGTGAACAATCTAGAAAAGCAACATGGAGGTATAATCCTGCTTCCACGTTTTGTAACGCTCTTAATACTGATTCAAATAATTACACATTAAATCGTACAAATGAAATTTTTGTGCCTTTTTCACTGGATATAATTTAATTCTCACCTGATTAGCAACGCCACGATAACGATCTATGTCAGTAATATGTCTTCTTAACTGACGTACCTGCAACAGAAAGAAAAAATATTAGCTGTGATAAGTTTTCTTAAGAAGGCAAATAAATCGCAAATTCAGGACTTGTGTCCAGAGTAAGACATAAATATCTTCATACACGAATAGACATACGTATTATTCCGATACGTTATACTGTAGTGATACCGAATAAATTCAAGTTTATTCTGCCGCAAAATAACTCCACGCAGGCGGCGACGCGAGAGCCATGCGAGGCGCCACCGAGGCGGCCCGAGGGCCAGGCGAGGCGCCACGGTGTCGGCACCCTCCGCGACCCTCCGCTCCCTAATTCGTCATGGACACGTGTGCCCCAACTCTGGGTGGCCGCTCTGCACACGACCCCTTCAGTATTTTTCCACGACGCCTGGAACTCTTCCGTCAGCCTCCCTAGAGATTCCTAGCCCCTCACACCCCCCGGTCGTTAATAACTGCCCCTTTTCGACGCAAAATTAAAGCGAGAGGGAGCGATAACCAGCCCCTCTCTCACTCTTTTCTCGGCCTCGAAACATCCTCTGATTGGGCAGAAAATATCTAATGCGCAGTACCCTTTCGCCAATAGCAGCCAGAATTCGGGTTTGTTCTAGAATATTCCAGAGTCACAGGGATAATTTTGGTGGGGGGAACGAGGTTTCCTAAAACTTGGAGCGACGAGGCACAAAAGGGAAGCTTGGGAGCCGTGTTCAGAATCGGACGCAAGTGGCGGCCGCAGGGGGGAACCTGTTATATTCTGTTGTGGCGTTCGGTTCGATGGACTTAGAAAAATTATTAAGTTTCTTGTAGAGTTTGGGTACAAGACTTCTGTGACGAACGCAGGCCGCAGAACAGTATTAAGAAAATTTGACAGCAATTCGTATTATATTACGTCCGATTTATGTGCGAACTCGAGACTCTCTTTTCCTTTGTGAATTTGTGCGATAATTTACGGGCTCATTAGTATCAAAGTATTGTGAGATCGACCGGGAATGAACCGACCGTGTCAGTGAATGAACTGTGCTGACCCATTCACCGCAGCGAGCAGACGGCGCTTTTGTGTTCCGGCCCGCCTTGGCCGCTATCCTCGCAAGTACCTGATTTGACCTACATTTTCCGAGCGGCGCTCCTCGCCCGCCACGACCCTCGCAGCCAGCTGAGTTGTCCCGAGGTCGTTCAACTTCAGTGGGTGGCGCAGGCCGCCTAACAGAGGTATTTTCTGTTTGAGCGTCTTATGTCGTACCCGCGATCGAGAGGTGTGAACAGTACATCAGACAATCAGTGTTGACTTCCTCTCGACCGGGCGACGAAGAGGAGTTCCCGGCCGCGCATGGCCGTCAAGCGGGAATTCGCGCGCGAGGAAGAATTTCATCTGATTGTAATCACTTTGTAATTTTATGTTCTCTTATGTGCATGGCATTTCATTTTTTGTTTTATTTCGATTTTGGGGGCATGCTCGCCAGAGTTATCATCACCAGACCATTAGCGTTTTCTTTTTTCAATGAATAAATTCAACTTGTTCTAAATTCACATGTTTGACTTCTCATTCAACCTAGGCCACCGGCTTCCTCCATCTTCGCCGTTTCAGGTAATCTGTCGACTGAGCGGGCCGGCTACCCGTATGAGGCACCCAACCGAAGACGCGAGGGTAGTTGCAATACAAAGAACATCAAAAGTTTCAATATCCAAGACAATGACTTCATGCTGGACTAAAAGGAAAAGTCACTGATGAGATACAGGAAATTAAGTGAATTCCCATTTAACGGAGGTCAATTTTGTTGAGACAATTAATGGAAGTTGAAAATGTCTCCAGATTGCTCAATTTTTCTCACACTTTTTGTTTTCGTATAAAAAGGACATTATCAAAATTAATTATGTGTAAAAATATAACAAAAATCAGAAGTTATTATGAAGAAGAACACAAGCATAATGCTTCGCGCCATACATTCTTTGAAACACTCCAATTATTTTCAAAAGGGATACTGAGGTGATAGGACACTAGTGAAAAAGTATGTTTACGTACGACGATATTACTTACTGATTACAGTGATTAATATTTTTGTAGCGAAATGGACCTGTTTTAATTCTGTAAATACATGAGCAGTAATATTCATCACTTTTGTAAGTGTTTTCTCTTGGGAATAAAAAAAAGTTCGTTTTTCTCTTTCAGATATTTATTAAGACTATCGTCATACATTTGTGAATTTCAAAATTCTTCCCATAGCCATAATTATGCTCCTGCTTCAAAATAAGCAGTGTTTAATGGCAAGAGACATGTATTTCCACTGCACGATCTACCGTCACCATATTGACGCTGCACCCTTCAACAGCAATGAGAAAAAAGAGGAGGAAAAAAGAAAGAAAAGAACGAAAAACAGAAGCGGATGTAAAAGAAGAAGAACGGGTGAAAAGAGAAAGAAAAGAAAGAATAAGATGAAAAAGGAGAGTAAGAAGAACTAGATGAAGACAAGGAAAGAATCCGACAACAAAGAATAAAAAGATGGACTTGTTCCATTTACCAACAATTCTTTTTAAGTAATTCAATACAAGAAACATGCTGAATTTTACGGAACATACAATCTCAGGAATATCAACCTATTGGCGAAGACCTCCTGAACAGATATTCTTCGATAAAAACGTAGAGCGAGTTGACAACGATCATCTGGAACGCGGTTATCCAACCACAAGCTTCGTTACTTATTTTTTTGAAATTCGTCATTTATTTTGTTAAAAAACTTAGTTACTTATTTTTTTAACAAAGTGAGACAACAGATCCCTCACTAAGGGAACCTGATGATGTACAAAACACGTTACGAAACGTTGTGCAAATGGTGAATAATAAAGGATTGCCATCAAGAAAATTGGATAAGTTTTATTAACAATCATGTATTGACAAACAGGAACAATTCTTCAATTTGATCTACAAGTTTTACTATTATTTTTTAAACATTTAACCTTATTGGATAACTGCGTTCCAGCTGATCAAAAGTTCATACGCCCTCCCTTTTAATCGCAGTGTAACCACCATCCAACCGCCCTCCCCCGCGCCCCGAGGCAGGCATCGTCACCTCATAGCAGCGCCGTCACCCTTCGGCGGCCTGCTCCCGGCACGCCACGCCACGCCACGCCACGCTACGCCACGCCCACGCCACGCGGCCTGGCCGGCTGCCAGCGGCGGCGGCGCGGCGCTCAGGTAGGGGCGAAGCGCACCTGCGGCCGCGTTGGCAGCACCGTCACGCGTCCATTGGCCAAACTGTCGCCCGGGACGTGACTGCCAACCTAAGCTCCCGACGCGCCGCCTTGTTTCGCCCAGGTTGAGTTATGGGCGGCGGCGGGGAGTGGGGAGGGGCGGGCGTGACTTGAGGCCACTGGGATACAGAGCAGTCGAGAGAAGGAAGGGTAGACTTTGTGGGCAGGGTAATGGAGGACATGGTGGGAATGAGGCAGAAAAAAAAAAGCAGTTGTATAGAAGCACAGGGATGGAGAGAATATCTGTCCAAAAGATTGATTACCGAGAGTTATGAAGGCAGTGAGGTCAGCAGCCAAGCTACAACATAACACTCGTTGCACTCAATATAACAACCATAGCTCCCATGTTCTTGTTCTTTCCAAGAATGTCGAAATCCCTCCTAATAGTCACCCTTACAGCCACCCCACGCCCTGTCAAGCCCGTTGGCCTCGTCATCTGCGCCGCTCCCGCCGACGTCGCCACCCCTCCCGTCCCACGCCAGTCCCCCGCCTCGGTGGCTGCTGATCTGGCAGTTCATCGCGGCGCCTAAGTCCCCAGCGCGCGTCGCCCCGCATCGCCCACGAGACAGCCCCCCACCCCCACCCCCCATTCCCCATCCCCCATCCCCGCGCCTCTCACAATCTGCCGGCGTCTCATCGCAGGCCACCAACAAGGCTGCGGGAGTTATAAGGACACTGTTCTAGGTGAGAAGTAAATGGTCAGATACAGAGAAATGGATGGAAAAGAAAGGGAAGGAGAAGGAAAGAGAAAAAGAGAGACACAGAGAGAGAGAAAGAGACAGAAAGAGAGAGACAGAGAGACGATGGGTAAAAGAAAAGAGAAATAGGCAAAAAGAAGTGTTGTAAAATCCATTGGAAAGCTGTTATTTTTTAATACAGTTTCTAAAGGCTTATGACGAAAGAAAAGCTCAGGAAGGCCAAGAATGCTGGTAATGTGATGAGAATATGTCAAGCTCGCTACCCGTCTTCCTCATCCCAGGCGTGGATACTAATTTCAGGGCCCGGCCTGGAAACACCAGTAGCTGGTAAAAGTCGGATGAATCCGGTCGGATTAAGTCGCGGAATGAGAAAAATTGAAGTATTTGGCTGAGAGATTTATGAATCTTTTCAAACATGCATTTTACATTGAACAATTGATTTGGTAAATAAGACAGAACTTTGTTTCGCTATAAAGCACCTTATGTCAATCCACGAATGTCACACAGACAAAAGGTAGAAAATCAAAATCAAACCCCATTTTAAACCTCGGGTCCGAGTATCGATTTTGAACAATAAACTTGTTTTTATTACATACGCATTAAACGATGAAAACCAAATATCAATTTAAAATGCTTCTTTACAATGAATGAAAAGTTATAAATCAATTGAATGATCTCTTTTCCTCCTTTTCTAGTGAAATATATTAAAAATATATCGGCATATTCTCATGTCAATTGCCTCAATCTGTGCAATTTTACATTGTTCATATCTGAAATTAACATAGTTTTCAGAGCAAGCATCGTTGTACGTACATTTGCAGCAAGTCATACAATGGGACCTATTTTGCTAACCACACAATCTGCCCATCAAAAACCACCATTAAAAGACCTAACACTGC
Organism: Acheta domesticus; assembly: GCA_031308135.1. NCBI lineage: Eukaryota > Metazoa > Arthropoda > Insecta > Orthoptera > Gryllidae > Acheta > Acheta domesticus. The sequence goes on along the minus strand of JAHLJT010002406.1, from coordinate 94,210,791 downwards.
TATTGCATTTTGAAACAAACCCAAAACAAATGTAATTGAACTGAATTTTGAATCCGGCCATTTTCATGCAAATCATATTTACTTCCCCTACTACGGAAATTTTTGGTGAAGTTCTGCCTGAATGGCAACAAACAGTACAGCAAATGCAGCTATTGAAATATTACGATTCTCCCTGTTATTTTTGAAATATTCATTTGATCTTTTCCAGTGAATATTAAACTTAATTCTCTAGTATTATTAACTCTCATAGTATTTTCAACTTTCGAAACTCTAAATTACTATATTGTCTTTGAATTTCTTGTAAATAAACCGTATGTAATTTGTCTGCCCAAACTGAAACGTGTTTTAACTAAATAAATTATCATGGCCAATTAAATAACTCTGAGAAAAATTATCTTATAAAATAAAATGAACAATAATAAATATAGTCCCGGTAAGATCAGTTGTCCCCGACTTGCTTTTTTGCAAAAACGGCCATTCAAGAGGTTATATTATTAAACCAAGAGGATAAATGTACTTAATGTTTCTTTATTGTGACTTTACACATTACTTTAACAAACATGCTTTGAGGAACATACAAAAGTTATAAAGTATTGAAAATAAACGATGCGTAGATCCCCGTTTGTTAGAAATGAAACCAAGAAAACAGAATTGGGATATGTGTGAAACAATATTTTTCGTAAACAGTAAAGTCACTACTAAAAGAGGTTCTTTCCAGCATGTATAGCGTTTAAAATGTTCACTTTTTGCACTAATGCTAAATGTGAGACAATGTGGTCACGTCAGCCACTACTGACCTTAGTGTATCATTAACTGATTTGTGTAAGTGAATTAAAATAAAACGAAAGTCAGTAAGGCTGTCTAAAGAAGAGGATATGACATACGTACTAAAAGTGCTTTTATTTTACTCACAGTATTACTCGGCCTATCGGTCACGTGTCGGAACCTTTCCACCCGCCAAATAAAATATCACTTTTACCACCCGTAACGCTATTTTGTAGTACAGCATTTCTTGCTCCATACTACCTTGACAGATCAAATAATGTTTCCTGCATTATTAAAATTATGTAGGTGAAAAATATTATAAATAAAACCCGTGGTTCTTCCACGACGCAGGCCAGTGTACTCCATGTCGAAACCAGCATTGAAGGTCAAAAGCAATGAAAGCACTGAAGTTTACTATGTAATTTATCGATTCCTATTGCGCATATTAAGTCTCTGTTTTAACTATCGTTTTAGCCCTCTCCAAGCCACATATTACATATCATTAACGTCTTTCATCTCCAACTGAAGTTAAAATTTCGGCGCTACACTATGTGTTCCGCAGCAATGGCCCAAAGTGTCGATTACCTGTACAACGAGACAAGAAGTTTCACTTCTAAATTATTTCGTAATAGTTTTTTAGCGGTGAAATTTTAAAAAAACAGACACGTTGCGCGGGATTGTCTTATGCGTCCTTTAAGACCCGCTTGAGACCTCTGTGTAGTGCGGGGCGCAGCCGACATCAGAGCATCGGAGGGATGGGACGGGGCACAAATCACCCGCTGGCGGCGCCACCACCGCGCCACCGGCTGCAGAGGCGACGGGGCAGGGGAGAGGAGGGAGGGAGGGGAATGGGAGGAGAAGGGGACGAGCAGGGCGTGGCCAGGCAAATAAACCAAAGGAAGAAGAAAAAAAGGACGCGGCGGCGGAGAAAGAGCGCAGCGCGCGTTTGAGTTATAGGCAGCTGCGAGGCGCGAAATTAGTCTTCTTCCTTCGCTTTACAACCGCACAATGACAAATTCGCTGCGGGAGGAGCAAGTCGGGGCTTCGTGGTCTTCTTCTGGCGACGCCACCCGCCGCGCAGTGCCGCGCCGCGCCGCGACGCCCGTCGCCCGGGGGTCGTAATGGTTCAGAGGCTGCGCAGACCGAGGCGATGGATCTGCCGGCGGCGGGCGAGGCGCTTTCGATGGATGTGACGTGGAGCGCTCGCGAAGTGGCGGTGAATGTAGTAAAGTGGCCGTTGGGATGGTTGCGGGGAAATTGCTGAAAGGAAAATGTTAGTGGTAAGGGTGAGGGCAATTGAGCTAAGAGAGAGGTAGGGACGGTGAAGTGATGGGTAATAAAAGTGTAACAGTGGTAATGTGGGTGATTAGGTCAGTAAATAGATACCTTTCGCAAAGCTGTCTTAAAGGTGGGTAAAAATGGAGGAAGTAGTGATAGTGGTTATGGTGGTGATTATGATGGTGTTAAGAATAATCGTATCAACATAGCAAGCAATTCTAGCAATTAATAACAAATGCATTGTTTAAAATAATATTGGATATAAAACCATTTTCCTCAATCGATAGAAGAAGAATCAATAAGCAATGGGTAGTATGTCATCTTGGAATATCATGAAAAGTTAGTTAAAAATTGACTCGCCAGCCTCACAATGAAATTTAATAATTTATCTACCAAAATTATCTGTCAGGTATGCTGTAATTTAATGTAAATGTGTCGATAAATCCGTACCGAAATCACATGATACAAACGCCTTCAAAACAATTATTGACAACAGGTTTGCCGTCGTGTTATTCTTTCGAAATAATAATTACATCAGACTACTATAGAACTCATTGCTGCGTACGAGATTCGAACAAAAATAAGCACCATACCAACTTGTATTATATTTATTATACCAACTTGTTTAGAGGCTGTTGCCCTTTTAAATCTTTGTAGTACGACCAAGACTATTTCTAATCCACCTCTATTCTCAATACTATACGATATTAGTTGAAAGTTGTGGCACTTTTCCATTGAGTTACATGAGTTTACAATATTTCAATTGGCAAAGAAGAGGGTCTCAACAAATTTGATTTGAAAACCAATCTTAAGGCTAAAGTCAGAAGAACAATGGTTCAATTGCAGAGGAAAATTAAGAAGGTACATTTCAAAACGCAGACTTCTAATTGATATGCTTAGGATTTTTGGTATATAATTAATATTCTATTATTCAATTCAATCTTGACAATGCCTTTAAAAATAGTGATACCGGGAGACCATAAACGATACTTTTGAATCCTTGTTTTCTTTTTACCAATGTATGCCTTTAGCAAGTTTTATAATGCATTTGAAGCGTAATGGCGTTTAATGTACATCAAAATATGGTAACTATCGAGACAAAAGTGCGTTGAAATGGTCGACCCCTAGGTATCAATATAGTTAATTTCAGTTCTACAAAGACGATCAAACCATGCACATATTCATCTTCGCATTAGCATGTTAGTCAACTTGGTGACTGCGCCTGTGTGAATGCAATTCGTTGTACACTTCCGTATTGCGGGACTGCGTCGGAATGAAAATTCCTTTACGAAGGCTCGATTAAGGAAGATGAAAAAAAAGAGTCCGCAAAAATTTTTGAAAAACCAAACTAACTCGTCATTGCTTAGAAAACTTTTAACCCCCTTCACTTACTTTTCATTTTATCACTTCATATTCAAAATATACCCACCTCATTAAATAAACATCTATGTCTGTAAGCCTCGAAATCAAACCACTTCACTTCACACTAGTTCATGAGATTGCAACGATTCCGCTGCTGACTCCTCGCAGAAAGGGGCCATATTTAAAACAAATAACGCGCGGTCTGTCAATAAAAGCGCGGCGAGTCGCAGGCGAGCGTGCAAGCGCGAGACGCGTTGTCAATCACCATCGGACGGCGCGGCGTTGCGCGGCGCCCTCATTGAATCCGAATTAAATGAGAAATCGCGCGTCGGCCTGGCTCGCACCCCGGCGACTCGTTCGCCCGGGCTAGCAGCGGCGGCGGCGGCGACTGGGCGACGGCGCGCAGTGGGCCTAAATGGAACAAACTGTGGTCACTGATTCATATCTCTAATGGTATTATTTCACTCCCCTCTCTTTCTCTCTCTCGTTCTCCCTGTCTCTCTCCCTCCCTCTCCCTCTTTCTCATGCTCTCACCTGTCTCTCTCTCCTGCTCTCTTCCAGTTTCTCCCTCTCTAGCTCTCCCCCTGTCTCTCTCTCTCTTGTCAGTATCTGATTCATTTGTTGGTCTTGTTTTCTGTGGTAATCATGCAACAGTGCTAAGGCTTCAGAGAGTTAATCATTCCTTGACTTTTACCTCAGGGAATATAAATTCAAAAATAAAAAGTGTATTCGACTGCTGTAAATGATTAAAATGCTATCATTGTAAGCATTGTGATAGTCTAACAGATAACTCACAATACCAAACATTTCTGATTATGTTCGAATCTCAGGGCAATAAAGTTTGTATTCAGGCAAGTGAATGTCACAGAACATTTCTTGTAGATAGGTACAGAGCGCTCACAGGTAAAGTGAAATAAGCATTTCCGAACGCATATTGAAACAGTCAGGTTTCTACTGCTCAAATAAATATCTATTCTTTGAGTATTGACGTAGAGTTTGGTTGAAGGGTAGGAGGAAAGTTTTTTACCAAGTGAACTCGTAGTCATTACAGGGAAAATACATTTATGGCCTTAAAATAGTTTTAAGGTCATGATTGAAAGGTATATAAATGGATATGACATACTTTGAGAAGAAAGGAAAGGAAGGAGAAGGACCGCAGGGAAATGAAGAACAAATCTATGGACAGAAGAAAATGAATCAGCTTTAGAAGCAGAAAACTCGATGATGACGATGACCTTGCATGGTTCTTTGACGTTATCTTTCCGAAACGCCTTAGGCAGATGGCGATGACAAAGCCTTTTTAAAAATTGTGCGGCATTTTTCGACTCAGTGCTCGTGCGTGGTGACAGCGGCAATCACTCAGAGGTCCC
>JAHLJT010002406.1:94168662-94205016 GCA_031308135.1 Acheta domesticus | reverse complement strand
CAGTCCCACGACGTTAAGGTCGTCCAACTCTAGACAAAAACTTTGGAAGACGCAGTTTAAGCCGTTTATTCTCTAATAGATCGCAAGGAAAAGCATGGAAAATGACGTCTTTCGTCATAACTCTTCATTCTATCTAATTGTAAACTTTTACTTGTGAACCACTAACTGCAAATTGTACTGGCGATAACTGTGTGACAAAAACAACGAATTTATTGAAATTTCTGCGCTCAAAATTATTCATAAATAAGGATTTCTCGCAGGTACCGAAGCGGCAGAACGCGTATACATTGATTCTCCCCTTTCATTGCAATGTTTCATTTGATTCCTACGCTTCACTTAACCTTCCACCAAGCCGGAAACAATGAACCACCCGCCAAAGGCGGGGACTGCCTTAGGCGTCGGATGGCGAGCGGCCGTTGGACTAGGGTTTCTGCGGGGCCAGTCGCTCGCCGCCCCCGCTGCCCATCTGCTGCGCGAACCACCAGCAAGGCCGGGACGCATGAAGCCCTAGTGGGACGGAAGACACAGCTGCGAAATGTGTAGCAACGGCACACGCGTCTAATCCCGCTGCTTGCCAGATTGAACTTTCCTCAGCACAATGAAGTCCGTATATCACTGGTAAAGGATTTTTCACCGACAGCACCAAGGTATTTTCCACTCAACGCTCTTCATTCAGTCTTCCAATTTCAGACAGGCTACTTTTTTACCAAAATTCTAACAAATTAGATTACACAACTTTTTTTAATAGTTTTATATAAATATTTTTTATAGAAATCATATGTTATTATAATAAGTGTAGTAAGTAAATGTAAGAGTGAAACAAATTTTCAATTTGATCACTTATTGAAAGTTCCTATCTAGGTTTTATCGATCGAGGAAAACGTTTCATGAAAAATGAAATAGGAAAGGGAACTACTACACTATGAAAACAACAAATCGTTACCGGCACAAAATAACTTCAAAATGGTAATAAATCATATCGCAATTTTCAACAAAATATTTCTAACATTAGTACTTGGATTAAATAACTAATTTTGCCTAACGAACAATGTGACTTCATTAACATAATTTTTTCCACATATTAGAAGAGAGTCCTGAGCAGAAGTATGGGATGAAAATAAAATTATCATGGTGACCCAAGGGACGCCGGAGACGAAAACACCGCGGATTATTCTTTGCCCATCAATAACCTTTGCTGCAAAATATTTCTGTATCACTGAGGAAAAAGGCATTTTGTCACGTTTACTTTTCACGTTTTTTTCACGTTCACGTTTTTTCAGAAGAGATGTTAAACAATGTTTTTTGGAGTCAAAGTGGACGTGGAGTCAAAGTGGACAATATTCGTATATTGTCTTTACACATTCTTAACTTCTTTACTAAATGAATCACTTATTGAGAATTGTGTCTAGGATATAGTTCTCAATAAGAGTGTTCAGGTATGGGCAGTAGAAAAGAAGTGGAATAAGAGAGTTGAAATATCTTCTTGTAGAATACGGACCGAAATGTCCTTTACCTTGGGTAAAGATTGAATAGATTAAGAAGAGAAATCCGAGCTACTGTTTTATATTAACCAAATTATTATACATTCATTATTCATATATTATTAAGATGTTCTCACGACTATTCATTTTAATATTCAAAGTACCAGAAAATAATTATAAAATGTTAGAACAAAAAATTCCATATAAGGCAAATTGCAAGAGAAGATAATATTTTACCTTGCAATTTCAAAACTTCGCATTTGTGCATTAGTAATTTGTTTGTATCTATTCAGGATACACTAGAATACTTATTTATAATTATTTAATATACGTATTTGGTTATTTGTAAATATCTAACAACCATATTTAATCAATTTAAAAATAACTTCTCAGTTCACAATAAGACAAAAAGTCTGAGAAAATAAAAGTCTGACATAGCCAGAAAGTGGAAAAGGCACTGATCTTTCATATCTCGACATCGCGGACTCCGCTGAATGGAAGCAGTCATGAGAATAATGAGCCGGAAATAGAAAAAATGCAAATAAGAAGAAGTCCAATGTTCTGGTTAAATTCGAAAATCCTGAATGAGCTTTCCGTGGAAAATTCAAAATGTGCAATACGAACTAAATTAGATTGAAAAATAAAAATTATAAAATGTAATAAAAAGGGCAGTCGAAGGGATATAAATAGAATATTCCCACAAAAATTCACCTTTTATTTAAACAGGAACTTCAAAGCACACGCAACAACACAATTCAAAATGTATAAAAGGTCCTTTAAAAGCAAAGATATGAGAAAAGTGCAAAGAAGGGTAACGGAGAGATGAAACGAAATTTATTATTCTGTTAGAAGTCTCATAGAAACTGAAAGTATATTCGTTTGGATGATTCCAAAAAAGAAAAAATTCCTGAATACAAGAGACGTCTTTTCAATTCCCCCCTTGCCAACGGAAGTAGAAAAGCACTGATCGCTTACACCGTTTGTACATTGCACGTTGAGCAAATTAATGCTGCTCTGAAAATATTAATTGTGCCTTCATGAATGGAAGTATAAACTTAAATAAGAAATGCAATGCATTAATTTCAATAAGAACTTATGATCACACCTTGAAAAAACAATATATGAAAAATACTCAAATACGAACACTTCGAATAGTGTAATAAAATGAATGAGAAAAATGAGATAAATTCGGCAAACGTCATTGCTTGTCAAAAAAACAAAAAACTCCTGTCTAGTTGGTAGTACGTTCACATGACTAAGACGACGCTAAGTTTCCTGCATATCAATTGCTGCTTTAAAATTATTAACTGTAAATGCGTGCACAATTTCAATCTCAGAATAGAGTCCAGCAACTATTTTTGGTACTGTACAAAGACAGAAGGGGAGTAGAGAGAGAGAGAATAGTTTTATTTTATGTTCTGAACAACTTCGTAAGATTATTAGGTACGAAATTATTTTTATTTTTAATTATTTTAAAAGTATTTTTATGAAACTTTTAAAAATATAATTCTCTTTAAACAATTTTCCCTCTTTCAAAAACAGTAACATCTGTTCCCTATAGTACTTATTCTCTTCCCACTTCAACTGAACTCAACTGAAATTTTCGCCTGAAACAGTGCTAAGTCCCAAGGATATACCGAAAAGTGGCTTGAGCTTAGAACCACCTAACAAAACGCGGCCTTCCGCCGAGCACGGAAGCAGCGCTGATCATTCCCGCCGCCGCCGCCGCCTCCTGCCCCGCGTGCGGGTGCGGCCGGCGGAATGAGCGCGGGGCTCCAACAGATTCCCTTCGCTTAGCGACGTCTGTTCGGCGCCCCGGGGTCTTTTGCATTGCAGATGCGCGCCCGGGGCACGTCCACGGCCCGCCCTCGCCCCCCCCGCCCTCGCCCCGCCCTCGCCCCGCCCTCGCCCCGCCCTCGCCCCGCCCCTCGCCCCGCCCTCGCCCCGCCCTGGGCCCGCCCTCGCCCCGCCCTCGCCCCGCCCTGGGCCCGCCCTGAGGGCCGAAGGGTCGGCCGGGGCCGCGGCGGAAGGCGACGACGACGGCCCGCCCTGGGCGCCGGCAGGGCGAGGCAGAGGAAGAGATGGTCGAGCTGTGGCCGCGGTTGATAATGGGAACGACGATGTCACGGTGATGGTGCCAATGAAGGGGCAGAGCGCGACTTCAGTGATGAGTGTTGTTGTGAAGAGAGCGCGGGAGTTGGCCGAGCTGTGGCCGCGGTGAGAATGGGAACGAAGACATCACGGTGATGGTGCCCCCTGAAGAGGAAGAGCGCGACGTTGGTGGTGAGCGTGGACGTGAAGAGAGCGTGGGAGTTGGCCCCGAGCTGTGGTCGCGGTGATATTAAAAACGAGATCACGGAGATAGTGATATTGAAGAGGAAGAAGGCGAGGGAGGTGCTCGAGCGGTGACTGGAGTGATAATGGAAACGATGCTTGGTGGATACATCACGTAATTGGTGCCAATGAAGGGGAAGAGGACGACGTTGGCGCTAGGATGATCGTGAAGAGGGCGAGGAAGGTTCTCGAGCGATGACTGGAGAGATAATGGGAAGGATGCTCGGTGGATGACGTCATGGAGAAGGTGCCAATGAAGGGGAAGAGGTCGACGGTGGTACCTCTAACTGGTGGTGGTCGTGAACGATAGTTGACTGCTGTGATAATGGGAACTATGCTTGGTGAATAACGTCAGAGAGATGGTGCCAATGTGGAGGATGGAAGGGCAACGTTAGTGCTGGGGTTGGCCGTAGGGTTGTGCAGGGGGGCGAGGCTGCAGTAGAAGTGGTCATGCCGTGACGACGACGGTAAAAATGGGAACGCGGTTTGTGCAGACAACAGAGAGGATTGTGAAGTTCATTTTTGTGTTTCTGGGATTATGGTGATAAAATAGTGACATTTATAACGACTTCGCTAAGAATGTCACTATGCCTTAAGGCGAGGGAAGAGGATTATGCCTTAGTGATCTTTAAGAGACACGCTCGTCCCTGCACAGTTGGTCATAGCAATATTTTGTTTTTGCCATTGACTGAAAGTAAAAGGTACTCAAAGTTAGGGTCGATCATGAGAAGTGAATGATAATAAATGAATATTCAGTTGCGATAGGAGGGTATGGAAATCTAAATGGCTAAAATAAGAGAGCAAAAAAAAGCATAAAAAATAATCAAATACTAAGCGTTCCAGAAATTTGATTGCCACAGAGCAGATAATACAATGTGAGTGGATGTGATTCATAAAGGGTTAAACGCGATGAAAATATTGAGTTTGGCGAATGTTAAAAGAGTGACGCCAGAGATGGGAAAGAAAGTATCAAGAAGTGTTTCGAGAGAATGTGCAGTAGCTTGGTGAGAGCAAAAGTTGAGGTTATTGCACGAAAATGTGAAAGAAATGGGAAGTGATGTTGGTGGGAAGGTAGGGGTACAGGTGTTTGCAACAACTGTATGATTAGAGTTTGGAAGGAGGAAGATAAAAAGTTAAGATAGTAATGAAGAAGAGAGACGGATCACAGTTATCACAATTCTAAATGCGGCGGGAAATATTACGACGGCGAAAGTAGTACTGATGTATCTATGAATCTACGAGGGGATAAGATAACTGAAGTCAAGAGGATTCAGGCGATCTCGACACGGACAGTAAGAGTGTTGCGTTTACAAGGAGGGGGTTTACGACGACCAATTTGCTTAAATCGGAGAGAACTACAAAATACCAGATGCAGGAAGCTGCCAAACTAGAAACGCGGTCGATCTGGCAACAAGGGAAAGGACGCGAAATTGCAAAGAGGGTGAAAAGATGTTGCAGACGGTATTTGCAACGTCCTACAAATGCGACTGTCCGCTCCATTGAATTCTGCTTTGTCTCTAGCATTACATTCCTGGCGCCAAACGTGATTGTAACGATCCCCTCTTCAACAGAAAAAGTTCAATTTTGTTCTTCGCTGACTCTGATCGTTGCACCATCAGAATACCCTTGTGTATCTTTTACTCAGACCCTTCATAGTGAATAGCCTACAAATGGTAATTCTTCTTCGCACAATTGTTTACGATTGCATTCTGAGGCTCGATGAGAAAAATAAAATTTTATTTCGGTCCGGAACAATTTTCGTCATTGGGCTGAAATTACAAGCATTCATGGAAGAACGAAAACTTACTGATACTGCTTTCTTAGAAATACGATGATGCTAAGTGGAAGAGAAGAATTGTTTTTTTGCGGATAAAATCTCAAATTATGAGATTCACACAGCTGACTATGCTGCAGAACATTAATAAATAGACATCGGATGTTTAGGGAAATGCCTATTTTTTTCTAGCAAACTTATTTAAAGGCCGACAACATATGTGCACGAATCAGTACAAATTATGACATATGACAAAGTTTTATAATGCTTATTTTTCCTTATTTTAGCATAAATACCTTTTTTTGCATAAATAGCTTTTCTTTAAAATTATTGCACTTTTTGCTTTTATGTATTTTTTATACACAAAGTTAAGATATCAGAAAATCGGCCATGGTCCAACCTGACCATTCATTACGAAACCTTCAATTACGTTATTGTATTTTGAAATGCCAGAGAATTCCTGAAAGTATACCAACATATTTTTTTCCATTTTCCTATCTCATAAATACTTGCCATGTCCCTGAGAAAATGGTCGATTGACAGTACACTGAGGGCACCTTTTGATTGGAAATAAATGAAAATTCCCAGAAGGTTTCAGTGTTGCTAATTTTGGACTTCTAAAATCCTTCTGGTGTCTGGCATATATTTTAGAAATCCTTCTCTGTATCTTCAGAAATCCTTCTCTGTATTCAAACTGATTTTGTCTCCCAATCATTGCAGATTTGAAATTGCGATCCTTGAAAAGTTACTTATTATTTAAGTTAGAGACTTAAATAATTTTTAATTTTATTGTGAATGTCATTTTTGACAGCGCCTTTTTTCTCCTTATTCTCGACATTTTAAGTGCCTTTTTAGGCGCCTAAAAGGCGATTTTTTAGTGCCTAAACATCCGATATCTATTAATAAGCATCAGTATAGAAAATATAAATTTATAAACATAAATGAAAAAAACTAAATATGTGGTAAAAAAATTGACATCCGCGTATAATCTGAACGTTAAAATCAACACACAATAACGAACCGTGGATGATGGGTGCTGCATATCATAATTATGGACGAGGGAGTAAAATTGCACCGCACTGTAAACTATTAATATAAAAAGAGCATTAAAGCAAGAACACTGAGATGCATTCCTTTCAGAAAAACAAATATCAAAGAAAACTATACTACATATAACCCGGCATTCACAAGACATATTTTTCTCTTTCTGTTTTTCAAAGCAGAAATAGAAGTTCCAGTACGCTGACCTTTGCCGCTTTTCTTTATCGACCCACGGTGAGGTGGGTATATTTCGGGTTGAGGCGGCATCTTAATGACAACTGGAATGCGTTCTGAATTAAATGGAGACACAATTCGGTGAAATAAATAAATAATTCTTTGATTAGAAATCAAGACCAATGTGTTGCCTTGTAAGTAAAACTCAGAGTTGGGCTAGGCATTTTGTCTCGAATGCTATTTTGGATACAATAAGGAGTTTTCAGTTGCCACACAGCTTTATTAAACTTTAAGTTCTAATAGCACTGTGGAATTAGTGTAAAACGCAGTCCAGTCATTTTCATTATTGCTGAAAATTACCTAACAATATGTTTATTTCAATGCAGGGTTTTGAATTCAAACTTCAATGAAATAACGATCCAATTTATTTTATATATTCCACGCAAAAATTACTAATAATTAAAGAAATTAAAACTGACTAGCATAATATAATAATAAATGCAACTTTAATATACAAAATCGAATAAAAAATTTACTTGATCGCTTCTCAATGATTAACTGTCAATATATGGTTTGTGAACTACTTTTTGATTGGTCAAGAACCTGAACCATAAAGAAATCTATATCGTAATGAGTGTCATTATGCAACGGGTTGCAGCCATCAAATCTCAGAATTATACAATAGGAGTAGAAAACATATTTTTAGTTCTTGATACGATTACATTTTGTGTTGATTCTGTGCTTCCTGCTCATAGAGAATGTAAGCAGTACGTTCATTTTGGTTTCACATAAAAAAGTGTACAGGTGTAATCAATGTTCATTTTGCAAATGATTGTAAAACAATCTGCCTATCTTACACGATACATTTCATGTTAATTTAAAATTTACTTTAATATTTATTCCCACTGTCAATACACCATTACTTTTATTAAACAAGCTAATGAAGAAAAAATAACGTTCTAATATACCCCATTATGCTACACGCGTTCTCTCAATAGCTTTTGTTACTCCCGCAGTTATATCAATTGAAGAGCATCTGCATTTTGAATTGAATAAAGAACATTAAAATTGAAAACGCTCGTATTCAATGAAAACACGAACTGTTATAGGGCACAAAAGTAATTCATAGCCGTAATCCATAGTAATTGAGTGATAGTTTCATTTTAATATAATAGCCCGCGCCATGTATCTGCCAAACGCATTCAAAACGTTCAACCCGTACCCCCAACCCATCCGCTCCAACCCCGCTCTCAATTAATTAGTGTATCCGAATTTCGCTTTTAAGTGGTCTTGCGCACACGCCTGGCAGTATTCCCGAAAAGCCCTCTTTCCCCACTACTCTCGCGGTCCAGTCGTTGCTGCACAGACAGTCCCTCCGAACGTGCATCTGCCCGAGAGCCTGTCCGTCAGTCCACCCATCCTTCCTTCTCTCCGCCCACCCACCCGCCTGTCCGTGTGTGTCTGCCCGCCCGTCCGTCTGTGTGTCTGCCCGCCCGTCCGTGTGTCTGCCCGCTCGTCCGTCCCTCCGTCTGCCCCTGTGTCCTTTCAATCCATCTGCCCATCTTTCCGTCCTCCCAAACTACTCACCGCGCCCGCCAGCCAACTCACCTCCCAGTCCGCCCCGTCCACCCATCTTACCCCACGTCCACCCGGCCGTAAACTCGCCCGCCGACCCACCTGGGCGCCCCACCACGCACGTATTCATCTGACCCCCCCCCCGCATATGGTCCGCGCATACACCTAAACGGCGACAACTGCGCCCGTCCGCTCATCCTCCCGCACATCCGCCTGCACTCGAGAGCTCGGATCTCGGCCGACGAATGGCCGGCGAAACGCAGGGGGGGGGGCGGGATGGGGGAGGAGCGGCATGGCCTCGGCGCACGAGAGCATTTTGCGAAACAGGAATCACGCGGTGCTGATACGAGAGCGATCCCTTTGAAGCCTCTTGGTTGGGGCTCTGCTCGGGATCGCCACGCGAATCGTAACGCGCAGATCTGACTGCAGCTTTCCAACTCTGGTGGGCGAGAGCAGACTCTCCGCTCTTTGACAGCGAGGCTCACGTGTCCGAAAGAGACAGAACCGCTTTTGACGAATTGTATCCGCCCGAGAACAATTTGGTAGAATGTAAACGAATGTAAACGCGCGCTTCCGCTGTTGGAGTCAACGTTACTTGAGTAGGGTGCATGAAGCGGCGTCCTGAAATAAATTGGCTATGTTTAGATCGTCGTTCTGCGGTGTTTCTTAGAGAGAACAATTTCGAAACTTATAATTTCACTTTAAAATTTGTTCTAAGTATCTTCCATTTACCCACTGAAAATAATTCCACAATTATGTTTAGTATCGTATAATTATGTACGCAAAATACTTCTGAATGAAAGCATTATTTTTCATTTAATGACCACGTACTCGACATTCCTTCTATCTAGATAATAAAAACTATTATAATACATATATACTACAATACATATTGCATACACTATTTTGTGAATCAATAATTACCTTCAAAGTGCTGTAGCGGAATCACAACCAAGAGAGATTGAGATAAATGAGATATATCTTTATTACACTTATACCGTACCTTTACTTTCCTGCAGAACTTATCTACAGTTACGGCGCTAAAATGTATAGAAATATACGAATACCCTTGGTTTCCGAAACGTCGTGGATGAACACTGAATATGCAACAGAAATCAATGCATTTTTAGAAACTTTTTCAGCGCAATCTCTAATTTCCAATTTCTGTTTTGGCAACCTGACTTTGTGACAATACTATACCTTGTAATCAACGATTACGGGTATTGGAAACATATTTTCTTACTTCGTATTCTTTAAAGGTGTTGTTCTGAAGTGATAGTGTGGTGCATCAGCTCAAAGATTTTGTGGTAACTGACTATAATATATGACTATTTTATAATTGTATATGACAGTGATATGCAATTATAAAATAAGAATATTTTAAAATAGGTTATAAACAAGAAATTAATACTAAAGAGTTATTCACAACCATTGATAATTAATTCACGAAGGATTAATTTCACTGGATTCAACTCAGGACATTAAAAGGTAACAAATTAATATTCATAATTCTCCCTCGGAACTAAAACACTCTGCATTCATTCACAGAAATTTTTTGAAAAGCATTGGAAGACACCAAGGTTCACTTTATTCGCTGCAGGGAGGGAAGTTCCGAAGAAAAAGTATGTAGTCGTCCAAAGCAAATGATGAACTACGAGACCAGAGGTTTTTTCGAGATCAAAGGGTTAGGTAAACTCAGCGAGAGAAGTCTTTTCATATAACTGAACGGGTATTTCCAGAAGTGCACGCATTTTCAGAAGTTACTACCATTCACAAGGAAATCTGTAAACAATTTCAGTTTGCAATTAAAGCTGTGTAGGGAAAGTGAACAATCTAGAAAAGCAACATGGAGGTATAATCCTGCTTCCACGTTTTGTAACGCTCTTAATACTGATTCAAATAATTACAAATTAAATCGTACAAATGAAATTTTTTGTGCCTTTTTCACTGGATATAATTTAATTCTCACCTGATTAGCAACGCCACGATAACGATCTATGTCAGTAATATGTCTTCTTAACTGACGTACCTGCAACAGAAAGAAAAAATATTAGCTGTGATAAGTTTTCTTAAGAAGGCAAATAAATCACAAATTCAGGACTTGTGTCCAGAGTAAGACATAAATATCTTCATACACGAATAGACATACGTATTATTCCGATACGTTATACAAAGAACATCAAAAGTTTCAATATCCAAGACAATGACTTCATGCTGGACTAAAAGGAAAAGTCACTGATGAGATACAGGAAATTAAGTTAATTCCCATTTAACGGAGGTCAATTTTGTTGAGACAATTAATGGAAGTTGAAAATGTCTCCAGATTGCTAAATTTTTCTCACACTTTTTGTTTTCGTATAAAAAGGACATTATCAAAATTAATTATGTGTAAAAATATAACAAAAATCAGAAGTTATTATGAAGAAGAACACAAGCATAATGCTTCGCGCCATACATTCTTTGAAACACTCCAATTATTTTCAAAAGGGATACTGAGGTGATAGGACACTAGTGAAAAAGTATGTTTACGTACGACGATATTACTTACTGATTACAGTGATTAATATTTTTGTAGCGAAATGGACCTGTTTTAATTCTGTAAATACATAAGCAGTAATATTCATCACTTTTGTAAGTGTTTTCTCTTGGGAATAAAAAAAGTTCGTTTTTCTCTTTCAGATATTTATTAAGACTATCGTCATACATTTGTGAATTTCAAAATTCTTCCCATAGCCATAATTATGCTCCTGCTTCAAAATAAGCAGTGTTTAATGGCAAGAGACATGTATTTCCACTGCACGATCTACCGTCACCATATTGACGCTGCACCCTTCAACAGCGATGAGAAAAAAGAGGAGGAAAAAAGAAAGAAAAGAACGAAAAACAGAAGCGGATGTAAAAGAAGAAGAACGGGTGAAAAGAGAAAGAAAAGAAAGAATAAGATGAAAAAGGAGAGTAAGAAGAACTAGATGAAGACAAGGAAGAATCCGACAACAAAGAATAAAAAGATGGACTTGTTCGATTTACCATCAATTCTTTTGAAGTAATTCAATACAAGAAACATGCTGAATTTTACGGAACATACAATCTCAGGAATATCAACCTATTGGCGAAGACCTCCTGAACAGATATTCTTCGATAAAAACGTAGAGCGAGTTGACAACGATCATCTGGAACGCGGTTATCCAACCACAAGCTTCGTTACTTATTTTTTTGAAATTCGTTATTTATTTTGTTAAAAAACTTCGTTATTTATTTTTTTAACAACGTGAGACAACAGTTCCCTCACTAAGGAACCTGATGATGTAACAAAACACGTTACGAAACGTTGTGCAAATGGTGAATAATAAAGGATTGCCATCAAGAAAATTGGATAAGTTTTATTAACAATCATGTATTGACAAACAGGAACAATTCTTCAATTTGATCTACAAGTTTTACTATTTTTTAAACATTTAACCTTATTGGATAACTGCGTTCCAGCTGATCAAAAGTCCATTCGCCCTCCCTTTTAATCGCAGTGTAACCACCATCCAACCGCCCTCCCCCGCGCCCCGAGGCAGGCATCGTCACCTCATAGCAGCGCCGTCACCCTTCGGCGACCTGCTCCCGGCACGCCACGCCACGCCACGCTACGCCACGCCACGCCACGCCACGCCACGCCACGCCACGCCACGCCACGCCACGCCACGCCACGCCACGCCACGCGGCCTGGCCGGCTGCCAGCGGCGGCGGCGCGGCGCTCAGGTAGGGGCGAAGCGCACCTGCGGCCGCGTTGGCAGCACCGTCACGCGTCCATTGGCCAAACTGTCGCCCGGGACGTGACTGCCAACCTAAGCTCCCGACGCGCCGCCTTGTTTCGCCCAGGTTGAGTTATGGGCGGCGGCGGGGAGTGGGGAGGGGCGGGCGTGACTTGAGGCCACTGGGATACAGAGCAGTCGAGAGAAGGAAGGGTAGACTTTGTGGGCAGGGTAATGGAGGACATGGTGGGAATGAGGCAGAAAAAAAAAGCAGTTGTGTAGAAGCACAGGGATGGAGAGAATATCTGTCCAAAAGATTGATTACCGAGAGTTATGAAGGCAGTGAGGTCAGCAGCCAAGCTACAACATAACACTCGTTGCACTCAATATAACAACCATAGCTCCCATGTTCTTGTTCTTTCCAAGAATGTCGAAATCCCTCCTAATAGTCACCCTTATAGCCACCCCACGCCCTGTCAAGCCCGTTGGCCTCGTCATCTGCGCCGCTCCCGCCGACGTCGCCACCCCTCCCGTCCCACGCCAGTCCCCCGCCTCGGTGGCTGCTGATCTGGCAGTTCATCGCGGCGCCTAAGTCCCCAGCGCGCGTCGCCCCGCATCGCCCACGAGACAGCCCCCCACCCCCACCCCCCATCCCCCATCCCCGCGCCTCTCACAATCTGCCGGCGTCTCATCTCAGGCCACCAACAAGGCTGCGGGAGTTATAAGGACACTGTTCTAGGGTGAGAAGTAAATGGTCAGATACAGAGAAATGGATGGAAAAGAAAGGGAAGGAGAAGGAAAGAGAAAAAAGAGAAACACAGAGAGAGAGAAGAGACAGAAAGAGAGAGACAGAGAGACGATGGGTAAAAGAAAAGAGAAATCGGCAAAAAGAAGTGTTGTAAAAGCCATTGGAAAGCTGTTATTTTTTAATACAGTTTCTAAAGGCTTATGACGAAAGAAAAGCTCAGGAAGGCCAAGAATGCTGGGTAATGTGATGAGAATATGTCAAGCTCGCTACCCGTCTCCTCATCCCCAGGCGTGGATACTAATTTCAGGGCCCAGGCCTGGAAACACCACTAGCTGGTAAAAGTCGGATGAATCCGGTCGCATTAAGTCGCGGAATGAGAAAAATTGAAGTATTTGGCTGAGAGATTTATGAATCTTTTCAAACATGCATTTTACATTGAACAATTGATTTGGTAAATAAGACAGAACTTTGTTTCGCTATAAAGCACCTTATGTCAATCCACGAATGTCACACAGACAAAAGGTAGAAAATCAAAATCAAACCCCATTTTAAACCTCGGGTCCGAGTATCGAATTTGAACAATAAACTTGTTTTTATTACATACGCATTAACCCATTAACGCCCATGATCCCCATTTGGGGATCGCGCTGTTTTGCAATGATATTGTGACGATTATCGGTTGCATCGCGTACATCGATACCGGCAAGTATTCCTCCATGTTGTGTGAGTTGCCCTTCGCGCGTTAGTGCCTGTCCTTCGTGTGTTAGAGAAATAATTGACAAATTTTGAACAAGTGCCGTGGTTTTTCACCAGTCAAGCAAAGATAGTTTCTTAATTAATAATTATATTCACATAAGTAACCCTATAAAAATTATATGCATAATTTGCGTGTAAATTGAACTTATCTGAATGCCCCGATGTGTCGATAAGTAAGTTTATGTTGTTACTTGTGTGTGATATCCGTCTTACAATCTGATCCCCATTTGGGGATCATGGGCAATGGCGTGATATATGTATTATTTTAGACCGCTTCAACTGACGATTTCTCTTTCTATATATTCTAGGCTCTAATGAAATCAAACAAATTCCTGACATTGTCGTAAGTGGTAGACATCGTCAATGATCCCAATTTTTTTTCTGAAGGGAATGACGACACAGAGACTATTGATACTGTTGAGTTACCATCTGAGAAAGTAAATTGTGTATCTGATTTAGAGGACATTGATGATGATGATTTGGAAGACAGTTCTCCGAACGACGTTCCGGGCTCGTTAGAAATTCAATGTTCTGCGTTTAATAATGCAGATAATGAGAACTCTGAGGAAACTTCGTGTACCAGATCAAACCAGTGTGGTTTGGTTTTAAACAATGGATGATGTGCTGTGCAAATACGGGCTTCTGTTATCATGCAGAGGTGTACGAAGGAAAGCGAAATAATGATGTTTCTGCAGTTACATATGGATTAGAAGGCGATGTAGAAATGAGAATGATTTCAATTGTTGAAAATCCAAGTGATCATACATTTTATTTTGACAACTTTTTTACTAGTTTTTCTTTGTTGAAGGACTTAACAGAAAGAGGCGTGCATGCAACAGGTACCTGTAGATATGACAGAATGAAAAAATGTCCAGTAAAAGATGATAGAAAAATGTCCAAAGAAGAAAGTGGATCATATGATTATCGGTTTGATCCAGAAAATAAGATTATCGGCGTAACATGGAAGGATAACAATACAATGAAAATGTTATCTAATGATGAGCACATCCAACCTCTGGCAAAAGCAAGTAGGTGATCGAGAGGGGAAAGAGTTAGAAAAATGATAAATCAGCCTCATTTGATTTCTCAGTATAACAAGTACATGAGCGGGGTTGATAAAATGGATTGGATAATACAGAAGTAAAGAATTAGAATTCGAGGGAAAAAAATGGTATTTCCCTCTTTTTACTAAGCTTGTAGATATGGCAGTTACAAATGCTCATGTTTTATATTGTATGACCAATGGAAAACTTCCTATTCTGCAGTTCAGAAGACAAATTGTATTGTCATATATGTATCTTTCATTACTATCTGATCCCAAAATGTTAGGAAGACCAGCTCTTACCAAATCCTCGGAAAAAAGAATTCCTATGACCTCTCGTACAACGGGAAACCATTTTTTGATGAGAACGGACGGAGGCAGACAGAGGAAGTGCGCCATATGTAAAAAAAAGTCCGCAAAGAATGCAAATTATGCGACATAGGACTCCACGTAGATTGTTTTCCTAAGTGGCATGAAGGAAAATAATGTAAGGAAGAAATGTTCTGAATGTATAATACATTTCTTCTAAATATACAAAAATTTGTATTCACCACAAACTGTATACCTGTCATCGCCCCATAGACCATGATCCCCAAATGGGGATCGAAAAAAAAATTGTTATAAATCCTAAATTTCCTAACATACCAAAGAAACACACCAAACATGTCTTTCTAGGCAGGAAGGGAACAGTATAAAACAAAGAAAATCACAATTAAAAGTTGGGCGTTAATGGGTTAAACGATGAAAACCAAATATCAATTTAAATTATTTAAAATGCTTCTTTACAATGAATGAAAAGTTATAAATCAATTGAATGATCTCTTTTCCTCCTTTTCTAGTGAAATATATTAAAAATATATCGGCATATTCTCATGTCAATTGCCTCAATCTGTGCAATTTTACATTGTTCATATCTGAAATTAACATAGTTTCAGAGCAAGCATCGTTGTACGTACATTTGCAGCAAGTCATACAATGGGACCTATTTTGCTAACCACACAACTGCCCATCAAAAACCACCATTAAAAGACCTAACACTGCTATTGCATTTTGAAACAAACCCAAAACAAATGTAATTGAACTGAATTTTGAATCCGGCCATTTTCATGCAAATCATATTTACTTCCCCTACTACGGAAATTTTTGGTGAAGTTCTGCCTGAATGGCAACAAACAGTACAGCAAATGCAGCTATTGAAATATTACGATTCTCCCTGTTATTTTTGAAATATTCATTTGATCTTTTTCCAGTGAATATTAAAACTTAATTCTCTAGTATTATTAACTCTCATAGTATTTCAACTTTCGAAACTTTAAATTACTATATTGCCTTTGAATTTCTTGTAAATAAGCCGTGTATAATTTGTCTGCCCAAACTGTAACGTGTTTTAACTAAATAAATTATCATGGCCAATTAAATAACTCTGAGAAAATTATCTTATAAAATAAAATGAACAATAATAAATATAGTCCCGGTAAGATCAGTTGTCCCGACTTGCTTTTTGCAAAAAACGGCCATTCAAGAGGTTATATTATTAAACCAAGAGGATAAATGTACTTAATGTTTCTTTATTGTGACTTTACACATTACTTTAAACAAACATGCTTTGAGGAACATACAAAAGTTATAAAGTATTGAAAATAAACGATGCGTAGATCCCCGTTTGTTAGAAATGAAACCAAGAAAACAGAATTGGGATATGTGTGAAACAATATTTTTCGTAAACAGTAAAAGTCACTACTAAAAAGAGTTTCTTTCCCAGCATGTATAGCGTTTAAAATGTTCAATTTTGCACTAATGCTAAATGTGAGACAATACTCAAGTATTCAGATAAATTTGTGAATGCAACAAAAAAAAACTTTCTTCTGGTCACGTCAGCCACTACTGACCTTAGTGTATCATTAACTGATTTGTGTAAGTGAATTAAAATAAAACGAAAGTCAGTAAGGCTGTCTAAAGAATAGGATATGACATACGTACTAAAAGTGCTTTTATATTGCTCACAGGATTACTCGGCCTATCGGTCACGTGTCGGAACCTTTCCATCCGCCAAATAAAATATCACTTTTACCACCCGTAACGCTATTTTGTAGTACAGAATTTCTTGCTCGATACTACCTTGACAGATCAAATAATGTTTCCTGCATTATTAAAATTATGTAGGTGAAAAATATTATAAATAAAACCCGTGGTTCTGTCACGCTCCACGACGCAGGCCAATGTACTCCATGTCGAAACCAGCATTGAAGGTCAAAAGCAATGAAAGCACTGAAGTTTACTATGTATTTATCGATTCCTATTGCGCATATTAAGTCTCTGTTTTAACTATCGTTTAGCCCTCTCCAAGCCACATATTACATATCATTAACGTTTTTCATCTCCAACTGAAGTTAAAATTTCGGCGCTACACTATGTGTTCCGCAGCAATGGCCCAAAGTGTCGATTACCTGTGCAACGAAAAAAGAAGTTTCACTTCCAAATTATTTCGTAATAGTTTTTTAGCGGTGAAATTTTAAAAAACAGACATGCTGCGCGGGATTGTCCTACGCGTCCTTTAAGACCCGCTTGAGACCTCTGTGTAGTGCGGGGCGCAGCAGACATCAGAGCATCGGAGGGATGGGACGGGGCACAAATCACCCGCTGGCGGCGCCACCACCGCGCCACCGGCTGCAGTGGGGAGGAGGGAGGGAGGGGAATGGGAGGAGAAGGGGACGAGCAGGGCGTGGCCAGGCAAATAAACCAAAGGAAGAAGAAAAAAAGGACGCGGCGGCGGGAGAAAGAGCGCAGCGCGCGTTTGAGTTATAGGCAGCTGCGAGGCGCGAAATTAGTCTTCTTCCTTCGCTTTACAACCGCACAATGACAAATTCGCTGCGGGAGGAGCAAGTCGGGGCTTCTGGTCTTCTTCTGGCGACGCCACCCGCCGCGCCGCGACGCCCGTCGCCCGGGGGTCGTAATGGTTCAGAGGCTGCGCAGACCGAAGCGATGGATCTGCCGGCGGCGGGCGAGGCGTTTTCGATGGATGTGACGTGGAGCGCTCGCGAAGTGCCGGTGAATGTAGTAAAGTGGCCGTTGGGATGGTTTCGGGGAAATTGCTGAAAGGAAAATGTTAGTGGTAAGGGTGAGGGCAATTGAGCTAAGAGAGAGGTAGGGACGGTGAAGTGATGGGTAA
Source organism: Acheta domesticus (assembly GCA_031308135.1). Classification (NCBI taxonomy): domain Eukaryota; kingdom Metazoa; phylum Arthropoda; class Insecta; order Orthoptera; family Gryllidae; genus Acheta; species Acheta domesticus. Next base: position 94,187,182 of record JAHLJT010002406.1, on the reverse strand, counting down.
TAAAAGTGTAACAGTGGTAATGTGGGTGATTGGGTCAGTAAATAGATACCTTTCGCAAAGCTGTCTTAAAGATGGGTAAAAATGGAGGAAGTAGTGATAGTGGTTATGGTGGTGATTATGATGGTGTTAAGAATACCGTATCAACATAGCAAGCAATTCTAGCAATTAATAACAAATGCATTGTTTAAAAATAATATTGGATATAAAACCATTTTCCTCAAATCGATAGAAGAAGAATCAATAAGCAATGGGTAGTATGTCATCTTGGAATATCATGAAAAGTTAGTTAAAAATTGACTCGCCAGCCTAACAATGAAATTTAATAATTTATCTACCAAAATTATCTGTCAGGTATGCTGTAATTTAATGTAAATGTAATCCGTACCAATGTAATCCGTAATAAATCCGTACCGAAATTACATGATACAAACGCCTTCAAAACAATTATTGACAACAGGTTTGCCGTCGTGTTATTCTTTCGAAATAATAATTACATCAGACTACTATAGAACTCATTGCTGCGTACGAGATTCGAACAAAAATAAGCACCATACCAACTTGTATTATATTTATTATACCAACTTGTTCAGAGGCTGTTGCCCTTTTAAATCTTTGTAGTACGACCAAGTCTATTTCTAATCCACCTCTATTCTCAATACTATACGATATTAGTTGAAAGTTGCGGCACTTTTCCATTGAGTTACATGAGTTTACAATATTTCAATTGGCAAAGAAGAGGGTCTCAACAAATTTGATTTGAAAACCAATCTTTAAGGCTAAAGTCAGAAGAACAATGGTTCAATTGCAGAGGAAAATTAAGAAGGTACATTTCAAAACGCCGACTTCTAATTGATATGCTCAGGATTTTGGTATATAATTAATATTCTATTATTCAATTCAATCTTGACAATGCCTTTAAAAATAGTGATACCGGGAGACCATAAACGATACTTTTGAATCCTTGTTTTCTTTTTACCAATGTATGCCTTTAGCAAGTTTTATAATGCATTGGAAGCCTAATGGCGTTTAATCTACATCAAAGTATGGTAACTATCGAGACAAAAGTGCGTTGAAATGGTCGACCCCTAGGTATCAATATAGTAATTTCAGTTCTACAAAGACGATCAAACCATGCACATATTCATCTTCGCATTAGCATGTTAGTCAACTTGGTGACTGCGCCTGTGTGAATGCAATTCGTTGTACACTTCCGTATTGCGGGACTGCGTCGGAATGAAAATTCCTTTACGGAGCTCGATTAAGGAAGATGAAAAAAAAAAGTCCGCAAAAGTTTTTGAAAAACCAAACTAACTCGTCATTGCTTAGAAAACTTTTAACCCCCTCCACTTACTTTTCATTTTATCACTTCATATTCAAAATATACCCACCTCATTAAATAAACATCTATGTCTGTAAGCCTCGAAATCAAACCACTTCACTTCACTCTAGTTCATGAGATTGCAACGATTCCGCTGCTGACTCCTCGCAGAAAGGGGCCATATTTAAAACAAATAACGCGCGGTCTGTCAATAAAAGCGCGGCGAGTCGCAGGCGAGCGTGCAAGCGCGAGACGCGTTGTCAATCACCATCGGATGGCGCGGCGTTGCGCGGCACCCTCATTGAATCCGAATTAAATGAGAAATCGCGCGTCGGCCTGGCTCGCACCCCGGCGACTCGTTCGCCCGGGCTAGCAGCGGCGGCGGCGGCGACTGGGCGACGGCGCGCAGTGGGCCCAAATGGAACAAACTGTGGTCACTGATTCTTATCACTAGTGATATTTCACTCTCCCCTCCTCTCTCTCGTTCTTCCTGTCTCTCTCTCCCTCCCTCTGCCTCTTTCACTAGCTCTCCCCTGTCTCTCTCTCCTGCTCTCCTTCAGTTTCTCCCTCTCTTGCTCTCCCCCCGTCTCTCTCTCTCACTCTCTCTCTCTCTCTCACTCTCTCACTCTCTCTCTCTCTCTCTCTCTCTCTGTGTATCTCTTGTCAGTATCTGATTCGTTTGTTGGTCTTGTTTTATGTGGTAATCAGGCAACAGTGCTAAGGCTTCAGAGAGTTAATCATTCCTTGACTTTTACTTCAGGGAATAGAAATTCAAAAATAAAAAGTGTATTCGACTGCTGTAAATGATTAAAATGCTATCCTTGTAAGCATTGTGATAGCCTAACAGATAACTCACAACACCAAACATTTCTGATTATGTTCGAATCTCAGGGCAATAAAGTTTGTATTCAGGCAAGTGAAATGTCACAGAACATTTCTTGTAGATAGGTACAGAGCGCTCAACAGGTAAAGTGAAATAAACATTTCCGAACGCATATTGAAACAGACAGGTTTCTACTGCTCAAATAAATATCTATTCTTTGAGTATTGACGTAGAGTTTGGTTAAAGGGTAGGAGGAAAGTTTTTACCAAGTGAACCCGTAGTCATTACAGGGAAAATACATTTTATGGCCTTAAAATAGTTTTAAGGTCATGATTGAAAGGTATATAAATGGATATGACATACTTTGAGAAGAAAGGAAAGGAAGGATATATAACAAAATTCATACAATCATACATTGTTAAGAAAGAAGAATAAATAAGAAAATCCAAATATTGAAGGAGAAGGACCGCAGGGAAAGGAAGAACAAATCTACGGACAGAAGAAAATGAATCAGCTTTAGAAGCAGAAAACTCGATGATGACGATGACTTGCATGGTTCTTTGACGTTATCTTTCCGAAACGCCTTAGGCAGATGGCGATGACAAAGCCTTTTTAAAAATTGTGCGGCATTTTTCAACTCAGTGCTCGTGCGTGGTGACAGCGGCAATCATTCAGAGGTCCCATATGAATCGGCGTGTCAGAATACGACCACAGATGCACTCAGCCACCATAGATTCCTTCAGCAATGACATTCAGCTCTGGTTTAGAAGGTTAGAGTATGGTCCCACATGCAATCTTCCGCCACACATTTCTTCAGCAATGGCAAATGAGCTCTGAAGAAAGTCACAGTATGACCCCATATGCGAATTTTTCGTCACAGATTACTTCAACAATGGCATGGCTTAATTTCGGAAGAAGAGCAGAGTATGGTCCCAGATTCAATCATCCTCCGGCACAGACTCATTCAGTATTGGCATTTAAGCTCTGAAGGTCACAGTATGGCCCCAGATGAAATGAAGAAATATTGCAGTGTCAGTAGAGTTCGTAGCACTGAGAAATGAGGACATACTAGAGCAATTTAAATCTTCGGCGGGAGTCTAGTCTACTGTCAGTGAAACAGTACAGCTAGGCAGCTGAGGAAGGCGCGATAAGTATTAATAATGACAATAATATAAAAATAATGATTATATTTGCTATTATTTTATGTCCATATGTTAGAACGCCTTAATTTCCTTTGTAGATTTCAAATATGCATGTTTTGTTATCGTATCTATTTCGTATCCATGTGAGACCAAACGTTTGAGAATAAACAAAACAATAAAAATAATAACAATAATAATAACAACAATAATAACAATAATATTAAAAAATAAAATAATAACGATAATAAAAAATAATAACAATAATAATATACATTTAGCTATATTTTGACTATCACAAGCTGACATTTCGACATTATTATGGCCAAAATCCCAGGTCTCCTCACTTCGCCCAATCCTTCGGTTGCCATTTCGACCCAGTGCGTGTGCATGGCGGCGGCGGGGCGCGGCAATCGCTCAGAAATCCCGCATCAATCGGCGCGTCAGCGCGGGCCGAGACCCGCCGCATCGGCCTAACGATCCCGTGTAATTGAAACATCGCCCGCTCCCTGACAGCGATGGATGGGCGGCGCCTGAAAAAGAGCCCTGAAAACTTCCCGTGGGGAGGAGGAGGGAGGAGGGTCACAGTAATTTATGCGCTCACTTTGTGCGACGTGTCAGAGCAAGGCATGACGACTGGATCCAGCGCCATGCGAGGCAAAATTGTAATTTACTCGATACTTTGTATGCGTGTGTGTATGTGTAGGTGTGTGCGTGTGTGTGTGTGGTGTGTGTGTGTGTGTGTGTGTGGTGTGTGTGGAGTGGGTGGAGGTGGAGGTCGTTTCCGATAATTATTGCTCGTGACTTGTGGGTTGTGTTTGTCAGGCGGTATATAATGCTTTGTATGTTCGCGTTTTTGGTGAGCTAGTAATTGTTACCACCGTAAAATATAAAATTTTGTGCGTTGGTGATGAGTTATTGACATTTGGAATTACCATGCAACTTCAAGAATTTTTTTCTCTACAAATTAACATAATAATTCTTTCGAATAGCATTTTCCTACCTAAACTGTTTTTCTAAGCACTATTTTCTTTTATAAAAGATTAATGCAAAGGGAGTTGGTTTTGAGGATCAAAAATTAATCAACGTCAGATATAAGAAATGTATAAACCTATCTTGACAAAAGTGTGGTTTAAAACTTACTCGCAAGTGTATCTTTCACAAATGCTTCGGTGAAGTATGTGAATACTTGTGTAGCTCTTAATTTTATCCTTCATCAAATTTCCATTTCACGTACTCCTGTAAAAAACAGCCAAACAAGAAAATCTCTGACAAGGAAGGATACGCACAAATATGTAAGTTTTAAAATTCTTGCATTATTCGTTTATTAGACGACATTACTAAATTATCAGCGTACAAATAAATGCTCAATACGTGGTTGAAAGAAATTGTCTTTCTAATTTTCTAATAGAACCCCTGTGTAGTTGCAAATTAATATAAAAAATTTCTCAAAATTTCATCTCGAACGAACAACATACCCCATTAGACCTATATGTTTAAAAAATTGCAATTTTTTTTTTAAAAAATGAGTATTTTTTGTTGATTTCTTGCAACAATTCTAATGCCCGGTAATAGTTATTTATGAAATAAGCTTGAAAAGGACATAACGAAAAAGTAGGTGTAATGTTTACACCACGAGTAGTTGGACGAGTGAGGAAAATAGATAATTTATTTAATTTGCTTTGGGAAAATACGTCCGATGCCAAATTCTGCATGCTTATGCCTCTAAATTTTTTGCTAATAATAAACATGCTATGAGTTGTACTAAAATATACATTTAATATATCAACTGCAAATTTGATTCAAATTTATCAGATAACAATGCATATTTTATTCAATTCTGGTCATGCGTACTAAAGCAGATTCCCTTTGTAGATTACTGGCCCCATCACTAGCTAGAATCGAATCTGTTTCTAAAATTCTTGACGCTCGTGGGGAAAACCTCCATTAATGTTGCAAACGAGCTATTACATTATCGATAGTCCTATTTGCCAATGAGTATTTTCATCAGTTCTTTGTTTCCTTGACGTATTTTTGTAGCACTGTCGTGCTGTGCAAAGTAAGTAGGCTAATGCAGTCATTAATGCGGTTATATCAAACGTGTATCATTCAAGATTTTTCTACAATTGAGTTATTTTCACATTGAATGCGTGAAATTATTATTTTTTGGATGATCGAGATTGAAGTTTTGAAAACCGAGATATCTACTGTGCGTTTCTTGATAATTGGGGTCATACAGCTTTAAAACGTAGCATTGCAAGGCTAGGACTTCCAGGTTTGTTTCTCACTTGCCCTCAACTATAAAACACAATATTTTCGTATCCTCTTTTAAATTGTCAGTGGCATGGCTCTTATGGATACCTAAACTCTGTGGCAAGGATGGGTGTTCAGTATTTCGGATTCAGAACAAGACGATATTTCGAATTCTATTCAAACAAGTTTCGCTAACATATTTTCCTTACGATATTTCATATGCGAGAGTTCTTGTATCAATATGCTAGTTATATTTTAATTCTAAATGTTTATCATACCTATACTTAATGCTTATATTAACAAGAATAGGGATATAATCAAACCACAAAAACTGTTTGTTTTCGTGATGTATTGAAACGTAGTACCAAGAACCAAACCACGTTTTCGGGACACATTTTCCCCGTCATCCCCAGTTTCAATCAGCAAAGAAAGAAACAATTTAGATTACAAACTTAACAGGAAATAGGTTCAAAAAGAATAGACTAGCTATTACAAATAAAAACCAAAATAACAACGAATGATATAAATACGTATTACACAAGTAACGTGGATCTCTTTTATAAACATTTAAACTGAGAGAAGAATAAAAACCGTTAAGTGGATCCCATATTAAGACAAAATGTAATGAGATAGGTGAACTGTGAGTGTGTGGGGAAGTAGCAGGTCAGAGTAGAGGGAGAGAACAAGTAGGTAAAAAATAAGACATTTTACTGACTATTTCATTCCCTCTAGCACACATTTTTACCTAGTTCTTGTTCTTGGGACTATATTTTAAAACGAAAAAAGTCGTGATTTGATTATTTCCCTATTTTTATTAATATGAACAACGACGAATTATGTTCATACACTCGGAATTTTTTGCTATTGCATTTCTTTACTATTAATTTTCTCGCCTTCGATTAAAACTGCAGAAACGAAGCGTTTTATATTCCAGGACAGCTCGTAAGAGAACATCGAGAAATTTGTTCATGACACGAAAATGCATTTAGCATTTTGAATTATATATGTATTGCATGGATTTAGACACTGAAGTGGGATTGTCATTTGCATGCGGGACTCAGATATTAAATAACTTTTTTTCTGTTGTTAGCTGTGTTCGGTTTCGAAACATATCGTCAACAATTTCGCATTAATTTACGAAGCTCAATTTTATGGCAATCATAAAAACCTAGGTCACAAAGCAAATATTTATCGCACACAACGACGAGATATTTTTATTTCATTGTTTTAGATTATAATGAAGCAAAGTACAATCTTAAGTAGTATTTCGAGAAATTTCAGATGAGAATAAGGAACAACTTAAATAATTCGAATTGTCTTCACTTTTACAAGCCACAGATTCACCGACGGCTCGTCATATATACATATCGCCATTGTTCTAATTTTTTCTCTATGATAAAATTTACAATAAATAACGTTTCTTGTAAAGAAATCCTGAATTGCCCTTGGAAATTTCTTGTTGGTTCAGACGAACCGCTTGTTCTAAGAGAACTTTGAATTCGTGACGGTGTGTAATAAAGCGAGGGACGTGGAAGCAGGAAGTTGTTATCGCAAGACCGCGTCGCCTTCCCAGAAACACGAAACTTTTTATCAACTGCTCCACTAAAACTTATATTCACGATGCGGAAATAACTGTGAATTGTAGTACATCATTCTTACGTTCTTGTAATATAAATTACATCAATACTCACGACGATAATAGCAGACATTTCTTGAGAGACACTAATAAAGCGAGTCCCTGTAGGACAAACAAGAAGATGATTTAAATTTTACGGGAAAGAAAATATTATTTTGTTTTAAGTGATCAGAGCAGGCCCAATATTCTCAGCCTGGACACACATTTTATTGATTTTTTAAAATGTGATTTCGTGAGATGACGAGTAATTACAAAACTTGTTACATAATAACATAAATTAAATTATTAGAAATTTGATTCAGCAATAGTATGGTCACAAACCAAAAGTAAGAACATAGTTTAGTAATAATTTTGAGATAAACTTCGGTGAGAATTCATTTCAAAATTACCAAGAAACGAATAATATTTAATGCTCTTATTTCATGAATGAAATTCCACAAATAAGAGAAGAAAACTGAAATGGAGGGGAAGCATGAGGAGAAGAAGGAAGAGGAAAAGAAGAAAAATGGAAAAGAATAAAGGAAAGGAGAAGAAGACTTCACTTTGTTCACGAAAAAGCCTTCATAAATAGCAAAATTATAAAATGTTTATTAGCTTGTAAATCAATAACAATAATTATAATTTCTGACCGGATGATAATTAAAATGTAATAATTATACATGAATAATTCGTTTTGTACCAACCGTTTTGTAAACTACGTATGTCATATACTAGTATATAATATACTAAGTATGTCGCGTTTTAAGAGGTGTTCAGTATATTTTTTCGGCCGCAAGACATTACGAGATACTTGAACATCACATTATCTAACATTAAATAGCGTCTTCAACATTCTGAATGAAATAAAATCAAGAACATCTCTCGCCGTACAAACCTCTCAGTTCAACCCTCGCCTTCGGGACTAATGTAGGGAAAGTTTAGAAAAACATCGATGTTTTAATTATGATGAAACCGATGGTATTTTCCCAGCATGTTCCTATTTTTAATTAGATTAATCCCCGTACCATACCTGCAATTTACAATCAAGTATTATACGTGGGGACCCCAAGCTTTATTGACAATTAGAAGTGGTAAACAGGAATGTGTACGGCAATATACTGAGTGTAAATAATTGTTTTTATTTGAGTATACATTTTATAAGTTATTTTCAATAACACAGTAAATATAATTTAGTTATATTAAATATTTCATATAAAGAATGACCTCTACCGTACGTAACCTCCATTGTTGATAACGATTCAGAAATATTTATAATAGTATACGAAAGTTATTTCGAGATAAATCAAATATTGACAGTAAGAGACACATTATTTGAAGTTCATGGCAAGATATTTCAAATGAGAGTGGGAAAATAACAAGCTACACCTTAGTTCAAAACAGTTACGAAAACACTTAATAACGTAATAAAATTCGAAAAATATGTGAAAATGGTTTGATACCTGCTTAAAAGTGCACGAAGCTAATCTAGAAGATTCAAATCATCCTACCAATATTCAAGAAAATATTCAAAAATTAATGATGATAGGGTCGAAAAAACAGATATGGTACGAGGGTTAAATTAAATACCGGTCATTATTTGGTCACGGATAAGAGGTGTGTTAATAATATTTAGCAAAAGTAAAGAAGGAAATAAAAAATAAAGGACTTTTTTGTTATTCTTCCAGTTATTCACTTTCATTCATAAATCATCGAAGTAAAACGTCCCGGTTATAATTAAATATATTACATGTCAATTTTAGTTTCAAGTAAACTCTGCCTTTAATTTCTCTGTCATCTTAATTTAAGACTAGCGGGTTTTTTCCCAGGTATCTCCCACCAGCGGGGCACTGCCGCAGCCGGGACAAGCTCTAACAGTAAGCTCCCGACTGGTCTCCCGGCATGTGTGGTAGTGTAGTGCATGTTAATGCAAGTGTGCATGTAAGGGCTGAGGATAGGACAAGGAAGGGGAAGGAAATATAGCGTGCAGCCCATGACCTGTTTGTTAGGGTACTGCTCCGGCATTCGCCTGGTGTTGATCGGAGAAACCACGGAAAACTACCGATCAGAGCAGCCGGTCGCTAAAATTCTCCTCCAGATAGCGACTGAATTCGACCTAGCTGATAAGCTAATGTCGAAACTTTTGCCGCCGTCGGGACTCGAACCTACGATCAGTCAGAGTCAGGTCAGAGGGACTGCATAATACATCGATGTTTTTGCTTGAAAATATCGATGATTTTAAAACATCGATTTTTTTTGCCGTCCTTATCCGAGACAGAAATCCGCGCGATCTTTCCCACCACCTCTAGAGCGGGAGGAGGGCTCTCCGCTCCGCGCCACCGCATCACCCGGGTGATTGAAGCGCCGAGGGCTGACGCGAGGCGGCGCGAGGCGGCTGCGGCGCTGATTCATTAACTCGCCCTTCGCGCCACCGCAAAACGCGCGCCCGATTTGCAATCAGGCGGCGGCGAAACCGGTTAATTGGGAGCGCGTCGCCGCCGCCGCGGAATTGGCCCGTGCGTTTACGCGCCGCGTGATTGGCTGCCGCTTCACCCTCTCCGCCCCCCTATCCGTAGGCAGCGCGTTTCTCACCGCCGACGCCGCCCGCCCCCTCGCGCGCCTTGCTCCACGCCGCCGCACCCGCGCGCGCTCTGTTCCACTTCGCGCCGATCCGCTCCCCCCCCCCCGCGCAGCCGAATCTTCAATTCGCGCCCTGGCAGCCACCTCTTGCTGCGCTGGCTGTTAGGAATAACCCCCCCTTCGCAACCGCCTTGGTGCCAGTTCTCATCGCCGACACAAAACGTCTTCTTGCTTTACTCATCACATCACATATTTAGTATTAATCACTTCTTACCATCGTAGTATCATATCAAAAGGCTGCCACTTTTTCTTCCAATTTCCTCGACAAGTTCTACTTCTCAAGCACAATTCCTCATCGCGTTAGTATCTCAGCCGAAGAAATTTCATTTCGCGACCTGTCCGCCACCACCGACTCTTTTTTTTTAAATTTATTCTTGCTTGGCCTAAGGCCCTCAGCAGCCGTGAACGACTGGTACAGTAGTTGATTTAATTTTATACAGTAAGTTTGCAAGATATTTTCTTTTATCGTGATTATTACACTTTTCAGAAGCACTTTATATTACACGGAAAGCCTAGTCGCTTCCAGTCTGCTTAAGGAGGGTCAAAAATTCTCTGGGTAATTTCCTTTTCAATCGTTTACGATGAGGGTTCTGTCTGCCAAGTTTGAAATGGGTAGCTGAAGGTATTCGAGAAATTTTGTTATAGAATTTTGCGGATAGAAGGGAAATATGTACCGTGTGGTACCGAGGTCTTGATGGATTTGAAAGATTGGAATGAACCAGGGTGCTTTTGTGATTATTCTTAGGAATTTATTTTGGAATGTTTGGATTTTCTGAATATTTGTTTTGGATGCTGCGGCCCCGACAGGAGATGCATAACTTAATATAGGTCTTATCATTGTTTGGTAAAGATGAATGGATGTGTGTAATTGGAGTGGGGATGCTTTTTTGAGTAGGGGATATAACTGATGTGTTCGTTTAGTGACTAGTGCTTTTCTATGCATGTTATTGGGTCTCCATGTGAGTCGTCTGTCGAGTAATACTCCAAGGTATTTTGCCGTGGTGTTCGACCACCAACTCAGCTATTAGTTCTTTAGTCACCGTCGCAAACGCCGTGCTGCCAGTTCTCATCGCAGCTCCAAAACTATTTCTCGCGCTTTATTTTTAATTACTTGTTAGTAATCCACATCGCTTCTTCCCGTCACAGTCCACATCGCCGCCTTCTTCTCTTGCAAGTTCATCAACAATCCTTATTCCCCAAGTGCAATTCCACATTGCATTAGTACCCCCGACGCCGAATTTTGAATTCGCGCCCTAGTAGCCATCTCCAGGGGCAGATCCAGCTGATCATTTTGGGGCGAGCCATCGTAGATTTTTGTTAAATAATAAACACATCTGTTATTATATTGTATATTATTTATTTACTGTAGGTATACTGTAAAATATTGTTTAAATTATTGCATAATTCAAACATAAATATTTATATGAATTTTGGAATAATTGGCCAAATAAAGGAAGGTAAACAAAAAATCCAGACCTCTTGAGGGGGTCGTGGCCCCCAAGCCCCCTCTGATCCGCCAGTGCCTCTGACTGCACAGTTGGACTGTTGGCACTTTACCCCTTTCGCAACCCTCGTTCTCAGTTCTCATCGCTGCCGTCACAAAACCACTTCGCGCATATACATTACCTATTTAGAAATAACCTACATCTCCTCTTACCGCCGACATCCGGATCACTGTCTTCTTTTCCTCTAATTGCTCAAACACACACCACTATCCTCATTAAGCCTTAATTCCCTTTCCTGCGAACTTCGGTTTCCACTTACTGCGAATATCTCCACTTCCGAATCTCTATTTCACACCTTAGAAAGCATCTCTGCTGCTACTGGTATGTTTACGCAGAAGGACTCTTGGAGTTTTCAAGGGCCCATAACTCACCGCGCCGCCTCCAAACTATTATTTGCTACCTTCTTCTTCTCTGAGTCTTAGTCCAAGCAATTTTCACCACTAATTTCCAATTCTCGCTTTAGATCGTTCTATTTTGCTTACTTCCTAACGAAACAGCAGCAAAACTCCGAAAGCGCCAACGTCTCCATTCCTGTGCTTTCTATCGCTAGTTCTCACGTTAAGTCTTCATTGCCATCACCGACCCCTTGCCCCTTATTTATTTTCATCATCACCACTGCTATAGTCGCCGCCACCTCAGCCGCAAACACCTATTCTCTACAACACTGTCCTTGCACCGTGGTGACACCTTTCTTCCGTTTGTCACCCATGAGGACACCGTCCTCAATTTGCCTCAGCTGCAAGACCTTCACGTCGCGCGAATGCTTACGCTATTGAATTTCCAATGCACGCCCCAGTACGCACCATCGTCGTCACAGCTCCATAACGCCTTGCCCCAATTTCAGCTTTCATAGATCCCGTTCCCATTGTCGCCTCAAAACTTCCATGTGCCATAATCATCATTCTCTTAGTAATTATAGTCTCGCGGGCCTACAACTTACGCTGGCCGTGTTCTACCTGGGGACAAGTCCCGGGGTGGGCTTCTTGTGCTCTATGGCTTTTATCCTCATCCCCCGTAGGCGAACATGGACGCTTCCGGGCAGGAAGCCGGATCCGGCCGGCACCCAGTTTGCCCTCACGGCAACCTTCCCATTCAATGCCTGGGTAGGGCCGCTCCGCCAGCTCAGAGCTACCAGTTGTTCGCACTGGTGCCGGAGTCAATATCGCCTGCATGACGACGCGCCACTCACGTGCGCACGGGATCACCGCGTCCCTCCTCTTTGCCCAGAGAATCGGGCCACTGTCACGACGAAGCCAAGTGCCCAACTGGGGACCACCCAGGATGTCTCCCGAGGGGCCAGGAGCCCCAACCCGCCTTCCCACTGCCAACACTTAGGCTATTGACCTGGGTTGGGCCGTTAACAATGACAACCTGGCTGAAGGTAAAGCAGCAGCCGGACTTCTATACGTGAGATCCAGAGCACCCCGCTCATGGGGGGTCCTTTACCCAATCCTGTCATGAGGTCGGACGGACTCTAGGTCAACGCGCCAGGGGCCCAACTGAGGGACCGCCGGGTTGAACCGACGGTCCGGAGCTTGGCTTTCCTACTCACTGCCTACACCTTTAGGCTAACGACCTGAGATTGGGCCGCATGCTCGGGGTCCGGGTGACCGCTTGAGTTCCACCAGAGGTCGTGGCCACCTACGTGACACACTCCCCCCCCCCTGCGGGGTCTCTTAGTAATTACCTACTTCGCGTTTTTGAGTCTTAATCTCCAACCATCCGATACGACTCATTGATAGCATTCGTTCCGCTGCAGCGACTGTGAACGCGGTGGGGTCCTACGGATTGAGTCCCGACGGTGGTAGGTTTTCCACAGATAGCTAGGTGAAATTGAGCAGCTATCTGGAGGAGAATTCTAACAGCTACCAGCTTAGATCGGTACTTTTGCTTGATTGTTCATATGTGGATCAGGTGGAATGCCGGAACAATACTCTAAAAAATCGGAGCATGGCCTGTGCAGTCATTAATTCAATCACTGTTCCCTCCTCTTAGTCACTGCAGCCACTTCTTTCCTGTGGATGGTTACTTACCACCCAAATTCTTGTTAGATCTTAAGTCTCCGTCACATTGCCACCTCCCTCTACTCCTTCTGCACTCTACACCTTTGCCCCAGAATTATCTCCACCTGGTTCCACTTCACGTCTTAGTGTCAGTTAACAGATTCATAAACGTTCAAATAGACTATCACGAACAATTTTGATCACGAAATATCTGAAAAAAGTGTTTTATTAACACTTTTAAATTAATTTAACTGATGTCATAGACATCCACTGTGTTTCGTCACGGGGGTGAAGCAATGTTAAATTCAATAGTCTTCGCTCTACGGATTACAGCATGTCGTGTGGTACATCTTAACGAACGCTAACGAACACATTACAGGTATCACGTTGGTACGGGCTACTGCAGCCGTTGCATTCCCCTGATGGTATTGAGACAAAACGTAAATTTTTGTTTGAATTTTACTAAGCGATAATATCGATCTTTTTACGTACTAATGTAAGATGGAAATGCTGTGAAATCTCCCGTTTCGTATTAAGAGATTGTCGTTAACTGTATAGTATTCTCCTACTTACCATCATAAAACCATTTTAACAAAAAGGAAAAGTTTACATTCATTCCTTGTAATTAAACTTCTAAATGCGTGATCATTGATAGAACATGTTTTACCTTTTCACTAGTTCCTAACTGGTGTAGAAAATGGTAAAAGTGAGATTATTATCTTCTTTCCCATCTAAATAACACGACCGAGTTTCATCCTAAACCGCCTCTTTTATCCTATGGCTTATTCCACGAACTACTCACTTACGTATGAGTTACAATTACAAATGCTGCCAGATGAATTAGATCACATCACCTTTCAATAATTACAAACACCTTCATAACTAAAAACTTTCTCACGTCTCCTTCGGCAATGAAGCACTTCATGCTTTCATCACCGTATCCTCTTTTGCTCCAGCTTGTGCTCGAACGCTCCATGTGAAGTCTTGCATTTCATTTGAGTGAACCCCTTCCCAACTCTCCCGCAATACGCCCAGGGCTTCCATTCATCGTAATCTCTATGTACGATGAGTGCAGTCAGCTAATTGCATGACCCGTTGGCAGATGCACAGTAGCAGGGACGGACACCGAATGCCATTTTCAAGTCGTTTCGTTCTACCTGGCAGCGTCAGGAATTATACGACCCGAACGGTGGACGCTGCGGCGAATGGGAAACTGTGACAGTAAAACTCTCCTGGCAAACAGTCAACTAGTAGTGAGCGACAGGGAAGTAAAACGACACGTAACTAAAACGCAATTTTTATTTCGTTTAGTTTCGAAGCAAAAAAATGTTGTTCTCTATTTAATTTCGAAGTACGCGTATTCAGTTCCCAGTACATGGAATATTCATTTCGAAATGTTTAAAAAATGATTTGGTGTTTTTCCAAAAGAGGACTCCTGTAAAGGATCCCGTAACTGTAAAGGATCGAAAGTGACCGTTACGCTAGACGATAACTGCATTTTGTATTTATTTGTTTATTTTAAAATAAAAATGTTTACAACTGTCTGCATACGTAGACATAACTACGCTATTTCAGGTATGTTTCGAACGAAAATGTTATTTTCCATTTTTTTATTTAATCATATCCTTTTGACTTAAATACGATTATTAAAAAAATTGTACTAACATTTACATTATCTATATACTTTTTAAGCCATCACAGGTAGCTCATTGGTCAGCGTGCTCGCTTTCCATGACGCGGTTCGATTCCCGGTCGGGCAAGATTATAGTGTGCGCTTTTCTTGCAGTGTTCCAGTAAATGTTGCTGTGTAGCGATGAGAACGATCACTTCTCAGCTTGAGAAGACCAGAATACGATGTAAGGATGTGTATGTGCTAACCACACGTACCCCTGAAGCCCTTGGCTGCAATGCCGGGACGCCGCTGACAGGTTCAGGTTTCGTCAGAGGCTATTGCGCCATAGTACTTACATATGTTCTTATAATGAAGAATCCGTATAACGCATGTACATTTAAAATATTATGCAGCGCAACTGACGCACTAATAAGCGAATTATTTAATCATATATTCGATAATGTAATTCGAACTTTCATGTTTTGAATTAAAATAATCCAAAGCTACTCAGTTTTTTAAATGTTTAATTAATGTTATTCACATATTACTACTTTGTTATTAATTAATTAAATTTTAAGGCATAGACGGGAGGTTGCAAACGAATTTCTGATGTGCTTTTCTTTTTCTGGTTCCTTTCCTGGCAGAAAAGGCTTAACAATTATTAATTAATTAATTAGCTTGGTCTGGTGGGCAATAATCATTTGTAGGCAGGTTTTTATCCCATCAGAGGTTCTTCTATCAGCCGTCATTCTTTGCTGCGGCTCTGATTGCAATGGAGAGGCAAACTGGTATGAATACCTAGATTCTAAAGGTTAGAACATCGAAGGATGAAGGTATCAAATGGCTTAAAGGTCTTCGGACTAGACGCATGTTTGCAAATAATGTAATTTATAATGTAAATTGTCTACTAAATTAAACTAGAGGTGCAACAATAGCACGTACTTTCTTACATTCTTGATAAACATTGCCACTTACTTTGCAATTTTCAGTCTTGTGAATTTTGCAATTTACTTTAAAAAAAATTAAATTTTCAAAATTCAGGGAGTTTCACTATTATTAATTAGTATTTCACAAGTATTACAGGGGTCTCTAGAAAAAATCTATTACCTTTAATTCAAGGAAGCTTTAGGCGAAAACTAATCACTTTTTCAAAAATTGTGTATTACCTTATTTGATCATTTTAGAACAGATTTTATTACGAAAGACATACCTATTATCAATTTTTGTGGTTTCGCAATGTCATATTTTTATTTTTGTAAAATTCAGAGAGTTCACTGAAAAGGACTCCTGCATCATTTTTATAAACGTACTTCACTCTATTAGAGAAAGTGTAAAGAAAAAATTGGAGCCATTTTTAAGAACATATTTTTTAACTGCCCCAACTTCGAGCAAAAATTGCACGACTTTACTTATGTTTTCAAACAATTGTGAATGACCTTATTTAGAGACGTCATTGAAGAACACATTTTATTAAGGAAAAAATCCTATCGTCAAAATTATACTTTTGCAATTTTCGAAAATATTGCATTTTCGAAAGTACAGAGTTCACCGAAAATGGGGCATCCGCCATTTTGATAAAACATTTTCCTCTCTTCGAGAAATTAGATTTGGAGGATTTTTCACTTTTTCGTATACGTATGTACACAGAGTGTTCCATTTAAAATTGGTTTTGAGAATATCTCAAAAAGTGCGCATTGGATGAAGAAAAGTGGGAAACGAAAGTTGATCGTATCGATGGGGCCACTCCAATGATACCAAACTCGAACTCCAATTAGAAAAGTTAAATGGGAACTCACGTTTTTTATTGCAGATTTGGATTCTCCAGGGGAAAAATACGGAACGGTTGTATTTTACACTTTTCGTTTCGTGATAGATGGAGTTGTAATCGACCAAAATTAAAATAAGCAACAAAAAAAAACGTTAAAATGTGTTGTTATCGACAATTACACATTTTAATTTTTGTTTATTATAGCGCTATCACAAAACATAAAACAGTCTAATACAAAAGTTTTGTGGTACAAAAGACGGCAAAAATGTTTAATTTTTTGCAACTTACGAAACATTAGAAGGTAAACAATTTTGAAAATGTGATTGTGGCTTCATATGAAGTACTCCCCAAAATAAAAATATGCTTTGAAATCCAAAGACCGGCGACATCAACCAGATCGATCAGGGAATGCATATTTTTAATTATAAACGTGCCTATGATTTAGCCCTGAAAGTTGTTCACGGGCAGTAAGGAGGACGGACAGACTGACTTTTGGTGTAAACCAATTTTCGGTATCAATAATCCTCCAAAGCATGTATTCGGACTACACAACATGTTAGAGGAAGTTATTTACTACATTTAGGACCAAGGAATTGCTATTTCGTTATCAGTAACCCACAGAAGATTTTCTGTCAAAAAAAGTCATTTTTTTGCAGCAGTCTTACAATATTTTCTCAATATTTCCTAAGTACTAGGCGAGAAAATAAAAAATTACTTGTTCGTTTTTTAATGCAACGGTAGCAACACTTAAAAATGCATAATTTGAGAAAAATAATGAAAAGTATGTAAATCGTTGATTTAAATTTTTGAAAAATAACTTGATTTTAAAATCTATGGTTTAAATCAGTTTATTAATTGACAAGTTTTTTCTAATTCCATGCGATTGATTATTTTATGACAAACTTGTGACCAAATGTAACGAGCGAACGCTCGTTATGTGTTTCCCAGTTTTCATAACGGAGTACCACACTCTTTCACTTTCATGACCAAAAAGGCTTTTTAAGGAGAAATAAAAAACATATGAAGGAAAAGAAACATTAAAAACTATAAAAAGGAACCATTCCTGGTTATGTCTTTAGAACAACTCTAAAGCTCTAGCTCCGAAAGTCCTAGAGCACAAAAATATTCTTCTTGAAGTTGGGATTATCTTATGACGCCAGACTCAGTCGGAAGCTACTTCTGTGGCTTCCTAAGCTTCCTCGGCGTAGAATACCCGCGTTTCCCTCTTAGCTCCGCGTAGCCCATGGTTTCTTTCGAGTTACTCTGACAGAAGTGTTTTCGCTACGACAGGGGTTCCCAAATTTTCTCATGCACGAGGCTACAAATGCTAGTATCATGACATGCACATTTATTCTTCAAGATTTACGTAATGAAGGTACGTAAAGTTGCTAAAAAGTTCAGTGTTTCGAGGATTATCTAATAGATTGGGACTGAATAAATGCAATTCCAAGATATGTAATTCCTTTACAATATTGCTCAATAAAACAATTGTGACAAGTGAGTTCCAACCAAACGCAATGTTTATTCACTTTCTTGGTGTTATCTCAGAAGTCAGAGAAATGTTTACTCTTGGCATTTATCGAATAAGCTTTATTGCAGCTCTGCCTTTTTACTGACCACCGATGTCCTTCATCCTAATTCTGCATTTTTCTGACGACTTTTTACACGGTTTTTATTCTCCTTTTCCTTACACGTCACATATACCTTTATTTTATTATTTCTTGAACTTGTACACTCAGTTACTGAATTTTCTCTTTTCTTTATCCCGCTTTATACTCTTATTTTTCTTCTTTCTCTTTCTCTCTCACTCTGCCAGTCTCTCTGTACCTGTCCTCTTTCTATATCTC
>JAHLJT010002406.1:93977202-94167662 GCA_031308135.1 Acheta domesticus | reverse complement strand
AATGTAATGAAATTATCTTTTCAGCTCTGGTAACACCGGTTGTATACTTCAATTTATCACAGAATACACAGTGCAGTATCTATTAGCCAATGGATGTAACATTCCAATTCTGCACTAACTAAGTCATTATTATTGGGGGTGAATAAGAAAAAAGTCATGTCCAATAAATGCCAAGTAATGCTTGATTTAGTTGTGGGTACTTACCAAATGTGAAGTATATGTAATATTAAGCAAAGGATCTGCTCTATCCTTGATCCTAGGAATGGATTTCATGTCACAATATCAGTAATAATTGATGTTCACAAATACAATTTGATTATTCCAACGAAGGATTTGGTAGACCTAGAAGGCAGTGATCCTGGGGCAAAAATTTATACATCACAATTGGTCGAACTACAGATCCTGGAAGCTTTATTAAATCTACAGTACAAAGATAATTTCAAATTTACTATCTGATCAAAAAGACAATTAGTAGAATGCTGCTTACGTATAGAATGTGTTTGAAAATCTACAAAACCTTGTTAGAAGTTTCCAATTTGAATCGAATTGACCAATACAAGAACCTTTTTGTAGGCCTCAATATAGAATACCTGAAGCTTTAAACAAGAAGTAGAGTCTTTAATTTGATAAAATGTTAGCAGAGGGGTGTAATCAAAAAAGCAAAGGAACACCATACATTAATCCGATAGTTTACTGTCCCGAAAAGCATCAGGATGAAATTACGACTATGCGTTAGATGCAAGAAAATTAAATCGGTAACTGAGCATAATCGGGATCGACCCAGTTGTGATGGAGGAAATTATGTGTAAATTGAAGAAACCTACGTGCTATCAACTACTGATTTTACAGCTTCAATTGGCAAGTGGAGATCAACGAAGAATCAAGGCGTACACGGGATTTTGCCTAAGGCAGTTTTTTAAAAAAAAAACCCGTATTTTGCAGAATGCCTTTTGGGTTAAAAACAGTGCATCCGCTTTGATTAGATGTCTGGAAAGAATAATTACCACCAATTTAAATGATTGCACAATTCTGTATATAGATGATGTGTTGGTGTATGCAGAAACGTTTGAACAACACCTAAAGAATTTACAAAATTTGTTTCAATTATTAATAGATAATAATCTGCAACTTAATTTTCAAAAGTCAAACTTTTGTACTCATAAAGTAAAATTTTTAGGATATGATCTTACCAGAAATGGAATTTCAATGAATCTTGATAAAATAAAAGAACTTGATAAAATAATTCCACCTAGAAATAAGAAGCAATTAAGAAGTTTTATTGGATGCGTGAACTATTATAGTAGGTTTATCTATAACTATGCAATGTTCATCACACCATTTCTGCCCCTTTTAAAGAAAAATAGCAAATGGAATTGGACGGACCTACATGACAAAGCGTTCTACAAATTGCTTGCGGAATTTCATCAGTCATGCATGCTTACTTTCCCGGATTTTCAAAAGAAATTTATCCTACAAACAGATTGTAGCGATAGTGGAATGGGAGCGATCCTTTATCAGGGGCGTCCTGGAGAAGAAAATGTGGTAGCATTGATAAGTCGTGTCCTTAAAGATCCTGAGAAGAAGTTTTCAGTGACTGAGAAGAAGCTTGTGTGATTGTCTGGGCTTTACATCGTCTGAGAGAATACTTGGTAGGACGTCATTTTTTGATTGTAACTGATCATAAAGCTTGACGTTTCTCCAACGATGTCACCCGAACAACGACCGTCTATATAGATGGATACTATGGCTACAACAATTTTCTTTCGCAATAGAACATTGTCCAGGTATAAAGAATTTTCTGCCAGATTTATTAAGTAGAAATCAAGTCCTTACCTCTACAATACAAACCAAGAATACCTTCTTCGCCACACCAATTGAACTCGGTATTATGCATATGCCAGGGTTAAGTTGGTCAAATGTAGCCAAATTTCAAGATGAAGACGAGCAATGAAACCAATAAGAAGATTCCTGAAAGGCGAACTAGAAGAGAATGAGCCTACCGCTATCCAATATAGCCTCGATCGTGCACGATGGAAACTGATAGATGATGTCTTGTTAACCAGAGTTTCAAGAGATCCAGATGTTTATAGGATTTGGATACCACCTGTTTTAACAACAGGCATCATCTGGCTAACGCATACGACCTTGGCGCATTTTGGACCGGACAAGATTGACAAGACCATTAGAGAAGTATGTTTCTGGAAGGGTAGAAGAAAACAAATAATAACGGAACTGCGAAAATGTGTGGCTTGTCAGAAAACAAAATACCCTAACAGGCATTTTGCAGGAGCTCCGCAACCTATTATTCCCAGTAAACCCCAAGAATTGGCAGCCATCGACATTTATGGCCCTTTACCTAAGACCAAGTATGGGTATCGATATATTTTTGTATGTGTGGACGTGTTTACAAAATTCGTCCAGGTGTATCCGCTAAATAGGGCGAATACAAGAAATTGCCTACATAAATTAAATAAGTTTTTTTCATTGGCAGGCAATTATGAACGCATACTCTCAGATCATGGGCCACAGTTTACTAGCGAACAATGGATGGAAGCCATGAACCAGTTAGAGATAGTTCATGTGCTCACTAGTATTCGACACCCGCAGAGTAATCCATCTGAACGCCTTATGAAAGAACTCTCTAGAATCATCAGGTTGTACGCTCATCAGCAACACCAAGATTGGTATCTAATACTTCCGATCATTAATCGAGTTCTTAACCAAATCTATCATGACTCCTCCGGATTATCCCCTCATGAAGCCCATTTTAATGAGAAGCCACCACACCCACTTCAAATTTTAATAAGAGAAGACATAAGTCAGAATCGGAGAACCCAAGAAGAAATCTTAAGCCAGTTACAAGAAGCTGCAGAAAGGAGGCGAAGGAAATGGAAAGGTAAACCGTATACCTTCAGGACAGGAGACAAAGTATTGTTAAGAGTTCCTAAGCCATCTGACTTAGAACATAAACAATATACAAAATTCTTTCAACTGTTCCAAGGACCATATAATATAACAGGATCATCGAACCCAATGTAGCCGAATTAACTAATAATGAGCAAATAATAGGAAAATTTAATTTCTATAGCCTAAAGCCATTCCATGAATAAAAAAAAAAATCTTAACGTTCTCAAAAGAAGAACAGATTTTTTTTTCTTTGAGAAGGGGGCTATGTAGCGATTCCGCTCAAATACCAAAAGTTGGCGAGATCAGCCGCGCGATTGCGCTGCCCTACGAGCTCCCCCCCTGTTCCCTTATCAACGGTCGCTGGCGGGGAGGTGAGGGGAGGGGTAGCTGTGGCTCTTACGAAGAGAAAAAAGAAGGCAGTCTAACGGAGTCAACGGTCGGAGTCGGACGCGAATAGTGCGAAACTTTCATGTGCCTGTTACAATGGGACGAGAGATGATCGGACCATTACGTCGCGCGATTGAGAGTAAATGTTTCTCAGTGCTAGTGATTGAATAGGCAACGGAGATAAACTATTCGTGCAAAACACCAATAGGTAACTTGTGAACAGTTACGTGGCGCATGTGAGAGACTCTATACAGAACATTGTTCGAGTTTACACCAGCATTCTTCGGAGAAAGTAGAGCTACTTGGCCCGATATCTCTACGCAACCCGTAGTTGACCGCGTGACCACTATCTTGGTTTTGCAATCAAGAGACGTTCCCCAGGAGCGCCGTAGGCCGGCGGAGGCCACATAACCACAGGCCGCTGCAAGGTCTTGACAGCGGGCAGCGCTGCGCTTCCTTTGCACCGCGCCGCGCTACTCTGCCGATAATCCACATGCATTCCTGGGAGGAATGGAGTAACCTTGCCATACCGAAGGAGCATCGCAGGCGGGCGGAAGTCTAGCGCACCCGCTGCACTACCGTTACACCGCGCCGCTCAGCCTGGACGCTGCAAGCATCAACGGGAGGGACGAGGTCTTTCTTGGAGGCCAACTGAGAAGGCATCAAGGGATCCCGTCGCGAGTGCATGGTCTTCAAATAAAGGGGAGTACTACCTACAAATAAACTGAGAATATTTTTTTATAATCTGAGAGAAAATAACGATGAACTTTATAACATTGAATATTGACTAGTAAAATTAAAAGTAAATATGAGTAAAGGTACCAAAAGTGAAGATAAACTTTATAAAATTGAATATTGAGTACTAAATTTAAATATAGAATTGATAGAGGGTACTAGAAGCATTTGCGCAAATTGCTCACTAATCAATTTTTTTTTGTCATTGATTTATTTTTGCTTGTGTGTTGTTTTGTGGTAAGAGTCAATGGTATTGGCAACTTTATTTTTTGTATTTTTGTTTAACAAGTGCATAATTATATTGTTGAATGGTTTTTCCACTTGATGTTGTCGTGTTTTTCTTCAAAATTTCACAGAAAGCCCAAAACCCTCGATATATCCCTCGAGAAGACCAGAATGAACGGTCACAAGGTGAAATTCAGCAGCTATCTGGAGGAGAATTCTAACAGCTACCAGCTTAGATTGGTATTTTTGCTTGATTGTTCATATGTGGATCAGGTGGAATGCCGGAACAATACTCTAAAAAATCGGAGCATGGCCTGTGCAATCATTAATTCAATCATTGTTCCCTCCTCGTAGTCACTGCAAGCCACTTCTTTCCTGTGGATGGTTACTTACCACTCAAATTCTTGTTAGATCTTAAGTGTCCGTCACATTGCCACCTCCCTCTACTCCTTCTGCACTCTACACCTTCGCCCCAGTATTATCTCCACCTGGTTCCACTTCACGTCTTAGTGTCAGTTAACAGATTCATAAACTTTCAAATAGACTATCACGAACAATTTTGATCACGAAATATCTGAAAAAGTGTTTTATTAACACTTTTAAATTAAATTTAACTGATGTCATAGACATCCACTGTGTTTCGTCACGGGGGTGAAGCAATGTTAAATTCAATAGTCTTCGCTCTACGGATTACAGCATGTCGTGTGGTACATCTTAACGAACGCTAACGAACACATTACAGGTATCACGTTGGTACGGGCTACTGCAGCCGTTGCATTCCCCTGATGGTATTGAGACAAAACGTAAATTTTTGTTTGAATTTTACTAAGCGATAATATCGATCTTTTTACGTACTAATGTAAAGATGGAAATGCTGTGAAATCTCCCGTTTTCGTATTAAGAGATTGTCGTTAACTGTATAGTATTCTCCTACTTACCAGCATAAAACCATTTTAACAGAAGGAAAAGTTTACATTCATTCCTTGTAATTAAACTTCTAAATGCGTGATCATTGATAGAACATGTTTTACCTTTTCACTAGTTCCTAACGGGTGTAGAAAATGGTAAAAGTGAGATTATTATCTTCTTTCCCATCTAAATAACACGACCGAGTTTCATCCTAAACCGCCTCTTTTATCCTATGGCTTATTCCACGAACTACTCACTTACGTATGAGTTACAATTACAGATGCTGCCAGATGAATTAGATCACATCACCTTTCAATAATTACAAACACCTTCGTAACTAAAACTTTCTCACGTCTCCTTCGGCAATGAAGCACTTCATGCTTTCATCACCGTATCCTCTTTTGCTCCAGCTGGTGCCCGAACGCTCCATGTGAAGTCTTGCATTTCATTTGAGTGAACCCCTTCCCAACTCTCCCGCAATACGCCCAGGGCTTCCATTCATCGTAATCTCTATGTACGATGAGTGCAGTCAGCTAATTGCACGACCCGTTGGCAGATGCATAGTAGCAGGGACGGACACCGAATGCCATTTTCAAGTCGTTTCGTTCTACCTGGCAGCGTCAGGAATTATACGACCCGAACGGTGGACGCTGCGGCGAATGGGAAACTGTGACAGTAAAACTCTCCTGGCAAACAGTCAACTAGTAGTGAGCGACAGGAAAGTAAAACGACACGTAACTAAAACGCAATTTTCATTTCGTTTAGTTTCGAAGCAAAAAAATGTTGTTCTCTATTTAATTTCGAAGTACGCGTATTCAGTTCCCAGTACATGGAATATTCATTTCGAAATGTTTAAAAAATGATTTGGTGTTTTTCCAAAAGAGGACTCCTGTAAAGGATCCTGTAACTGTAAAAGATCGAAAGTGACCGTTACGCTAGACGATAACTGCATTTTGTATTTATTTGTTTATTTTAAAATAAAAATGTTTACAACTGTCTGCATACGTAGACATAACTACGCTATTTCAGGTATGTTTCGAAACGAAAATGTTATTTTCCATTTTTATTTAATCATATCATTTTGACTTAAGTACGATTATTAAAAAATTTGTACTAACATTTACATTATCTATATACTTTTTAAGCCATCACAGGTAGCTCATTGGTCAGCGTGCTCGCTTTCCATGACGCAACCACCAGTTCGATTCCCGGTCGGGCAAGATTATAGTGTGCGCTTTTCTTGCTGTGTTCCAGTAAATGTTGCTGTGTAGCGATGAGAACGATCACTTCTCAGCTTGAGAAGATCAAAATACGACGTAAGGATGTGTCTGTGCTAACCACACGTACCCCTGAAGCCCATGGCTGCCAGGCCGGGACGCCGCTGACAGGTTCAGATTTCGTCAGAGGCTATTGCGCCATGGTACTTACATATGTTTCTTATAATGAAGAATCTGTATAACGCA
This sequence comes from Acheta domesticus, assembly GCA_031308135.1. Lineage (NCBI taxonomy): Eukaryota > Metazoa > Arthropoda > Insecta > Orthoptera > Gryllidae > Acheta > Acheta domesticus. The sequence goes on along the minus strand of JAHLJT010002406.1, from coordinate 94,161,036 downwards.
TGTACATTTAAAATATAATGCAGCGCAACTGACGCACTAATTAGCGAATTATTTAATCATATATTCGATAATGTAATTCGAACTTTCATGTTATGAATTAAAATAATCCAAAGCTACTCAGTTTTTTAAATGTTTAATTAATGTTATTCACATATTACTACTTTGTTATTAATTAATTAAATTTTAAGGCATAGACGGGAGGTTGCAAACGAATTTCTAATGTGCTTTTCTTTTTCTGGTTCCTTTCCTGGCAGAAAAATCTTAACAATTATTAATTAATTAATTAGCTTAGTTTGATGGGCAATAATCATTTGTAGGCAGGTTTTTACCCCATCAGAGGTTCTTCTATCAGCCGTCATTCTTTGCTGCGGCTCTGATGCAATGGAGAGGCAAACTGGTATGAATACCTAGATTCTAAAGGTTAGAACATCGAAGGATGAAGGTATCGAAATGGCTTAAAGGTCTTCGGACTAGACGCATGTTTGCAAATAATGTAATTTATAATGTAAATTGTCTACTAAATTAAACTAGTGGTGCAACAACAGCACGTACTTTCTTACATTCTTTATAAACATTGCAACTCACTTTGCAATTTTCAGTCTTGTGAATTTTGCAATTTACTTTAAAAAAATTAAATTTTCAAAAATTCAGGGAGTTTCACTATTATTAATTAGTATTTCACAAGTATTACAGGGGTCTCTAGAAAAAATCTATTACCTTTAATTCAAGGAAGCTTTAGGCGAAAACTAATCACTTTTTCAAAAAATTGTGTATCACCTTATTTGATCATTTTAGAACAGATTTCATTACGGAAGACATACCTATTATCAATTTTGTGGTTTCGCAATGTCATATTTTTAATTTTGTAAAATTCAGAGAGTTCACCGAAAAGGAATCCTGCATCATTTTTATAAACGTACTTCACTCTATTAGAGAAAGAGTAAAGAAAAAATTGGAGCCATTTTTAAGAACATATTTTTTAACTGCCCCAACTTGGAGCAAAAATTGCACGACTTTACTTATGTTTTCAAACAATTGTGAATGACCTTATTTAGAGACGTCATTGAAGAACACATTTTATTAAGGAAAAAAATCCTATCGTCAAAATTGTACTTTTGCAATTTTCGAAAGTACAGAGTTCACCGAAAATGGGGCATCCGCTATTTTGATAAACATTTTCCTCTCTTCGAGAAATTAGATTTGGAGGATTTTTCACTTTTTCGTATACGTATGTACATAGAGTGTTCCATTTAAAATTGGTTTTGAGAATATCTCAAAAAGTGCGCATTGGATCAAGAAAAGTGGGGAACGAAAGTTGATCGTATCGATGGGGCCTATCCAATGATACCAAACTCGAACTCCAATTAGAAAAGTTAAATGGGAACTAACGTTTTTTATTGCAGATTTGGATTCTCCAGGGGAAAAATACGGAACGGTTGTATTTTACACTTTTCGTTTCGTGATAGATGGAGTTGTAATCGACCAAAATTAAAATAAGCAACAAAAAAACGTTAAAATGTGTTGGTATCGACAATTACACATTTTAATTTTGTTTATTATAGCGCTATCACAAAACATAAAACAGTCTAATACAAAAGTTATGTGGTACAAAAGACGGCAAAAAAGTTTAATCTTTTGCAACTTACGAAACATTAGATGGTAAACAATTTTGAAAATGTGGTTGTGGCTTCATATGAAGTACTCCCCAAAATAAAAATATGCTTTTGAAATCCAAAGACCGGCGACATCAACCAGATCGATCAGGGAATGCATATTTTTAATTATAAACGTGCCTATGATTTAGCCCTGAAAGTTGTTCACGGACAGTAAGAAGGACGGACAGACTGACTTTTGGTGTAAACCAATTTTCGGTATCAATAACCCTCCAAAGCATGTATTCGGACTACACAACATGTTAGAGGAAGTTATTTACTACATTTAGGACCAAGAATTGCTATTTCGTTATTAGTAACCCACAGAAGATTTTCTGTCAAAAAAACGTCATTTTTTTGCAGCAGTCTTACAATATTTTCTCAATATTTCCTAAGTACTAGGCGAGAAAATAAACATAACTTGTTCGTTTTCTTAACGCAACGGTAGCAATACTTAAAAATGCATAATTTGAGAAAAATAATGAAAAGTATGCAAATTGTTGATTTAAATTTTTGAAAAATAACTTGATTTTAAATCTATGGTTTAAATCAGTTTATTAATTGACAAGTTTTTTCTAATTCCATGCGATTGATTATTTTATGACAAACTTGTGACCAAATGTAACGAGCGAACGCTCGTTGTGTGTTTCCTAGTTTTCATAACGGACTGCTACACTCTTTCACTTTCATGACCAAAAAGGCTTTTTAAGGAGAAATAAAAAACATATGAAGGAAAAGAAACATTAAAAACTATAAAAGAACCATTCCTGGTTATGTCTTTAGAACAACTCTAAAGCTCTAGCTCCGAAAGTCCTAGAGCACAAAAATATTCTTCTTGAAGTTGGGATTATCTTATGACGCCAGACTCAGTCGGAAGCTACTTCTGTGGCTTCCTAAGCTTCCTCGGCGTAGAATACCCGCGTTTCCCTCTTAGCTCCGCGTAGCCCATGGTTTCTTTCGAGTTACTCTGACAGAAGTGTTTTCGCTACGACAGGGGTTCCCAAATTTTCTCATGCACGAGGCAACAAATGCTAGTATCATGACATGCACATTTATTCTTCAAGATTTACGTAATGAAGGTACGTAAAGTTGCTAAAAGTTCAGTGTTTCGAGGATTATCTAATAGATTGGGACTGAATAAATGCAATTCTAAGATATGTGATTCCTTTACAAAATTGCTCAATAAAACAATTGTGACAAGGGAGTCCCAACCAAACGCAATGTTTATTCACTTTCTTAGTGTTATCTCAGAAGTCAGAGAAATTGTTTCTCTTGGCATTTATCGAATAAGTTTTATTACAGCTCTGCCTTTTTACTGACCACCGATGTCCTTCCTCCTAATTCTGCATTTTTCTGACGACTTTTTTCACTGTTTTATTCTCCTTTTCCTTACACTTCACATATATCTTTATTTTATTATTTCTTGAACTTCTACACTCAGTTACTGAATTTTCTCTTTTCTTTATCCCGCTTTATATTCTTATTTTTCTTCTTTCTCTTTCCCTCTCACTCAGCCAGTCTCTCTGTACCTGTCTCTTTCTACTCTCTCAAAACACACCCACACACACTTTACAGTTTGCCTTCGTCACTCACCACACTGCTTCCGTCACATCCACACGGCCCGACTTCGACTTCACTTTTCAACTAATCTTCTATTTCCCAACCCGTTCGTGTACACGCCGCTCCCCTCGTCAGCACCCCCGCCTTCCTCCCCCCGCTCCACCCCGAGCCGCCGGCCTCTTCCTCCCGCGCCTTGCGGCGCGCGACCTCGCCCCTCGGCGGTGTCCTGGACTGCCCTCAAATGATCCGAGGATTTTAAAAACCTTTTAGCATTAAGCCGCGGCGGCGCGGCGGGGCCTAATGGAGGGGATCAAGCGCGGTCGGGGATCCCCCGCCGCAGGAAGGCGTCTTCTCCCTCTCCCCCCTCCTCCGTCCTTCCCCTCTCTCAGTCAACTTCCCCGCCCTCCGCCGCCACGGGCGCCTGCTCAAAAGGCTCATTATCCCGACCCCGAAATACTCTTAACCGCCGACAGACGTAGTTTTATTCAATATCGTGCGTCTTCCGTGGAGACTGAACAGTTTAGAGAGAAAGTTATTTATGCTGGTGCGTCGGGGAAGAAAACCTAATGTTCTTGATATTGTAGTTTGTTCTTCAATGCAAACCAACACAGTCGATAACTTATCTTTCTACAACATAACCCGCCAGTCATCTTGACCTCACAGGTCGAAGGCTAACATTCAATTGCAAATATAGTTTCAACTTGTGTTATAATTCGTAGAATTGTAACTATTCATGCATTCTATTTTTTCGTACGCTTATCGGGAGACTTAGAGGACATAAGATGAAGCTTCAGAAAAAGAAATGACTCATACTTCAGTATAAGTTATCATTCATTCATTGACGTTTAAAGAACTTATACATTTACGAGATAACTGAGTTTCCCACGTGCGTTTCGTGTTCCAACCTCGGGGGGCTGATCGTTTCCTTCCACACCTCCGGGCTTTCCGTTGCTCGCTTTTGCCCGGGGGGGGGGCGTGTTGCTAGCATAGACTTGCCCAGCCTTAAACAAGAGAGAGAGCCTCTTTCGATGAAATAAAGATCCCAATTATAGAAAAAAATTAAAGATCCCAATATTTAAGACATGCATTTATTTTGAACACTCTAAAACAATAAAATTTCTTCAGATACACACTTAACAGATATAATTAACTTTGCGTTATTAGTCACAGCACAACGTTTCGACGGAATTCTTCGTTTCTCGAAGTTCCTTCGTCGAAAAGTTGTGACGTGACTAATAACGCAAAAATTAATTATATCTGTTAAGTGTGTACCTGAACAATTTTAGTACGTTTTAGAGAGTGCTTATATTAAAAACAAGTCTTAAATAATTTGGATCTTTATTTTGTAGAAATATACTCTTAGAAGATAGTTTACAACTGAATATAACAGAGAGGGCCAACTACATATCAAGGCCCCATTGAACATTTTTATTTACATACCATGTATTTTACTATTACAAGAAGCAAGAAGACAGCAATCAGACAGCAAGGAGAATGAAATTAAAACTTTAATGATACTATTAAATACGATTAATTTTAAGTTGATTCGCCCTTTCAAATTTTCAGGGGATTCGCGGTTTCCTGCTCCCCGCATAGTCATGTGTCGTGCAACTACGTAGAAGTTGAACGACACTAAACTAGAAACAGTTTGGGCGCGCAACATTCAGGGTAAAGTGAAATGCAAACCCGTACTCGACACGAAATCACGAGCAGACAGTTTACTTTCCAAATAGTTTTATGTAAAGAGTTACGGCAACAACTACTCGTGTTTGCAAGCACGGATAATGATACGAGAAAAAATTCACGTTCACAGAACGAAATCACGAGCTCTCAGGTTACGTTCCAAATACTTTTATTTGAAGGGATACGGCAAAAAATTCTCATGTTTGCTCGCACGGATACGGGTAAAACGGTCACGTATCCCGAACGCCTTGATGAGCCTATCATCCAGAATTATGTTTCCACAAAGAAGCACAGCACATTTAACAAACTAAATAAATATTAGTAAATACATTAGTTTTTCTCTGCACCTAATGATATGATATATTCATTTAAGAATTTGCTAAAGACATGGCCGGTAGAATAATAACACTTGAAATTTAAAAAAAAGGCGGAAATGCACGGTTGGTTCGATGCGCAAAAAATAGGTCACAGCATGAAAAATAAAACATTCAACTGAAATATACCTAAGAATATTATCATCATTTTATTTAGAGAAACAAATATTACCGCACATATTTTTCAAAAATATTTTTAGTAATGTGCCAGTACCTCTAACAAAATTCCCGCTCCGCTTTATTTAAAATTAAGAGTATCTTCCCATACGTTAATTAATTTTACATTTAATTAAAAACTCTTTCGACAGAAAAAATTCATATATATCATTACGTACAATTTAATAAAAAGATAAACTTATTCTACATTTACCCTCAAATTACCGGGTTCAATTTCCCTCTCTCTGCGAACTTCATATACTCCCCGACCTGCAGGCAATTCTTTTAACGAAGAGGAGCCTACCAGAGGACTAAGTTAAGGAATTCCAGGCTTAGTTGATTTGCCTTGCCAAAGTGCCAGAACAGACCCTTGTTGCCGTAAACCTCTCCTTCCCGCCCAGCGAGATATATACAAGTTTCCTCCAACGCTTTCCCCCTGCGATGCCCGACACTCCCAAAGTTAGGGGCATTAATCCCATTTAACGTGTCTGCATCTTCCTGCATTAACATACCGAATGGGGCCCGTCTTTCGCCGCCCTGGTCATGCCCCTTCAGAAAGGAAATTCCTCAAAGGCGACGCCTCTTAGCCATTAAACAGCTTTCTTGGGGAGGACGGGCAGTATTAGTCTACCCATGTTTCTGGACCTCTTCATCCCGCATTTACATAGCGTCGACTTGCGTGGGAGTCCTCCAGTTTCATCTCTGCGGTTGGACATCGACACTCCAGACGCGATGAGTGTGTACCCATTTAAAACGGCTTTTCCATCATCGTCGTGACAGCTGTAAAGTATCGAATGAAGAAAAAAAGAGCCAATTTTTCACTGTTGTCCCTTGACTGTTCCTTTGGAGGCGTTATGTTCGGTGACACAGCGTGTGTCCTTCCTTTTCAAAACACAGTGTCATTTGTAAAATACTGAATACGATGTCCAAACTTTCATCTTAGTGGCATGTTTGAATCAATTAACTGAGTTCCCTGAAATGTAGTAATTTTCCCATTCCATTTTTCACAGATGGCACGAAATCAACAGAACCTAACTGAAATCTGATCGTCTATCTAAACAGCAGGTAAACGTGATTGGCTTTATTAGAATTTATACGGTTTATCCAATCAAATAGCCAGTTGAAACTTTTCCGTTGGTTTGGTGGCTTTTGCTTTTCTCCGCTCCCAATCTTTTCACAAATTCACTGTCCTGTTTTTGGTGTTGCGGTTCTATTTTTGTTTCAGGAAAATGTGAAGAATGTCTGTTTTCGAGTTTCTAAATATAAAGTTAGAAGAAAGTCCAAGCTTATACCCAACTCTTAAGATTTTTTTAATGAGACCAGTTGCTGTTACGATGAAAATTGCTTCATTTAAAATCAAGTAATCATCCAAAGACGAATAAGCATCTAAAGTCGAATAATCATCTACAATCAGTTAATCATATTCAGTCGGTTAATCATCCAAACTCCAATAACTATTCTCTTTACTTGCTATTTTCAGTATTTTAGTCCAATTTAAATATAGTTACTCCCCAAAGCCAGGAGCTGGAAGGGAAAGTGTTACACTCACCCAATCTGAAGTTTCAGTACAAAAATGTAAGTCATAACGAAGCTCCCGATTGGATGATACGTTCCCCCTCTCCTTCCAGCTCCTGACCTTGGGGAGTCACATTTAAATCGTATAACGGTAAGTGCCATTTCAATTTTTTATTAATAAACGATCAATATATAATATTTTTGAAATTTTTAATGATAACTTAATATAAGCAATATTGAAGTAAGACAGATTTTTAAGTTCACACACCCTGTGCAAACTTAATCTTGGAAAGGTACACGTTCACTCGACGAAATTATTTATCTCATAATTTATGATTAACTATCTGCTGTCAAATTTTTATTCAAATTAGTGTTTATTTGAAATACATCCCCCCACACAATAATTGTTTATCGATGTATAACTCTTGTGTTACTTTCATAAGCTATGTTTACCTAGCAAGCGACCAGTAGTTATAAATCCAGCGGTAACTGGTTTGTTGTGAGACGATACACGAACCAGTAAAATGATGGAACGACCGCCACCTCTGACTCGATCGCAGCGTTCAGAGCGCCTAATAGGCGTGACGCAGTCGAAACGGCAGCTGGCCAATCGATGTTCCAGACGCGGCCTTCTAATTGATCCATGTTCCTACTAATGATGATCGCTCTAATGGAAACATTCTCTGTCAAGGAGCGAGAGCCTCGGACGTCCTTCATGAAGACGGAGCGAGGTTTCTGCTTGTAAATTGTTTGTGCACTTTTAGGGTTGAAAAGTACAAAAGTTATTGACATGTAACTTCGTTCACAAAAGATTATTCCTATTCATTCGGTTGATACGTAAGAATTCGTGTTCGAGTATAAGGCGCTAATGCATGCTCTGTAATAACAAATTCATAATTTCATATTTTTTCGATTCTCAACATGTAAATGTCTTTTCGTTCTTGATTCGTGCCGTGAAGTTTGTCTTGGATCTATTATCAAACGTGGCTAAAGCATTCTGTAACTTACCTTATTGGAAAAATAATACCATATTCACTCGTTATTAGTTCACAGCTGGAGAATAGAAACTAAATAACAGGTACGTGAATGAACAGATATAGAAGTCTTAATGATATAATACTGAAAAATTACTGAAATTTCCAAATGACCACTTATGTGCTCAATACAAGAACCATTATGGAACAGTAATCAAATGAAAGACCTAATACTTACAGGAAACAAATGTTAAATAATTTCTTCGTGGATAATTCTAGTACAGAAATGAGCGTCTTGAAGATCCCTCATTAAAGAATTATTTCCCTTTCTTCACATGCACTTTGAAAATCGAAAATAGTATATGTTGGAGGAACCTGGTGAAAAAACAGTCGCTTTAATTTCACAGCAAGGAAGGAAATTGCATTTACTTGTTTGATAGATTAGTGATTCCGGGCAAGTCAACTTCTAAGGTCGTTAGTCCCGTAAGTGTTGTGCAAGCTTTCATCTGGGGAGGTGGCAGTGATCCTTTTCCACCGGCTGACGAGTTCCGGCGCCGACCGAAGTGGCCTTGAGGGGATTTACCCCAACCCTATATCTCCCACGTGCATGGCACCGCCCCATTCGGGACAAGCTCTAAGCCCCGGACAAGTGTTGCAGTGTAGTGCATGCAAGTGTACGAACGAGTGTGTCAGGGGTGAGGAAAGGACAAGGAAGAGGAAGGAATGATAGCGCGCGGTCCGTGACCCGTTTGTTAGAGTACCGTTATTGGTTTAGGCGGTGAAATTAAATGATCACAGGTGTTGTCATTACCAACAATGTTATTTATTTCAACAAGAGCAGCTTTCGGATGACTTAACCATCATCATCAGTTTTTCTGCTGCCTGGATGGTGGTCGTTTTGTGGCTTCCAGACAGCAGAAAACTGATGAAGATGGCTAAGCCATCGAAAGTTGCTCTTATTGAAATAAATAATATTGTTGCCAATGGAAGGTAGTCGTTCTGTGGTTTCCAGACTGTCAAAGAATACAAAAAAACTTTAACAATTTCACAAAAACATCGTTGCATTGCTATGAAAACACAAAATGAAAGGCACACTGACTAGGCGAGGCTACCTGACTGATACAGTAAGAAAAATTAAATTAGTGTAAACATTGCAGAATGTATTGAAGCCTACGAGGCACACATGCCTAGATTTTTCAAACCAGACTACTCTCATAGTACCACAGCTCCTCCTTTTTACACAGGCTGTCTAGTAGAGGGTCTCAATGCACATAGAAAAAATGCCCTTCGGTGACGGGAATGCTTCACGGCAAAGTTTTGAGCAGTCCCGTGTGGAGCGATAAGCTGCCCACTGCACTCCCCGATCCATCCTAGCCCCGCACTCTCCGCCAGCCACGCCTCACCTGTCCACCGCCCCGAGAATGTCACCGGGCGCGTGGCAGGGGTGGCTGGCCGGCCGGGGGGGGCGTACGGACGGGGGTGGGGGGGAGATAAGGGCGGCGGCGGTGGTGGTGGTGGCGGCAGCAGCGCTGGCCCCGGCCCCGGCGGCGGCGGTGGCGGTGGCGATGATGATGATGATGATGATGATGATGCCTGACGCCGTCGTCGTCGTCAGCGGCGTGGCTGAAGCCGCATGGCGGAAGAGGGCCGCATGCGTAGAGGCGCGGGGGAACAATGATTAATTAATTTGCTTAATTAATTATTTTTTTAAGTGAGACGCGCGAATTTTGTGTTCGCGCCCCCACAACACACTGGTGCAGCATGAAACTCCATAATTTGGCGGGAATACCACAAAGAGTGCCCAGGTGGGCGGAAGTCACAGGAACTTTATCCGCGCCGAGAAAAATGTGTTAACACAGACAGCAGAAAACTGATGATGATGATGATGGCTAAGCCATCGAAAGCTGCTCTTTTTGAAATAAATAACATTGTTGGCAATGACAACACCTGTGATCATTTACGAGTTATTCGTTTGGAGTTGATCAGAAACCACGAAAACTAAAGATCAGAGCAGCCAGCCGTTAGAATTCGCCTCCAGACAGTAAGTAGCTGAGTTCGATCTTCCTCTCTAGCTGGTGTAGAAAACCGTGCCAGTGTTGAGACTCGAACCCTAGAAACTGCCGGTCAGAGACACTACAGTGACATCAGTTGACCCATTTACTTGACAATATCACATTTTATCTCCAGTTTCTTATAAACTTAAATATAAGGCATTCACGTTATGGTTGAAACAATATCAGTACTTTTCACTAAATAGTCACATTGGAGGTATTTGGAAGCATTCAATGTCTGTTTAACATCAAAAACACAAACATATCATTTCAAATACACAGGACCTGCTACAAAACAATCTAAAGCACCGTTCAATTAATCTGGAAAGACCAAACGATACCGAGTGCATCGCCGACCCACACAGCATACGATTCGAAAAGGCAAGTGCAAACCGCGATTCCGATTCACAAGTGCCACTGTGTTTTTTCCAACCCAATCGAGCAGCACAGCCCTAGCAGCGCGCTCCCTTTGTCGCGCACGCACTAGTTAATCTCAAAACAGTCACCCAATTATTATTACATTTGCATTATCCGATAATGCATCATTAATATCCACGCGTGCGCGGCGCGGCGCGGGCCGGGGGCCGGGCTTTGGCGCGCGCCGCGCAGTCTGCCGGCTTAAACGCGCGACGGGCTGCCGGCTCTGTGCGCATTACGTCAGGTGCGCGCCTGCAAAGTTAAACGGTGCAACCGGCCACATGAGGGGGGGGGGACATGGAAAGAATGCTTGAAACTGCCATTCTTTTAAGCATCCCTTCTTCTAGCCGTGTAAAAAATTATAAGAAAAAATGTGGAGAGGTTTTTGAGAAAAAAAAAGTTCTTTAAATGCCTATATTTCGCCCCAAATTACACAAAAACTACTCATATTTTCGAAACATTCAACATGAACTTATTTAAAGATTCATTTTTAATGAACAGATTTCATTAAGGAAAATATGTCTGCCTTCAATATTATATTTGTAGGAAGACGCCCCCAAAAATTACACTTTAGCGATTTTCGAAATAACTGGGATTTCAACAAACGTGAGACCTGCACCATTTTCTTAAGCGTGCTTTTCGCTCTCTGAAAACAAAGTTTGATTAAACAATTTGGTGCCACTTTTAAGAAAATTTTGAAAATGTTTTTGAGGCTTCATGTAAAGTACCCTCAAAAATCAAAACATCATTTTGAAAGTCTGAAAGACTTGATTTCATGCAGATAGATTGAGGAATATTAGTTTTGAAGAAAATCACTTGAAAGTTTTAGGCGCTAGCGTTGACCACAGAAGGATTGACAGGCAGACAGAGATTTATCCACTTTTTCGTTAGCAGGGCCCAGCAATAAGAGTCTTTCTGCCGAAAATTAGCCGTTTTCGTGCGCACGATTACATAGCTCTCTCTTCTTACGAAGTACCTTCGTAAGGGCGAAAAAGTAAAAGAGAAAAGGAAGGATTACAGAAAGGGATATAAATTATCCACGAAGGTTAAAGAAAAAAAGAGCACACAGAAGAAAAAATTTAAAAAAGTATATCGATACATAAAAGAATGAGATATAAAGTAATTATCGATGAAGGCAAAAGAAACCAACGAAAAAAAGATAAAATAGAAAAAGAAAGAAAAAGTATAAAATGATATCGATGTACAAAAGATTGAAAAACAGAAAAAGGAAGAAATATGGTAGAAAGAAAGAATGAGAAAAAGACAACCCTGGTAGCAATAGCTCTATGTCTGCAGCACCGACTCGGAAGATTGCGGACTGGAATACCATGGTAGTTATGCGCTTGTGTGTATTTGTATATACGTGTGTACTCCCTTATACGGCTGACAATTCTCTTTGGAAAACTAGACAGGCATGAAACATCCCCGACATATAAATCCTGGCGACATGAACATCTGAGGCTAAGATGCTGGGCCATACATGTGATCAAAGGACCGAAGAACTAAAAAAGGAAGATGAAAAGTATGAAAGAAAAGTATAAAATGATCAAAGAAAGATCTAATTAGACAGACAGTTTTTGAAGAGTAGTCATTGTCATGATGAAACGTAGGTATGTGAAAATAATACAACGTACATCTGAATTACGGACTTGCAATCACTAAAAACGTGTTTCATTAAAGTATGGGGTTATTTTGAAGAAAACTGCATTGTTTTAAGACACAGAGCTATTAATTTTGAAAGATAATTTCACAAATGAAATACCACCACGTTTAAAAATTTTACCTGTTCCAGTCAATGATACACACATAATCTATATTTTTTCATAAAGTGTATGAGTTTAAAAACATTAATGTGAACTCGAATATCCCTTACATTGACCCATTTTGATATTGAATCACGCATGTGCTACTGGACATAACTTATATCTTATAATTACCTTCTATTTCACAGTCGGAAATTTCAGTTTCATTTTCACAGTCGAAACGTGAATAACAAGAATGCACTGAAACTCAGAATCTGCAAAGCGTTGCTTAATATTTGCGAATTTTCTTCTAGTGGTAATTTATTTGACAAGTCTGAGTCAGAAAACAAAAGATCCAATACTTTTATGGACTTCATTCTATAACAACAAATGTGAAAACAGGTCATTTATTGTGTTATTTTGCTCACAATTCCCTTGTTCCATAACGCACAACACATATTTAAAAACTTAAAGATAGAATAAAATCATTGAACTAAATTAAAATTAAACGTTGCTTAATAAAGAATCTTAGAACATGAAGAATGAAACCATGATAGAAAGTGACACTAGTAATAAATAGTGTGGGGTGATTATTATTACTCCGTGTTCTCGATTTAGCCCCACAGATTTGCTGCTTTGAAACCACTGAGTCTGAACTCACCGAAAACACGCTCTATGTAAGTGTTGTCCAGGTCGATGCCGCGGGAGGAAGTCCGTGGCACGAGTGCCACGACGAAATCTCCCCTCCACGCAGTTCATTACTCCGCCACCAGAGACAACGCCATCCCTATTGTAAAACGGCGGGCTTACTTTAGTAAGTATAGTTTCCTTTCCAGACGCTAGTTGCGCAGACAAGCTCGTGGTATGCTACGGTGCCACAGCCACCAGTAGAAGACCTTGACACCCGTGCTCTGTGTGTTTATGGCGTCGTTTCGGACCACTGTGCGGCACGGGATTGGAGGCCGCCAATGAAAAGTGCGGATTTGTTTGGCCCAGTACCAACGGCGGCCGCGCGCGTTGCGGTGCGGTCGGCGCACGCGTCTATTCGCGCGCCGCGCGCTGACCACGTCAAAAATCCTCGCGCCGGCCGTGATGGAGAGCTACGGCATTGCGTTGGGGATGGTCGCTCGCATTTAACGGAATTCTTCATCCAGTAAATCTCCGATTTTTGAGCCGCCAGTAGCCACATCAATGTACCGGTCAAAGCCCGAATCCAAACCATTCAAAGCATGCATTTGCTGATTTTGGAATTCTCTGACTATCTGGATACCTTTTATAAATGTATTTTACTAGTAATGTGATGAAAACCAACGTTATCGCACTTTTATCACACGCAAGTATGTCCTTTCTCAGAAAATGCATATAGTATTTTATAATTTTCAAAATTACTAGCAAATATATGTTTACCTTTCTTCTTCCCCCCCCCCAAAAATGGAAATAAATAACATAGAATAATGTTTATTCTTGAGGATAGTAAAGCGGTACTGAAATTTGACTCTAGTTTCTAAAAAAATAAGAAAGATGAAGAAAAATAGTACTGAAACAGGGCGTTGAAAGTGAGAAAGGCACCATTGTAACAATTTTAATTATAATCACCGAAAATTTCTTCCAATCAAAATCCACCAAATCATTCCAAACTGCAAACATTTCCAAAAGTAAATTTTGGGTCTTGAGACAAAACGTTTTCTTAAAATAGCATAAAATGAAAATTATTCTTTATCAAACTAATAGTATGAACTTATAGTTTTAGTTCTCTTGTAACTAATACACACGAGTTATTCGAACTAAAATAAATATAGAAATAAGTTAATAGCATGTACTCAGTATTCATACTTTTACGAAGCAACTTGCAGCATGATTTCCTGGTATGAGATAATAAAGCTATGGTTATGTAAAACTTTTACAGCATTTTGCTGTTTTGTTAAAAGGAATAAACACGCAAACATTCAAAACTCTACAGAACTAGTTGCGTGCATATATCCTTCGTGTTTCTACTCTCCAAACCTTGAAACATCACAGACGGTAACATTTCACGATTTACCGTTCAGGAATAATTGGATTTGTCAAAATATGAAAACAAAGGAGATTATACAGCACTTGAATTGCTATATTGAGGCCGTTCACCATTTTTCCATAACACAAAAAATATGTAATAAGTTATCTCATGACAGTGAAGCAAAAAGGCATCAGCAAGACGCTTCAGCGACATTGGTTCAAAGAGAACATTAAAAGTGGCCACACGGGGAAATTCGATTATTGGTTTTTCGTGTATGGGAAGTTATATAATGTTTCAAAAATCGAACTCAATATTTTGACGTAAACTCGCCTTTTTAGGAATTCTAATTCCCCACCCCCCAAAAAGTCTATATTCAAAAACGTTAGTCTTTCGGTTTGTGAATATCACTAGAATCTGTACATCAATTGTCTAAATTCTGCTACTACATATTTTCCACAATTTCTGGTTCAAATTGAGAAAAAGTCGATTATAAATTTGACAAAACTCTGATTTTTATTCAAACTACTCTTATATTACACACTTGACGTCTTCTAATACATGCAAAACGTATTCCGTTTTCATGTTATTTTTTTTATTCGTGCTATGTGAGTTGTCGCAATAAATTTCAAGCGTTGTATTTTTGCCTGACTCGTCCATCCTATAGCATAAATGTTCCTTGAAAATAGTGAATACAATTATTTGTTTAAAGTTTTGTTTCAATACATAATTAAGTTTAATTACTGTCGATGCAAAGACTGGGTTTATAAGAATCCGTATCATGCCGAAAAGGCTGTGAGGCAATTGACCTGTATTACTTACACCACTATAGATATCTTGATCTCCCCCTCCACACACACATTTAACTGTGTTCTCTGAAACAGCTAAATACCTACCAAGTTGCGATTTCAATCACGTGACAAAAATTTGATCTACTGTGGACCAGGTAAACATTTCCCTATCGCCGTAGAATAACTTCGAACCTTTTTTTCACTTCTCGTTTTACCAGTGTTTAGCGAGGTCACCCTATTGTGGATGATGAAGAAAGTAGCTCGAGAGGTGAATGAGAAAGGCGATGGGTTTGTCGGCACGTTGTTCTCATCCGACCATGCTCATTGACCACGTGGTACGACAAACGCACAATGTCTGAAATGTCGATAAGTAATGGTGGGATTGGACGACCACTACGCTGGGATGGGTAACGCTTATTTCCATTTGTTTCTTAAAAACTTTAAGCACTATTTTAATTAAATTGTACACATCCGTTGTTTCCTACCATCGCAATATACTAAGATGTGACACACACTGTTTTCACTGCCAGAAAGAAACCGCTCTAAAGAAAACTTAGGAGCGGAAATGTGTTTTCGTCGTGTTTTCTTAAAGTAATATACGCACCGCAGTATCGATTTTTTGTGTAATATAGAATGTGGATATAAGGCCAAAGGTATCGATACGCAAGTTATTTTTCGCTTGAAATATCATGGTTCAGGATAAATATCACATTCTGTATTCATCCCCAACATATATGCACTTTGGTTCTATATTCTTGGTTATGGTGAGGGAGTTAGACTAAATGTTTTGTCTTTTCGGTTCCTATACGGTTATGGGGAATGGATACAAGATCATAGGAGACAAGGAGAAGAAAGAGGAAGTCAAGGAGAGATAAATTAAGGCAAGAAAAACGTAGTGAGTATATATTGTTTCCAAGACCATCAACTACTCAAGAAATAAGTGCCTTAAGTGTAGTCCGCATTAAATTCCGGGAAGTAGCAACTTTGTTCCGCTAACGGAACGCAAGCTCCGGAGCCGAACTTTACGTTGGCATGCGGGGAGAAGAAAAAAGAAAATGAGATTAGCATGTACTTCTAATAAATTAAAGTCTATGCATATTTAAGGTGATACATTTCCTGAAAGGATGACTTTCCCTCAATGAAGTTGCTTCGAACCATTAATTGGCAACACCGCCAGCACATTCCAAAAACGAAATTCTTCAACGAAACTACTTTTTTTTGTTATTTAAGGTCGCATCAACCACTACGTCATTAGCGACCACTATTGGATGTAACGTTATGGTGTGAGGATGAAACGATATGGTGATGATAGGGGGTGAAAGGACGAACGCATACAACCATGCCCGAGGCGAAGTCTCAAATCCGTGACCCCACGGTCCAAGATCACCACAGCACTACTGCGTTAGCGACCTCGGCCACGGGGCCGGCGAAACTGCATATTTGAACAACAGAGAAGCCCTTAAATGGGCTTTTTCTCAATTTTCTCTTCTTCAGTTACCCTGAAGAGGCGTGATTTTATTTATCATTCGGGATATATTAGGCTGCAGCATATTAGGCTTATGCAGCGGGAAGAAGGGATCATCTTAAATACACTAATTATCTCATATTAAAACTAAGTATAACTAGTTTACAATATCGCTTTGGGTGATGTTTAGTTTAGCATTTGGTTTTAGAATTGGTTCATTTGATAGTACATTATAAAACGATGATGTAATGATGGGTATTAATATACGAGTGTGATATTACGATATGAGCGAGGAACGAGCGAGTATTTTACACTTTACACGAGTGTATTAATACCCAATACATCCAGTTTCATATGGTACTTTTTATACGACTTTTTAAAGTTCGACTTTAATAAGTTAAACTTTTACAATGAATAGTTTCGTGGCACTTGATTCAGCCAAGGCCACCTAGCGGACAGCTACCTAAATCTACCGTCGCATGCTGCCGCAGGGGTCTGTGGTTACCTGTCTGCCTGCTAGGGAGTACTGCGGTTGTCAAATTGGATCAAAGTGAAATTACGATCCACTTTATTTCAAATAATATACCACGAAAAAATACTAATAATAAAAGAAATTAAAACTATTTAGCATAACACAATTTTACAATCAAATACAATTTTAATGTACGCAATCGAACAAAACATTTGCTAAAACGATTCTCAATGATTAATGAAGTGTCAATACTTGGTTTGTAAACTTCTCTGTGATTGGTCAAGAACCTGTATCATAATACAAACTGCATCGAAATGACTATCATTATGCAGCTGGTTGCAGCCATCAAATGACAGCATTATACAATGGGAGTAGAAAAACGTTCTTTATATTATTCTTCGTTTTCTTCTCTTTTCCTTATTTTCATTCTCACTCTCATTCATTCTAAAGCTGTATTTACAATCACATTCACTCAGTCATTAATACTTCACTGGGCAGTGCCCGCCGCAATGGAAATGCAGACGCCCTGCGGCCGCCCTCCGCAGTGCGGGGCCTCGCGCGCCGGCGCCGCGATAAAGCGCAGAGGCCGCTCGCCCGCCCGCTCGCGCCCGAGCCTCTTATGCATAAACATGCTCGCGCGGCCCCCCTCCCTCTCCCCTCCGCCCGCACCGCCACGGCCGCGTCGGGAGCGCTCCGCGGCCGCCGCCGCCGCCGCCACCAGCGGGAACACCTGCGCCGCGCCCACGCGCGCCCCGGACCGCCCCCCTCCCCACCCCCGTCGCGAAGGCTCTACCACCAACCCATAGAATTCCAGGCACTTTGCAGTGCCTGCTCGCACCTCCAACTACCGGTCGCCCTTCCCACCCCTTCTCGCATACCTGCCACTACCCAACTGCCCCTCCCCCGCCCAAGCGCCCCCCCTCCGTCGCTCACCTACCATCCCCTTTGCCCAACCGCCCTTTCCCATCGCCCAACCGCCCTCCCCCTCGCCCAAGCACCCCCTTCGCCCAACCGTCCTCCCTCTCGCACACCTGCCCTCCCCCTCAACCAACCGTCCCCTCTTCGCAAAACCGCCCCCCCTTTCGCCCAACAGCCCCCTTCGCTCAACTCTCCCCTTCCGTCGCTCACTGCCCTCCTTCTTAGCCCCCCCCCCATCGTTCACCCGCCCCTCCACCCAACCTCCCCTGTATTGTCCCCCCTCCCTCCGTCGCCCGCCCTTGTCACCTGCTCGCCCTCATTATTGTAATTATTCGAAAATATGAATAATTTGGCGTATTATTTGCTGTAACTGAAAACAATTTAAAGAAAAAATATTTTCTTAAAAACTCTTTCAATTTTTCCTTTAAAAAATCCTTTCTTGAATACAACAAAAACACTTAAAAAAATGGCCCAAGTGCCATTTTCTTAGAACTCTCTGAATTTTTAAAAAATCCCGAAGTTACAAATAATGCGAGAACGTATGTGCTGTACTAGCATAATTATTTCTCTTCGTTTTCTTGCTTTATATTTCATCAATTTTTTCTGCGCAATCATAATGTTTTTCAATATTTCTTCATTTGATTGTTTCCATTGATATTCTCCGACTCCTTCAGCAAGCTTACAACAGATAAAGATAAATATCGACTAAAATTGTTCCCAATATTTCCTTGTCAGCAATTAAGCATTCTACACTTCACATTAATTAATATTGATTTCACATTGGAAAAGAAATTTGATAAAGATTTCGGGTCAGCCAAATTTATTTCTGTCATTCAATTTCTTTCTGAACTAATAAATTAGGCTGTTATGCGCCTCGTAAATAACTAGGTAGACTGTTGAAAAGAAAGTAAAAACATAATGAAGCAATTTGACAGAAAAGAGTAATAATTCAATTTCGATTCAAATTCTGACATTAGGAAAAAATCTATCATCCCGCAATAAAACATTCTCGACAATAAAACATTACTTGAAGTCTCCAAATTTAAAGAACTATTCTCAAAATTAGATGTCAGAACAGTTTCATAACCCCACAAATTAGCAGATACACGCAGACACAATTTCTAACAATATTAAGTGAAGGAGTACGCTTTCGCAGTCAAGAGTCATGCGAAACCACGACCATCCAACATAGGTAGTATATTTACTCCAGCGCTGAAAAACACATGTGATAGTTAAAAACGACGGTCACACAGCCTTCGGAAAAACATCTCCCGGACAGCCGAGAGCATTCCCAGTCACGAAGAATGTTGTATACAGTTTTTCTCTGCTCACTCTTACACACGCTAACATATGTCGAAGTGTGTGTGTCAGGTGCCACGGTTTCTGAAGACACGCCTGTCCTATTTCGTCCCATTTATTATTTTTCCTTCGCCAGAACTCACAACGGATACGAAAAACGCAGACACGTAAAGTGAAAAAAAAAGAAGCCCACACACATCAATAGAGCTTCTAACGGAGAATGCGGAAATCTGAGCGTGCGCGTCTGCGGGCCGTGTCCCAAGGGCCGGGGTGGCACATGCCGCGCGTTCAGCGGTCGCTGACAAATGAACCCCGCGGCATTAGCGACACGGAGGATTCCGCATTATCGGATCGCACGCGCCGTCGCAGGGGGCACGCGACGTGCCACGGAGGCGCGCGCGTGCGCACGCAGCCAGGCACGCACGCAGGCGGCCAGCGACCTCCGGCGGCAGCTGAAGGAGGTGGTGGTGACAGGGCGATGGCAGGTGTAATGACGGGGACGTCATCGGCGGCCGATGCGGCTGAAAAGAGGCTTGAGGGAGTGAAGACAAGTCGACTTAGGTGGTTCAGGGCATCAACTGATGAGTAGAGACCGGATTTTTATGTAATTACATATTTTTTGTCTTTCTACTTACCGTTCTCAAAATTGTAATCTTGGCGAATCATAGCCCTCCTAAGACAATATCGAATTTTTTCATTACATATTTTTACATATTTAGTACTATATTACATAGTTTACATATTTTGCTGTTTTCACAACATATTTTCTTATTTTATCAATTTTCTTCTATATAATTCCATTTTTTTATGAAAATATGTATTTTTTTTAAATACTAACATTTCCCCTACATTATTGCGGAAATCTGGGTGTCCACATCATCATTGACACAGCGTTTTGTGATCTGTAACCTTAATTTCGGAGAAACATTTGCGATCACTGACGTGTAACACATCGATGAAGATGCTACAGTGTATGTTTGCTGGTCGTATCACTCACCGGTTTGTGGGATGGTTTCTATTGCCATCACGCTATTCTATGCTATTCATTAGTCCGGCTGCTAAACTACGGTCCTGGATTACAATAGATGAAGCTGTTATTACTGACGAGAAAGTTCTATGATGTGAAGTGAGCAGTTTTTATAAATCTAATTTCGTATTACGTAAACGTATTTTATTATTAGTGTATTTTAATATTACATATTATATCCGATTTTACATATTTATTACATATTCTTACCGTTTTCATTACATATTTACGTACATATTTTGACGTTTTATACTACACATTTTTCCGGTCTCTACTGATAGCACTGCAATGCCTCTGGCCGGCATGTCCTAGGGTTCGAGTCCCGACGTCAGCAGTATATTCCACACTAGCTAGACAGGACGAATTCAGTCATAATCTGAAGGAGAATTCTAGCGGCCAGCTGCACTGTCGGCACTTTACCGTGGTATCTCTGATCAACATCATGCGAATGCCAGAGTAGTACCCTAATGAATGGGCCATGGAACGCGCGCGATCTTTTCCTCCTCTTCCTTATCGTATCTTCGCCTCTTACACACACTCTCACTTACATGCACTTCACTACTAAAGAAGTTGAAAGCTTAGAGGTTGTCCCCACAGGGGGGTGCAAGCTAGAGGGAGTTACCTGCATGTGGGGTAAAACCCCGCAAGACTACTTATAGACCGCCGCCGTATCTCACCACCCAACGGGGGGGGGGACCACCAACTCCTATGACAAAAACACGAACTAAACTTACAGGACTAATGACCATAGTAGTTGACGCACCCGTAAATAGGAAGCAATCATGAGTGCAACGGGGCTGGGGACGGCGGCGGAGGTGAATGCGGTCAGGAGAGATAAGAGAGGGAAGAAGTGAGGAGACGGGTGCAAGGACATGACCGGGAACTCCCTCTAGCTTGCCCCCCCCCCGTGGGGACAACCTCTAAGCTTTCAACTTCTTTAGTAGTGAAGTGCATATAAGTGAGAGTGTGTCTAAGAGGCATGTGTACGTGGGGGATGGTGGGGATGAGAAGAAAGGGACGTGGCGTGAGTATCAACGGATGGGTCTGAGATTAGGTGAGGGATAAAACGGACGGTTTGGTTACAAAGAAGGGAGGCAGAATTCGCGAGCGGAGGAGAGGTAAGGGAGAAAGCGAACCCGGGTCCGCGAGCGGAGGCAAAGGCAGGCGTAGGAACACAGTCTGGATGAGGGCGGCGCGACATTGAAAGAGGACCGATGCGGAGATGTGTGCTGGGAGAGGCGGCTGGGACTCCGATGAGTTGTGGAGGAAATGACGAAGGTATAGCAAGCGAGAGAGGTGGAGCTGAAGTCGGCAGCAGCAACTGCCAGCCGGGAGCGAAGTGAGTGAGAAGTAAGGGAGAAGGCGTAAGCGAGAAGTCGGGGCCGAAAGCACGAGAGGGAACGATGGCCTTAATAATAATAATAATAATAATAATAATAATAATACTTTATTAGTGCACATGAACGTTCGTTAGGTGGCAGTTAAGCAAAAAGCAAACACAAACAATGAAAAAACACAATGACATATAAAACTAGATAAAACGTGTCGATATCTACTCCATATCCTTCACTTCACTTCGATACCCAGTAATTTATATATTAACGGAAAGTATATGCACAACACTTCGTCCGTACTCTTATTGACATTTCCTATCTTGAAAAAAGTCACGGAACTGCACCGCACTGCACTTCACTGCACTTCACCGCACTACAATTCACTGCACTTCACCGCACTACAATTCACTACACTGCACGCTACTATACTGCACGCTATTACACTGCACGCTATTATTACACTGCACGCTATTATTACACTGCACGCTATTACACTGCACGCTATTACACTGCACGCTATTATTACACTGCACGCTATTATTACACTGCACGCTATTACACTGCACGCTATTATTACACTGCACGCTATTATTACACTGCACGCTATTATTACACTGCACGCTATATTACACTGCACGCTATTACACTGCACGCTATTACACTGCACGCTATTACACTGCACGCTATTACATTGCACGCTATTATACTGCACGCTATTACACTGCACGCTATTACACTGCACACCACTGCACTACGCGACTCTGCACTGCACTTCACGCCACTGCACTGCACTTCACGCCACTGCACTGCACTTCACGCCACTGCACTGCACTTCACGCCACTGCACACTGCACGCCACTGCACACTCTACACTCTTGAAAACTCTCGAAGGCATAACTTGTGTGCTCCTGAGTCACCGGCACCTCTGAAGGTAAGATTGTTACAGTCAATAGTGATCATATTTACAAATCTGAATCTGAAATACCCGTTCTTCGTTTTCTGCATTTTATTTTGTGGAGTAGTCGCCCGTACTTAGGGTGAAGATAAGGTTGGGGAAAGGGGAGGAGGAATAGAGACGGATATGAAATGAAAGGCAACAATGGTACTTGCTATGGCAGAGCCGAATGTTTACGACGATTGCTTGTGCAGATATAAAGAAAAGGATGTTAAATTTTGGAAATTGGCTTGGAGGGGAGATGCAAACAGCCCGAGAAATTTCCGGCGAAATTCCAGTGAAATTTCCTGGAGACGCAAATAGGTAGAAACATCTGGCGAACACGAACATTAGTAGAAAAAGGTTTCACTGGGTTATTTTTACTTATTGGTATACTAATATTGGTTTGTGCTGTAGTTGTGGTTACTGGTAAATTAATATTTGATATTAATACAGAATATTTTAGATCTCGTTTGCCTTCAAAGTGGAGACAATTTCTATGAAACGTCACTAAATTTAATACAAATTGATTTGGTTGAATATACCAAAGAAGGATGCAAATAACTATGGTGAATCATAGAGTATATTTTTTGCCTGTACAGTTTTACTGAAAGTAATCATTAAATTTCGTGCTTGTATTATTTCCCTTGTTGTTTTATCTTCGACTCGTTTTATTTTGTTTACTAATTATCTTGTTAACAGAAGTTCAATTAATTTAAAAATAAAAATAAGCGTCTTATAATGAACTCTCTGTTTTATTGACACACATTTCAGTCTCTAGCGTGCCTAGCAGTGACGCGTATTTACTGCATTGACTTGATTTTGTTGTATGCGGAGTTTTTTAATTTTAGTATTTTGAGCTCCAATTAGTATTGTTGCACAATAATCAAAACGGGGTGTAATTATGGATTTATGTATCAAATATATTGGTTTTGTCATTTACATATGGCATTACACATTACATTGTACTGTGTCATTTACATATGGCACAATTCAGTATAAAATATTAATCTTTTCCCCGTTTTCATTAGCATGTATTCTATGTAATCTTTATAATGTAATTTACTAAATTTTACTTTACTACATTATATTTCATTTTGTATACCCGTTGTATTTCCTTTACGTCAGTTGTGAATAATTCAGTTTCTCTTTCTTCTACGTTTTTCAATTAAAATTATAAATTTAGACTTTTCAATATCCATTAGTAATTGGTTTACTTTTAAACATTCTTGTATTGCAATAAATACACACTGCAGTTAACATTCAATTTCCGCTTTTGAAATACTAACTGCATCTTTTTGCGGAGGATAGCAAGGAATAAACCATACACCAGAATATACTGTACAATCAATTTGAAATGTAAAGCTCGCAAAGTGGGTTGTATTTTAACAATGACACGCGAGTTATTCTTGAACAAACGAATCACAAAAAACATAGCACTGAATATATAATTTCTTCAGTGCAGAGACGCTCGGATTAGAAAATGGTAGTCACTGTACTCATACAAAACGGCAACGGTATATGAAGGACATTATCATCTAAGAAGAGGAGAATCAGTAATATCACAAAACATTAGATCCGGTTAAGCATGATATATTCAAATTTAAAGTGTGTAGAATTAAACGTTAAGTGGAAAAAAAGACAACAACAAATACACCTCATATCAACAGCTTTTCCTCAAAACATAGGAGCGGCATGAAATATTCAAAACAAAAGCCTCTAATGGACCAAATAACGTGGATGAAAAATTACTCCGTGTCGCTCCACTTAACCAGTTGCGTGAGAAAAAAACGAGTTGCCCACGCCTCTGCACGCGGCCGGGAGGGGGAGCAACACGCCATCAACAGGCATGTTGATGTCGCTATCTTGTTTATTATCGGCGCGCTTTAGTTTGACTACGTTACTCGCCCGCGGTCCATTAACGTATCAACATAATGTTAGTGAAATATGCAAAATATCCTGAAAAGCGCCCTTCCCCGGGCCAGGCCGGTATCGAATTAGTTGCATCTGCATTGGAGATGAGCGCCACACGGCGGCAGCAGCTACCGCGACCACCGCAAGATTTCGGCCCCACAGGAAGGGAAGGGGGGGGCGTTGCAGCAACGGATTTCAGAAAAGGTGCATGACCGGTGCCCGAGAACACTCACCCGCAGAAGCGCAAAGCTTCCGTTCCGCACAAGCATCTTTCCTTCTCAAGCTGTGCACCGGCTGGACTTAGCTCAGAAGCAGCATTGTTGCTGTCTCTGCAGCAACTCCGACCGGAAGGTCATAGGGTTCGCGTCACGACGGTGGAGGATTTTCGATACTATCTAGATAGCTACGTCGAATCCAGCCGCTGTCTGGCGGTTTGCTGCTTTCATCTAGCGTTCAGCTCCTCTATTCTGCAGTTTTCCGTGGTTTCTATTATCTATATTGAGTGAATTCCAGAGCAGTGGCTTAACAAACGGGCCACAGACCGCGCCAAGAACTTTCCTTCCTCTTCTTTGTCGTATCCTCGCCCCTTACTTACATTTACTCTCACATGCACAACCACACAATATATACATACCGGGAGGCCAGTCGGGAGCATAGAGATTGCCATGGCAGGAGCGGTGTCCCGCTGGTGGTAGATACCTTGTTGGGGAAAACCCCGCTAGCCGACAGGTAGGTCGGCGAAAAATCTCACAATCCAGCGGGAAAAGATCACTACCACATCCCAAGGAAAAGCATACACTATGCTTACGGGACTAATAATATTAGCAGTTGACGCACCCATAGTCAGTAATCAATCATTTAATAGCAGTTGACGCTCCCGTAAACACGAAATAATCAAGTCACGTAATTGTGGTGCATGTTGCAGAAAGAAGGCGGTATTTCTCACCCGCTGGAACGTAAGATGTCAGCCGTACCTCTCTACCTACATGTCAGCCTTGTCTCTCTAAAGTGTCGTAGTGTAACGCATGTCAGTGTACGTGGGTGTTTTAGGAAACATAAGGAGACAAGGATGGGGAGGGGAAAACATCGTTGGAATGTTGGAGTACTGCTCCGGCATTCACCTGGTATTCACCCGAGAAATCACGGAAATCTACCGGGAAAAGCATCTGGTCGCTAGAACTCTCCTCTACAAAGCAACTGAATTCGACGAATCTATGAAGGTATGTAACGTCGAAAATCCGCTACAGTTGGGACAGGAACCCAAGGACGTCCTGGGCAAAGACACTACAGTAGCAACAGTTGTGCACTGAGCCATCTCAGCAGATGGACTTCTGAGCGGTGGGGTCTGTGGGTCAGAGCCTAGACTATATCCAGACCTTATCCCATATACTTTGCGGGGCCTTTTGCAGGTGCGTACATTTAAGAACGAACAAATAGTGGGCTAATATGTTACAAAAAGCATGGGATTTAATCCCGTTTGTAGAGCATAATCCAATAAATTTAATACTTCTTCTAACATTATACATAGCGTATAAATAACAAGTACTTGTATGAATAAAACAAGTAAAAATACTTTTATGTGAAGTAAAATGGAATACAATTAAATCTCCACAGATAAGTTTATATTTACAGAAATTCTCGAGTTTATAGGTATCGTATCTTTATTGTCAGTTAGTAATTGATTGGGTATTTTTTTGAATATTTTTATGAGTTTTCAGTTTTCCAATTCAGCAAATCCCTTCTACGTGCAGATAAACTAGAAAACATCATACCTAGTAATATAAGGTTTTGCCAATAGCAATATACAACTAATAATAATGCAATATTATACTAATTCTGCAATTTAATTTATGTGCTTTAACGTGTATCACTTCGTAACTCCTTACATCACAGAAAATCAGTATGAAAAGTTACGTCTTTAATCAGTCAGACATACGATTTTTTAAACATGTGTGTAGTGGTATCACACTATTTGTCTTGCAGTGAACGCGGAAGGCCGACGGATATCCTTTTTTTATGTATAAGTGCTTATTTAAGAACGGTTAAAAACTTTTCAAATGAGTGATATTTTATTTCTTGTTTCTGGGCTAGAAGAGACGCGCGAGGGTCAAGACGGTGTGACGGGGCGGGAGAGCGAGGGGGAGGCGCTGCAAAGGGATCGGAAACCCAATTCCCGGCGGCGGCGCCGACCGCGGAGAGCGGAACCGCAAAGCGGATATGGCGCAGGCCGGGCTTCGGCTTTGCCTCCAGCCAGCGCCCGCGCCCGCGCGCAGACGACGCGATGCGGCGGCTCCGAACACGCCCAAGGCGGAGGGTGCGGGCGTGAACGTGCAGGTCGGCGTGCGCGTGTGTGGGTGACGGCAGGGACGAGGGTGAGTGACGAGGAGAGGGTCGGCCGAGGGAGGTACGGGCCAGGTGAAGATAAAGCAGGGGACAAGTACACGGGAGGGAATGTGGGCGAAGACGGGTGCGCGAAAGAAAAGGGAGTGTTTGCCACCTCGAACAGTAACCACTATCGACCTGCTCATGCGCAGATCACGTTTCGGATCACTTCAGTGCATCTGCGCATGCGCAGAAGATCGATGGTGCTTGAAGTTCGAGGTGGCAAAAATTAGGGAGATTTTCACACCCTCGAACGTGAAGGTACTATCGATCTTCTGTTCATGCGCAGTTCCAGTTTCTCATCACTTTAGTACATCTGCGCATGCGCAGAAGATCGATAGTGCTTCACATTCGAGGGTGCAAAAACTCTTTAATCTCTAAAGAGTTGGCGAGGCGCGAGAAATGGTGCGGGCTATGGCGATGATTGACGTCGATGGCGATGACGAGGGGCGATGACGAGGGGAAGGAAAGCCAAAAGAGAGAGGGGAGACAGGAGCTGGTGAAAAGAGGTGGAGAGGGGAAAGTGACGGGAGGGAGGTACAGGGCTCGGAAATGTGAGGTTGAAGGGAGGGGAGGGCGAAGTCAATGATGCACTTTAAGACTGTTTAAGCTATCCAATTCACTTCTCGAACTTTTAGTTCATTCCCGTTTCTCAGTAGCAAAGGGATGAAACCTTTTTCGATTACGAGGTTAATTTCAGCATACATTGCAGATTCGTAACAGTCCGCTTTGATTACATATTAGGCCTCTCACGCCGTCGCATTGTTTTGGTCATACTCATTAATTAGTCTTAGTCTCGTATTTCATGACAGTTTATTCTCATTCCATGTTTATATCACTTCTTAAAACAAATAGTATCAGTTTAATTCTAGTTAATATATCAAAAATTGAGGGTAATGATTTTTTTTATTTTGCATCCAAGCTCGAAGGGATGAGCGGTGGTAAGAAATATTATTGGTTAAGTGATTATTCAAGCACAGTTTCCAGTCACGAATGGATTGCGTAATTAGTATTAATCATTTCTTCGAACCTTACTTGTAAGCTCGTTTTGTCCTTTCATTTTAGGCATGGCTTCTTGCTGAACGAATCACCAGATTAACTATACGTTGAAATGCATTACTTTTGTAGTAACTTTTAAACATTTTTTAAAAGAAAGAGTTCTCTAGCCTCTCTAGATACACAAGTACGCTAAAGTGAAAGTTCCACGTTCAAATTAAATTATAATTGATTGCTGTTAAAATGTGTGTTCGTAGGTGTTATTTCAATGTATCGAATGAAAACATTACTCCACATTTCAAAATAAATTAATAATATTAGTCGTAAATGCTTGTTTGAATTCAATAATGTACGACATTTCCCCTGAACATCAATGCAAAATCTTCGCAAAGCTTTAGATTAACTAACGCTTTCCATCAGCAAAATAGCTTCATTCTGGACCCTAATTAAAATTCACTAGCCCCCGAACTGTGCATTACGTTATAAATAGCAGGCCTGGTATTTCCAGGAGTAAATTTTCTAATTTGCTAACAAATCAATTTTGTGTCCTGTCGAAATCAACTTCAACTTTCTTTTTAATGTTATTTTAGATCATGTGGTTCATAAGCAAAAATGTAGCTGCAGAAACGAACTGGAAGTAACTTTAAAGAAATGGCTAATATCGGGATTAATTACAGGTGCGCATAAAGTGAGGACTTGGATGTCCTCTGAATGTATCAACAGAACAACATTTGTTTGTGAAACCGAACTTTGTCATCCTTGTCTGATAGTACAGCAAACCGAAGTTTCAAGTTTAGTTATTCATTTTATTCGTTCAAATGAAATAGTTCAACAAAATACAGTAACACACCATGGCGTATCGGTCGTAATTGAAATTTTCTATCATCTGCTACACACTTGGATATGTTAATTGTTCACTATTGTATTCGTATACTTATTTTACTTATTAGGTTTAATCTGCAACTACTTCTCCCCATTTCCCAAAAAAGGATGGCTATTTTCTGAAGCATTCTTACGATGATCACAGTATTCGAAATAAGAGAAATCCAAAACCAATAAAGTATCAGGAAAAAAATAACTTAAGAATGGCATATAATATAACATGCCTCAAATAACTTTGCATTTCAACGCAGAAATATAAAAATTAATTTTCGAAAAGACCCAAATCAGCATAAATAGCATCGTTGATTCTCGACCAATGTTTAACTGCAGCTCAGCGTTTCCAAAATTAAATTTCTTCGTTTTTTCGCAATACCTTCGTTGATACGAGAAACCACGAAATGCATGGCATATAATAGTTTGTAACAACATAGTTATAAACCTTTGCACAAAACGAATGTCACCGCTGCAATTACAAAGAACCAGTTTGCGTTGAGACGTTCGCACGCCGTGCAACGATCGATTGAGCGATGACAATAACAGTTACTAGCGCTGGCGCGGTCGGCGGTCGTCTGGGAATGAGAGCCCAATGTTCTGCCGCAGGCTACACCTCAGCAGGTAAACGGGCTGGAAGTAAAATTCGTTTACTTCTCTTTTGAGACTCCTCAGAACGGTTGCATGTCATGTACAAGACATGTAGTTTGGAGGATGCAGCATTACTATTATAAGCAAGAGAAATTGACATGGATAATCATGAATGAAGAAACCGGTCGTGACATGGCGTCATCTTGTAGAAATTCGATGTAACGTAACCATGTTTTAGGGTGCGATACCCAACTGGTTTAGGGAATTATTTAACGAATTAAACGAATATAATGTGAGACATCCGCCGCAGTTCTAAAGTCACAAGTCTAAACCTGGACGTCGTCAGGCCTCCCCCAGAAACGTTTGCACGGAAATGGAATTATGATGAAAATTATAATGTGGGTAATGAGTACGCGGTAATGTAATACTAATAATAATGTAATAATAATACTAATAATAATGTAATAATAATAATAATAATAATAATAATAATAATAAATGTACGCGGTACGGTAATGAGTATGAAAAATTTCACATGGAATGGACGGGGAACGAATTCCAGTCCAAGCGCTGAAAACCGTTACACCACGTGTCTCCCGACCAATCGATTATTTCGGGTAGCCGGGAGTGTCAACCTCTATGGTGTTTAGTTCCGTAAACGTAGTGCATATTTTAATCATGGGAGGTGTACGTAAGTATTCTTCCCCCGCTCGATGGCGAGATCCGGCGTCAACCTAGTTAGTGGGGGTTTCCTCATACAGATACCTTCCATCAGCGCGAAACCGTCCTTGCCGGAAGAAGCTCTCAAGCTACCGACTGGTCTCCAGACATATGTGTGTCGTGTGTGCACGTGCGTGCATGTAACTAAGGGGTAAGGATAGGGCAAGGAGGAGGAAGGAAAGATAGCGCGCGGTCCGTGGCCCAAGTGTAAGGGAATTCGCCTAGCGATTATCGGAGTGACCATAGCCTAGCGTTGATCAGAAAAGCGGTTAGCTTCGAAGTTTAAAGCACGGTTAGCTTCGAAGTTTAAAGCACGGTTAGCTTCGAAGTTTAAAGCATGGAATTGCAGTAATGTGACAAAAGGTGGCTGGAAGCGAAAAAATTAAATTTAGACATACCTCACTACTAAATTAGTGAAAAACTGGATAATGTCTAATTAAGTTAGTGAATAAAAAGCACCTAGCGATAAATATAGGTGATGGAAGAATACAAAGAAACAGTTGACGAGTGTGTACATATCTGATCTTTCCAAAAATGTTTACTTTAGCTCACATCTGCCCGTCTCCATGAAGGAAACTACGAAAACTGACAATTTAAAATCATCCGAACACTTGTTTGACCATTCATTTCACTGGCTCATTAATGGCAGACCAGCATTTAAATTATCGCTTTAAGAGGTGGTTTTGTACACAAAATGTGAACATTTGTGTTCCTGGCTATTGCAACTATTTGAAGAGCAATGGAATATAATATTGAATATAAGACGACGTTTGTAAAGAGATTTTTACTCCCTTTACTTGCTAATGTGAAAGGAAGAAAAAACAAATCAACCTTTCTAGTTTTTCTTCGTCAGTGTAGATTCAATGAACTATTTAAAAAATATACTATTTAAGTATTTATCTTACGGTTTCTACTTCGTATTTTTATTTACATCAAACGGATAGTTATGGGTCTTGCGCCAAATCTACTGAATTAAAAAGTGACGTGTGTCGCCATAGATCAAATAAAATATATTGTTCTTGTAAGGCAAATGACGGACTCGTTTGAAAACGTACTTTAATGTTTCCTCTATCATTAAAACAGTAAATGAGAATAATTCTTACGAAATTTTCAGTTTCCAATGCATCGAAGAACATGATACCATAAAGTTATCATGATATAGTTCTCTCACTCAGATATTCTCCTTTATTTGAACAATTTATTCCACAGTGCAGAAATTCGAAACCTATTTTCAGTATAAATATTCCGATTTATTAAAAACCAATGTCATAAAGAAATCGATACATCGTGCTCTCCTTTCCGCTTTTCTTCTTTATTTTCACTGTAGAACGTGGTGATTCCAATGCACCACCGCGCGGACAACCCGTTCTGAGAGCGCAACCGCGGAGCCTTCTTTAACTTTGCCCGCTGTATACAATGTGGTGCACAGTGGTGTGAAAGACAATTTTTCAAGGAGAAATTTTAAACTTTTTTACATTGTCGAATGCATGTAATTCAAGCGGAATTGAAAAGAATTATGTTTAATGTTTTATGTTCTATACTTCTTCTTCGTAATTTTCCGGTCATTAGTGAGTAGAAAGCCTGCAGGTGGAATATTGTCCACAGTCGGGCGGACATAAAAATTCGATTTTTGGATTCCCCTTTCTCAGTAATTGTCAAAGTTAAAAATTGCATTTTCCTCCAATTTGTGCGTACTTTCGAACGATAGACGATATTTCAGAAGAAGTGTTAAAATCTTCTAGCGGAGTCGAATATGATCATATCACTTTCTGCCGATAAAAATCTGGTGACAAATCTCGTGTAACGAAGTCACATATGAGACCTTAACCTCTACTGGACAGGCTGTGATTCTTTTAACAGTTACACGTTGATGCATTCATAGAGATGCCAAGTTCTTGCCGAACACAAAATTCTAGTAGACAGAATGCATACCACAAAGCAACACTTCCCAATCAACAAACAGTGAAAGTAAGTACAAGTGCACTAACGCTAAAAACGTTACTTATGACGTAAATATCGTAAGACATCTTACACGAGATTTACGAATTATCAAATAAGTCCGTTAAGCCAATAGGCTGGTAACTGATAGTGAACCATGGATTAATATAACTCTTGAATCGTAATAATTTTTACTTCGTCACCGACCTAACTTTCGACTTTAGATAATAATCAAAGTAGTTAACAGTTATTTACGATACAAATAGTAAAAGTGATACTTTATTTTGCCAGTACTAAAGCTTGTGGCAAGAGGCTGATAGGCGCAATCCTACATCCAAATTAAAATCACGTTTACCACGTGTCATACATTTTTTTACAATCTTAATGACACATTATGATCAGTAGTACATGATGCGGTCAGAGGAAATAATTTCGTTTTCTTTGTTGCATTCACAGATTTATTTGAACACCTGAGCATCGTCTCACTTTTGAGCACTGGAGCCAAAAATTCAATTTTTAGCTCACTATGCACGTCCTGAAAAAAATTGCTCTTATTAGTGGCTGTCTAAACATTATTTTGCCCGCTTTTCTTTCCATGTTCCTCTACAGCGCGACCACAAGTGCTAAAAATTGAACTTTTTAGCACGGTGTGCATGCCCTGAAAGAACCGCTTTCACTGGAGGATATCTATCAAAATAATTTTGCCCGCCGTTTGCCCAATGCTCCCCCATAGTGTAGCGCGGCCGGCCGGCCAGCGGCGCGTCTGTCGGCGCCCCATCGCGGCGCGGCCGTCGACTTCCTGGAGTTGTTGCCGCCGCCGCCGCCAGCAAGGACTACGCGCAGGCACGCGCCGCGCCGCGCCGAGCAGCGTCGAGCCGCAGCGCCGCGGCGGCGGACATGACCAAAAGCGGCGCTGCGCCGCTCCGCGCCGGCAACCGGGCGCTCCGGGCGGCGGCGGCGGCATCGCCCTCGCAGCGATTGTAGTAAAGCAGTCACACAACACACGCGTGTAGTGCGACTTTGTGCTCTTCGCCGTGCTGTGTAAATACGATACTATCACCACCATCGGACAGTTTTGTAAACGGCTTCCTTTTTTTTTTCATGCCTTATTTTAAGTGGCGAGACTCAGGCCATTTGGCCTGCTCTTCCGTCTAATAACGCAAATTTTGCTATGCCCCTATCACTATCTAGATGGTATCATTTGGGCGACGAAAACAGGCGATTTGGATTTACCTATGATACTTCTTTTAGGCATTAGGGTCTTTGACATGCCGTAAAACTACAACATGGGACAGCCGGATTTACTTCCCTTTCGAAGGAAGGCTTACGAAGGATATTTTCGCCCTTAAAAATCTGGCTTCGATCGGGCTTGAATCCGCAAACTCGGGTTTAGCAAATCAATACTCTAACCGTTATACCACTGAAGTCGCTTCTTTACCCTCTCGGTTGTCAGCTGACGCCTCCTTCCCACACTAATATCGTTCCCAAAGGCGAGCGCACAGCAGAAAGAGGGTACGGGGACCTGAATGTTTTATCAGCCAATTTGATTACCTCTTACTTCATCTCTAAACCATAGATTATTAATCCCTCAAACTCTGGAGAATAGTCCATTATTATATTGATTCGTGATTGTTGAAAATTACGACACAAATATTAAAATAATATTAAACTAACGAGCTATTATTACAATTAATGTAAGTAAAGTTTTCTTTGCCTTTAGTAATATTCAATTAGAATTAGATTACTAAATTGTACAAAAAAGATTACTAATTTGATTACGGAAAGAAAAACAAATGAACGCCACCGTCAATTACAATGAAGAGAAAAGCTCTAAACTTTTTTGCTGGTATACTTTTAAGATTGGTTGACTTTCAAATGAATTATTCTTTGGCATTGGTCACTCAGCACATGAGTGAAGTAAACACATATTGCAAGCAATAAGAAGAGATAATACGAGTAATACATCTGTTATGAATGATAGCGTGTAAAGAACAGCCTACATGTGAGGTTTATTGCCTCTAAAATTATTCAATGTGCAATATTTTAATTGTCACATCGCTGTTAATTAGTAATAAATTTGGAGCCAGCTTATCGGAGAGTAAGAAGATATTGTGGAGAAGAACGATGGGTTATAAGGATTTGAATATTCTTTCAAAATTGAAAAAATGTAATGGACAATATTTTGTAGTGAATCACATCATTGCTTTCGAGCAGCCTGGAGTTCATTTAAAATAACTTTAAAAAAATAGTTCAGAGAGATTCTTACGAACTTTCTGATTGAGAGGTATAAATTATAAATCACTCAAGACATTTGAGAAAGAAAATTGCTATATTACGAACATTATATTCGGAGCGAGTGAGATAGTACTCTGTTCTAGGGATAAAGAAACCATCTTAGAAAGCAAATTATTACGATTAAAGCTGTTTGCAACCAAGCTGATGTAGCTCGCATCAAAGGAAACACACACGTGTAGTGCGACGTTGAATACATCGAGCATTCAATGAAAACCAATCCAAGCAAGAAACAGAGCCATCCACAAACAACCAGCACGGGTCATTTCCAACCCGCCGTCAAAGCGTGCCCCGAATTCATGCTCGCGCAACACAACGACGACGACGCCGCCACTGCCACCGTCACGAAGCAGCCAGAGCGAGGCCTCGCCAACCCACGTAGGCAACACGGAACTTCGCTCGTGAGTTATTTGTCGGATGGACAGCTGTTGCAGGCGACGGCGCGGCGAGACGTTACGACGTCTTGCGCGGAGGAGGCAAGTCGTAACTTGGATGGGGGGTGGCCATGAATCTCGAATTCGCGTTACGTCGCGCGAGGGAGGCACAGAAACAACGTCGACACGCCCGGGAGTGGCGAGGAGGTGACGCGATACCGCGCCGGACTTCCGGTAATGTGATGCTGTGGGCGGCGAGGGGAGGCGGTGGAGAAGTCTCGGGAAGAGGGGGGGAGGGGAGGGAGAGGACTCTGAGAGAGCGGTCCTTCGAGATTCACTCGCGAGGAAGCGGTACTAAAAGAGTATAATGTTGGTTGCCCGGAAGAGAGAGGTCGTGTCTTACGCAGTAACCAGGACGCTTCATTTACTATTCGAAGACGCTCCCTGCTACTGCGGAAGTATCAGTTTGCGGCAAGAAGCAAGGACAGAAATTTACCGAGTGTTGAATATGTTTACACGCGAACTACGCATACTGAAAAGGGAAAATATTCTTGAATATATTAAACTAGGAGCAATAAATTTATTCTCATGTTCGAGGAATCACACTCTCGGACTGCCCGTCTTCCTTCTTTTATTTTGTCCATGCAATCGTCTTTTGCGCATTGAGTTCTGCGCATTCGGAGCGGAATACGCGGTCGTACCCACCGAGCGACGATTGCAGAGAACCAACGCGTCTAAATATATTGTCTCCGCTATAGAACATCATTTGAATTCAGGTAAAATCAATTATACGATAAATGTGGGAACATGATTGTATTCACGGAAAGCTAAAAATATATTATACTTCTAATGTTACGAGACAGTGGATGGCCGAAACGTGGACCAAAGATATCCACTGAAGGCATATAGTAAAAATACAACGGTTAAAAAATTCCATTTCTTTTTCAGAGAAAGAAAACGTACTTTAATTTCAAACTTAACAATTTAAAGTTTGTAAAAGCATAACAACATTTATTGATAACAATGTTTTATTTAAGGCTTGTCACATAGTAATGAAAATTAACTAGATAATAAGAGACAAGAAAGTATTATAAAAAAGCTCTTCTTCATAATAAAAATTGATAATTGCTACGTAATTTAAAATACTTCCCTGCTTCTTTAAAAAGAAACAAAAATACTTTTTACATCAGGTTGCTAAATTTGCTTTGACGCTGAAATTATGACACACAAAACGTTTCCACGGTCAATTAAAAAGCACAAACATTTTTAACATAAATACAATTGCTTCACTCAATACAATGGTGCAAGGAAACCAAAGAAACTGTCTCCTGTATGTTAATTAGAAGACCTCTGCAGTCCTCTTTGTAGTGAGTTCCGCAAGTACAATAAACTGGCTCAAGAATGAATAATAGGCCTAATGTCAATAAACGTTTGGAATAAACGTTATATAATTTTTAATCATCTTTCCTACAGACATTACTCATTATAACACTTGAGTGTATCAATAAAATTACACGGACCAATTCACTTCCATTTAAGAACTTCCTCACTCGATATAAGCAGTACTGACCCTCACACAGCCTCCATCAAAGTCCGTCACAACCACCCCACCCCGCATCGTGCTTCAGAGCGGACGCATCCGCAAGCCGCAATCCATCGTCGTTGCGAGGGCGTCTTCCTCCGCGCCGCCGCGCCGTCTCGCGTCGCGGCGCCCCCCGAGTCAATTCCACTCGCCCCGCGACGCCACGCGACGCGACGGCAGGGCGCGGAGCCGCGCGAGTCACGTCCGGCAGTCGGGGCGCCCGGAGAAGGGCTGAAGCGGGGCCAGGCGCCGTAACCTCGCCGTAAAGACGGTCGTTAAAACTTCCTTCCTCGCGGCGCCGGCCACGTCCGCTTCGTTCCGACCCGCCCGCCTAGCTTCTCCCCGCCCCGTCACACGTCGCTTCGCCACGCCACGCGCAGTTTCGCACCGTTGTTCACCCCGCTCAGAGCGCACTACCTCATATCTCGACCTGCCCGGTCTCGCCCTGAACTGTTCAAAACGATCCGACCCGTTTTGAAACCACCTGATCCGATTCGACCACTTCGTTCGTTCGTTCGTTCGTTCGTTCGTTCGTTCGTTCGTTCGTTCGTTCGTTCTTTTGTTTCGTTTCGTCTCGTTCCGTGCCATGCCGTGTGATCGCGTCTCATATCGTCCGGCTCATCCTCGTTTTTTTCCCTCCTCGTCCCATTTTACCCTCTCTAACCCATGTTATTCCGATTCATCCCAGTTCTTCTCGTTTCATCACGCCATTCCTCATCCCCCACTTGTCCAGTCATTTATAATTCAGTTATGTTATGCTTCGTTATGATACTACCCCTTGACGCTACGTTCCACTCCGTCTCAATTCGTCTTGCGCCGACTCGCCCCGATCCGACACGCTCCAACCCGTCCCGACACGTTCCGACCCGCCTCAACTCTCCCGTCCCGCTCCGGCACGCTCCGCCCCGTCCCGTTCCGACACGACCCGTCCTGTTCCGACACACTCCGTCCAGCCCCGACACTCTCCGTTCCGTCCCGACACGACCCACCCGTCCCTTCCTGACACGCCCCGTCTCCTCTCGACACACTTCGTCCCTTCGCACACGCTCGGATACGCCACGTCCCGACCCCCCCCCCGCCCGCTCTGACCCGCCCCTCCCGCACAATCCCTCCTTCCTCCATCTGCCATCCCGCGCTCTTTCCTTTCCACAGTCCAATTCTGCGTCACTTTGCTCCTTTCCGCACTGTATCGCTCCCTTTTCCCCCTGCGGTGTCACACCAAGCTCCACCATCTCACGCGTGTAAATGCGCACGAGCCCTACGCGGATGCGGCTAATAAAACACCAGTAGCGCGCCGGCGACTTCAAGAACTCCAAGGGATATAACAAAACGCGACACGTTCGAATGGGCAAGCGAAGATGTGTTGAAAACTATTGCGAATCTTTCTGCGAGCGGACCACGTTTCTGGCTTTCTACGTGCTTTCTTCGTTTCTGGCTTCTTTATGGAAAAAGTGATTCATAATATTTCATAGGAACTGAAGTCCTGTTGAAGGAATATAAAGACAAATTTGTAAGACTAAATAATATTATATTATTTCGTTTTGTAAATATTAGATAAGACTGAAAACAAGATAAATAATAATCTACAGAATAATTAATCTCATATCTAATTAATTTTTCCAAATGGATTACACGGTTTAAAAGTAACAGACAAATTAACAAATGCATTCCTTAATTTTTGCCACTAAATCACGACAATCATTGGTCACGAAGTTGTGATTATTTTCAAAGAAGTAGTCTCAAAGATAAGTCAGAACAAGTGTCGTCCCTCTAGAACAATATGAAAATCAGGAATCGAGAATTTTCTCGAGTACATTCTGAAGTAGTTATAGCAATTTATTATCTCGTATGTTACAATTACTAAAGATTATTTATAACAGCGTTGAAAATAACAAATAATCCGAAAAAATCAGTAGATAAATCAGTTCAAAACAAAAGCTTATCTACTCAAATCATACCAGTAAAAAATATTCGTCGCGCATTGTTAAAAACCGTTTGTACTCACAATTTAATTACATCGTAATAGAAAAATTCTGGGAATTTTCGTGGTTATTAAATTAGAACGTCATATCCAATATTTTTGTGGTACTTGAATACAAATGTGATATTTGACATCTGAATATATTTTAATCCATTTGATTATTTCACGTACAAATCATTTATCAACACACATCGTTTTTTATATTCCTTTTCACATTGCGTTACATTTTTTCGTAAAAAGCTCTACCAGTTATACATGTTTAATTATAAAATATCCATAGAAAATAGAAAAAAGTACTGAAAGCATATAAACAAGAATTCATTAACAACAATTCTTACGTCTAATAAATTCACGACTGATGACAAGTAGTCTCTTTTAAACAGAAGTGTTATTTTTTCAGAAAAATAGCGTGCATAGTAAAACAATTTACATTAAATTAATATTACACAAAACATTTCGTCGTACAGAAATCGTGGGTTTTCTTAAAGACCTTGAAGGACTATAGAGAAAATAGACCGTAAAGTCAAAATGAAAACATAGCCGAAAAACGAGGTCATAAAACGCACTATGAAAGTCTAGTCCGCATCTTGTAACAAAAACAGTCAGTAGTGCATGAGTCAGGGCTACGCAAAGGAGAGGAAGGAGTCGAAGAAATTAAAGAGAACTTTCTGTGTAGCTACGTAGGCCGAGGAGAAAAATATCGGAACCTGTACGGGAACGTAATGTTAAGGCAACGAGGAGAGGAGAGGCGGAAGAGACCAAAATGGAAAGGAAAGAAGGGAAGAAGAGAAGAGGGGAGGAGTGAAAGGGAAAGGAGAGAAGAAGAGCAGGGATAATAGGGGAAGGAAAAAAGAAGAAGGGGCGCAAAGAGGAGGGTCTGGAAAGAGGTGGCGTTGGGAGGTGGCAGGAGCGCTGAAAGAGGAGTGAGGGCGTAGATCGTAGAGTCGGAGCGTAAA
Source organism: Acheta domesticus (assembly GCA_031308135.1). Taxonomy (NCBI): domain Eukaryota; kingdom Metazoa; phylum Arthropoda; class Insecta; order Orthoptera; family Gryllidae; genus Acheta; species Acheta domesticus. Next base: position 94,122,080 of record JAHLJT010002406.1, on the reverse strand, counting down.
AGATCGGAACGTAGCGAAAGAAAACCTGAGAGAGGGCGGAGCGCAGAAGTAGATGCGAGGAGGTTCAGAAGAGGTGGGAGTTGATTAGAGAGAGGAGGGTCGGGGCGGAGAGGAGGGAAAAGAGGCGAGGGGTGGAGAAAAGTCACATTAGGCAGGGCGAGAAGTGTTAATAGCAAAGAGGAAGTGCAGGATGTGCAGGTTGAGCGGAAAGGACAGGGCCTGGATTGGAAAGGGCAGGGAGGGTTGGGGCAAAGAGGGGCCGGTCGAAGCGACGCGGGGAAAGGTGGCATGTGGGCGGGCTGATTTAGGCGTGAAAGCTGCGGGGAGGAGCGAGGCGGGGCGGAGCGAGGCGGGGCGGAGCGAGGCGGAGCGGGGCGGGGCGGCGGGGCGGAGCGGGGCGGAGCGAGGCAGAGCGAGGCAGAGCGAGGCGGGGCAGAGCGAGGCGGGGCGGAGCGGGGCGGGGCGGGGCGGAGCGAGGCAGAGCGAGGCAGAGCGAGGCGGGGCAGAGCGAGGCGGGGCGGAGCGAGGCGGAGCAGGGCGGGGCGGAGCGAGGCAGAGCGAGGCGAGGAGGCAGAGCAAGGCGGGGCAGAGCGAGGCGGGGGCGGAGCGAGGCGGGGCGGAGAGAGAGGTGAGGCGGGGCAGGGCGGGGTGAAGCGAGCCGGCCGGGGCGGAGCGGCGCCAGATGGAGCATTGCGGGGTGGAGCGAGGGGGGCGAAGAGCGGAACGGAGGAGCGGAGAGGGGTAGGGACGGGAAGGTGGGGGTGGGGCCGGAGGAGGAGGCTGAGCTGGGCAGCGCCACACAGCCTGGCAGGGTGTGCTGGGGCGGCCGTCGCGTCGTTTCCCGGCACATCGATCATGCGGGGCGGCCGCATCGAGCGCTGCGGAAGTGGCTTTTAGCATGAAAGCGCGACGTTTTATGCACTGTCGAGGCCGCTCCGCGCACATGTCGATCTCCGGACGCCGCGCTGCGCCGCGCCACCGTTGGTGGACGCCCTTTAGGTGCTGGCGCGCTGCGGACGCGGGAGAGGCTCGGTCCCGCACAGGAAGAAATGGCCGGGTCCTACAGCAGCGGGTACGCGAGGAGGACACAAGTAATACGGGGAAAGTTAATAATTCACAGATCATTGCTTTTGGAGGAAACGGCTCATATCTGTAATTTTGCTGCGTGGGGGGGTTTCTCAGTTTGGTTTAGTATGTAGGTTAGTGGAAGATTACCTCCATTTTAGCAAATGAAACTGCAAAATATTTTTTGGTAATATGAGTTATCAGCTCTTCATATCACACATCTTTATCTACACTTTCCCTACATCTACATAACACACGTTGGCAGTCACTACTTAAACACACAGAAGTTGCAATATATAGAGTGATGATAAATGTAAGATGTTCCACATATACAGTACTCTATTTTATTTAAAAAAATATTTTTGTACAGAAATGTTAACAGGGTACACACGTGTTGTGAAAACCTTTTACTGAAAGTTAAGTTTAATTTCACAATTAATTCAGAACAAATACATCGGCTTCTGCAAAATACGTGCTTCACTTCCTGACTTTCAGTTGTAATGGACTAGACTCCTGTTTTGGAGGGCAGGGAGATTTTTTTTCATAAAAATTCTCAGCATACAACATCAATCAACAAACTACGGCGCTCTTTATTATATATTATTAAAACACAAAGTTATTCTTCCGAACATTTTCTGGAATAGCCTCGTTCGCCTACGTACAACTGTAAAAATTAGCACCGGAAAACCACATCCGGTCGTAAAGAACTTAACTCAGGAAGCGCCCGAATCGGAAGCTCTGTGAATGGAGGCTATTAGTGAAGCTCTTTTGACGACAATGTTCGCTTCATGGCACAAGTTAGATAAAGATTAGTACTGTGTGAAATTTAGGAATTATTATTAACATTTCGTGAGATGGGGAATGCGTTCTGCACTCATAAAATAGAAAATACCTTCAATATTTCTACAATAAGATGAAAGATGAAAAAGTGTAAAAATGGATGCGTGTAATACATACAAAATTCAGATTCCTTACAAAACTAGTGAATTTATACCTCACATGGTCCGATTTATTCATTTAACAATGGATATGACACTCCGAAATCAGTCAAGTTTTTGTTACTTAACTTCATTCGTAAAATAAAAATTACAAATTGAAGAAAAAATTGTCCATACTAGAATAATGAAAATATCAACCGAATATTCCAGAAATATAATGTTTTAATAACATTGATATAATCATATCTAAATAGTAACTGAAACGTTATTGATGAACAAATTCGCATGCATGCATGCATTTCAAGAACAAAAATATGATACAGAATTACAGATTCACTGGCAAAATTCACTAATTTTGATGAATTGTTTACTGCAAGTGCATTGTTCGACGCCTCTCCTACTCTATATTCTGTACAGCGCTTCGACGTTACTAAATTTCCGGCGCCAGAATCCCTTAATTACTGACAATTGGTCGGAGTATTCGCTCAAGATACATGGCAATCGACCCTCACGAATTAATCACTCCGGGAAAGGCAGTATGTTGCAGCGGCACTCGTGTTCGCGCACCGAGATTTAGGATACTGAGCCACATGAGTTATACGTCGCAATCGAATCCAGAGTAGCAGCGGCGGTCACAGCTCTGTGCGGGGGAGGGAATTTCCGATGGCTGTTCTATCTTTCCCTCAAGGGACAATCTTACTGCGCTTTAGTCAGATTAACTGCATGTTTATGGTTTTTTCAAATATTATGTAGTCTTAACAAACAATAAATATAGAGAAAAAATAAGAAAACTAGTACATCATTACTACTTTTCTAAAAATCTGTAAAGTGATAATATATTTTGTTCGAAGAAAAATATCATTATTTATTTGATTTTAAATAGCTTTACTGAGTTAACACACGGCTTATAGCTAATTAAAGTATCGTTCACTTTATATTTTTTTATCTCGTTAATATGCAGCATCCTCTACGAATTTCTTCTGTAAATGTTTAACCTACCTCGTAATCGATAATACCAGATCTTTCCAATTTCTTAATTCGTACCGTCAATCAATCTTGGTGAACATCAAATAATTAATCAATTTTCAATTTGAAGGCATGAAATGTCATAAGCTACTAGAGAAATGCGCAACATCGTACTCACGTTTTCTATATCCGGTGGTATTATTTTAACTTATTTATTTTCATTACAAAAACGAACGTTAAAAAGAAATTGTAAACATACTGATAATTTTATAAATTAATGTACCAGTACTGATTTATCCCCGAGGTGCCAACGTCTAACAAAATTCAATTTAATTCTTCATGGAAAGTCGACAAAAGACCCATTCAAGTTCCAAATACGCGAGAATTCGACCAGTCACAATTTGCGCGTCTCTTTAATCGTATCGAAAAGTACTCAGATGTTTACTTCACCCGTTCGGTTTTACCGCGACTTGTGGGATCAACATAGCGGCTAACTTACAGAATTACGCGCATAGACACCACGAATACGAAAATTGAAGAAAATTAGGAGCCCACGGATTTCATTCGTAACAGTTTTACACTCCGTGTCGTGATTAAAGACGCTGGTATTTGCTTGGACGGGTAAAATGGAACCTGCATCATTTAGTAACTTTGAGACAAAGGGCACTACGCTATTTTCATATTAACGTAGTATATTTTATTACACTTGTTTTAATTGGATTGCTTTTCCTGATGGTATTATGAACCGTGTTACAAAAGACATAACCGAACACAGGAGCAGTAAAAAACAAGTCATTTTCATTCTGAGCACATACTCATCTTTAAACTGCTTTGCTGTAAAATAAGGTAAATATGACAAATTTCTTTTTTATCTCCAAGGCACAACATTTTCTGCATGCTGAGTGAGTGCGGGCTCCTTAAGAACATGCGTAGCTCTGCGTTGTTGGCGCGTGTCGCATCCATTTGCGGGTTCGCCTTGCGGGCGACTGCAACCCCTGTTCCCCCTGGGACGATAACACACCATTCGCACCTCATTGAAACTGCCCCCGGAGGCAACACACGTCAACCAGCTATTAGTTAACGCCACCGCGAGAGCCCCGCCAACACCCACCTAATGCGCCCGTGTGACCTGTTTGGGTTATACTATATCAATAATAAGCGAATATAAATTGCGTCATGATTCCAAATCACTGAGGCGAAATGATAAAACATTACGAATATTCGAAAATCATTATCAAATTCGTCACTATCACGAGTGGTATTGGCAAATATTTTAACAGTATAATTTATAAGGTAAATTCTAATATGTTTCATGTTCTTTGTAAGTGTTCGTACAAGAACAAAAGAAATATGAAAAATAACTGACGTTATATTATACCACGCTCAAAATGAATTGTCACACCGATTGAAAAATAAAAATACTTATTATAGAAATATAATCAAATTTTATTAGGTGATTTACAATGGAGAATATTTACCCGGATTTACATTAATTCTGTCAGTCTGATCAATTAAATATTCCTCCGAACTGTTCAAGAGGTTTTTGACATAATTCGAAGAGGAAACGTATACACAGGAATGTTTACATACATATTCGCATTGAAATCACGTGTGACGAATAAAACGAATACAAACTCGTTCGAAAAGTTTCTTTGAGCATTTTATCAACATAGGATCGACTGACACAAAAAAGAAATGGTCTCGTTTGAGGAAATTTTCTAAGGATGCATTTATGACTATTAAGAACTACCAATGAAACTCTGTATTACAGTTTTACACACTCATGGTGATACTATTTACCACGAAATTACAAGAAAATAAGAGAGAGTGAGAGAGAGAAAGAGAGAGAGAGAGAGAGAAAACTTTTGATCACCCTACTGTCTGATGTAATACAATACATTCATTTTAAATGATAATCTATTTCATTAAAACATTTTTATTCGTTTTATTTCTATTTAAATGATTATTAATGGAATGAACGACTTCCGACAAGTGAAGACAGCGTGTTGCTACAACAAAAGCACAGCATATCTCTCGGAGGAACTGGTCTCCTTGGAAGCCGTTTCTCTTCCACGCAAACATTACAACCTGATTACGCGTGCACCTCACGTAAATCTAAGCAGTGTCCGCACATTTTTCGCAAAGAAACCAAATTGAACAGAATGTCGATCGTTCTCAATCTTGGCACAGAATTCCTAAGAGTAGATGGCGGAAATTGTACTGTCGTCTGTGAATTGCATGCAGAACGCAAAGCATTCGATACACGAATGCCAATGCAATGCCAGACGAACTACCCACAGCAGTGGCTGCCAACAAAACTCATGTCCAGACGGCTCACAGACCAGAGAGAAGTCAGAGATGAATCCGAAAATGCAAATCTTCATCGTGTAAATTATGCACCGCGTCTCTGGTACAACGTCGTCTATTTACAGCATTAAATATAGCTTACCTGCCAAGATGATCCAACGTCTTATGATAAAGGATAACATCTGCGATTCATTCCCTCCAATTTTTCAACGGCGAACCGCAATCTAATAAATATTCGCGAAATTCGCGAGGGCGGGAACTTTTATAGAGCGGAGTGGGTGGGCGCAGTGAAACCTGGCGATAAAAGTAAACTCGGCGCGGTCACGAGACAGCTCATGACGAACGACTTGCCTCGGGCAGAGAGAGAGGCGGGGGCGGAGTCGGGGGTGGAGAATTCTGGGATGGGGTACAGGAGGTGCGGACGGAAGCGGAGATGAAGGAGAGGAACGTAGACCAAGCCGTGACTGGGACGAAGACGAGGGCGGGGGCGGTCACACAGGAGGTCGGGCGGGGACAAAGACGAGGGGAGGTGAAGAACGGAAAACGGCGTCACAGAGATGGGTGAGGGCGGGGCGGAGGCGGAAAGAAGGATTGGAACGCGGTTCACGGTCGGGCATGGGAAGAGGGTGAGGATAGGGCCAAGGACTGGGCGAGGGCGAGGGCAAGAGGATAGGCGAAGGCGAGAGCGAGAGCAAGAGCAAGAGCAAGAGCGAGAGCGAGAGCAAGGACGAAGGCACAGGGGAAGTCCAGGGCGAGGGCAAAGGAACAGGCGAGGGCGAGGGAATAGGCGAAGACGAGGGCAAGGGCAAGGGCGAGAGCGAGGGTGAGGGTGAAGGCGAGGGCGAGGGCGAGGGCGAGGGCGAGGGTGAGGGTGAGGGTGAAGGCGAGGGCGAGGGCAAGAGCGAGAGCGAGGGTGAGAGTTAAGGCGAGGGCGAGGGCGAGGTCGTGGGCGAGGTCGTGGGCGAGGGTGTGGGCGAGGGCGAGAGCAAGGGCGATGGCGATGGCAAAGCGGGACGAGGCAAGGCAATGGAGAGGGAGAGGACGTGGGCGGTGGCGATTGCGTGGGCGTGGCAGTGGCGAGAGCGGGGGAGAGAGCGAGGAGGAGGGTGAGAGAAAGGGTGAAGGCAAGGGGGGAGGGATTGGCGAGTGAGAAGCGAGGGCGAGGAGAGAGCCGGAGACGGGAGATGCTGGACTACTACGGAGACGCACACGGAAGCAAAGGTGAAGACGGGGCGAGAACAGTGGCTGGTAGAGACGGGGAGGAATGCAGGTGGAAATTCAGACACTGGCGGATGTACTAGAGAGATAGGCCGGACACAGAAGCCAAAGCGAACTCGGGGAAGGACGGAGGGAAAGCAAAGTATGATAACAGCGGGGCAGGAGAAGATAATGAACGGAAGAATTAGTTAATGCCGGAACGGAAGCGGGAAAGGACCTGCAAGAGGGGGGAGGGCAGCTCAAATGGAGGCCAAGATGGAGGCGCCGACGGAGGTGGAGGCGGAGAATTGGTCAATGCGGGAACGGAAGCGGGAAAGGACGTGCAAGAGGGGGGGGAGGACAGCTCAAACGGAGGCCAAGATGGAGGCACCGACAGAGGTGGAGGCGGAGAAACGGACAACGGAAAGCGCAGACTGCGGCGTAGGAGAGAAGGAGGTGGAGGGTGACGGAGACGTATGCGGGGGCAGCCTCTTAAGCGCTTCTGCATTTAAGCGGATTTGCAGCGCGCACTTGAGGGGGGAGCAGGGGACGGCGGGGGGCGGAGAGCGCAGGCGCGAGATGGACTGACTGGCGCTGAGTGATGAAGTTCGCCTTCTTTTGGCATGTGCACTTTCAAGACGACTACCGGTGCCGCATGGTGATTATTAGAATGAAGAAAGAAAAGAATAAGACAAGCAACATATGGTCGCACATCCATTGCATTGCACACTGCATAACTCTGAAGAAATTGCGGCGAAGGAAATAACGGTGCCAGTGATACATTCAAAAGTTTCAAATGCTTAGAAATAAACGCACACTATTCTTGTCTGTGTGTAAGTGGGTGTATTAAATGTTGATGAGAATTGTAAATACGCAATGTACAGAGATGTGCATTGCGTATTTGCACATTGAGTTAATGTTAATTTGATAATACAATGAAGAAAGGTCGTGAATCTACTCCAGAACAAGAATAAAGATCCATAATTTGTTCGTTAACTAATCATTCAGATACTAAATATGTCATATACATTGTATGTGTTGTAACTGTGCAATTAGCAATTAATAGTACATCTGTGATGATGCCACATGTTTTAATGGGGACTCGCGACAGGGAATCGGGGCTACCGCTGTCTGCGGATTAATGTGGAGTGGACCTCCCGTGGTGCAGGATAGGGGGAAGGCGGACATCGACCAAATGAGGTCAAGTAGAAGAAGCGAGAACGAGGGCACAAGCACTGGGAGCGTCCAAAGGGCGTCCGAACGGTCTACAAAATCTATAAAAGCGGAGGTCAGATATTTGCAATACAAAAGAGAGTGGGAATTATTTAGATCCCAAAGATTTTAAAATAATGTACTGTTTTCGTTGTTTCTATCCGACTGGAGAATGTATTGTAATTTTAAGTCACCTGTTAGAAAAATGTTGATGAAATCATAATACTTCAAAATCAATCATACCGATCTAGTATGTACACACGTTTGCAAATTGATTTCTATTACTTTGTTTTCTATAATATGGAGACTATGTTTAATGGTTTTAATTATTAATTCATATCAATGACATTCAAACAATACATTAATTGTTCTCGTGGAGTCGTGGATGAAAGTCTAATGTCAAGAGGTGTATAGAATAGTCATCACACTCATTTTACAGCACGTTGTAAGGTAGTCAAATAGTAATATGATTATAACAAACGCACAACAAAAATAACCCAGCAACAAAAATAACTTTTCCAACCACTTCATGAATTCCTAACTTTTCAGGGAGTCTGTGCATTTCCATGATTGTTGGATAGTCTGGCTTTCAAAGACAGAACTAACACAAGATTTTATACAATTTGCGTATCTTACAAATCTAAATATTAAATATGAGTTCTGAGATATTACTGTTAATATTACTGAAAAGTTCTGAGATATTACTGTTAATATCTCAGAACTTTGCTGTATTATTCATATCACTTTGCATTTAACACATCACCTCCTTTCTTTAAAATAGATAAATTATTTAGATTTTTTAAATTACCGATCCATTAAGATATATAAAAACTGATTCCTTATTTGCTACTTCATGAAAATAGTTTCCATTTGAATTACTTTTCTTTTGATATATTTAAAAATCGCATTAACTTTCAGGTCATTACCGACCACAATAAGTAGATTTTCATCTCTTTAAAATGTCATTTTTTACACATAAGTGCTTATTAAAGAAAGGTGACGATATCATATTTTATCCACACATCATTTCCGTGAATGCACGGTCGAAGCGCATTATGAGGAATACGCATTCATTCAGTCTAAGCAGGAACTGGTGACAGGCCGAACGACTGAGACCGTAACATGGGGCAACGCGCCTTTTGAAGTTAAGCTCGCGATCACGCGCCGACTTCGCTGGCACGCGTACGAGTTCACGGCCACCTGGGCGCGCCCGTCATCACGGCCTCCTCCATCACCGCTTCTCCCGGTTCCAACGCTGTCGCACACACGTCCGCGCCGACATCGCCGTCGCTCTCTTCACTATTGTTCTCCACAGTCAAAAATACATTGCAAGAAATGAGGCATTTGCTCAATTTGTTTGGTTTATTTTTAGTCGCATCAACAACGTGGTTATTAGCGACTATTTCTGTTACAAATACAATAATCAGTAGAAAAATATAAAAGTAAAATCTGCAATCATCTTACAGTAGTAACAACAATTCAAAAGAGCCGTGACAACTCACGTGTTTCCATTGGATTTAAATGTCCAGAAATGTATTAATGGCTTTACAAAATTTAATAATTCTTTCTTTAACTTCTTTAGAATTGAGTATTGATTCATGATTACATCCAATTAATTTCCAAAATTAGTTTATTGTACAGCCAAAAAAACATATTCGTTATATTTCTGTTGCTAATAGAAAATGCGAACTTTGGAAATCACTGAACTGATTTTTATTAAATAATTATGAGGTGGCTCTCGCCCTCTTCATCTTGAAACGGTTTGTTCCGCAGTCAAAAATGATTGAAGTGCCCTGTCGTAGCTTTTAGCCAGACCATTTTATGAGCACACCATCACTGTGGACAGTGGATCAGCGCTTGAACTCACTGTTCCTGTTCATGTTCTTTGGCTCCACAACCCGCTACGAGTTTTGGCCGACTAGCGGTGACCCCAACTTCTTGGCCATGGGGTAAGAGGTTCGTGTGGTTGGCACGAAGACATCCCTTCACCTTATATACTGGTCTTCATAACCTGAGGGCGGGCTTTCTCACCGCCACACAGCAATAGATACTAGGACATTTGTAAGGAAAGCGCACAGGTCGGTCGGGAATCGAACCCGGAAAGCGAAAATGCTAAGCAAAGAGCCACCGAGGGAGGCTAATGCACTGTTCATGAGCGATAATTTACAATAAAAGAAGTTTAATTGCAAATTATAGCTAATGATTCTGGATTTTTCGGGATTTTATCCCAAAGTAGTAAACTATAAATTTTTCAGTGTGTTTAATCCTATGGTACTAAAACACAATATGTCAATGAAGACAGAAACCAGCCTGGCTTACACTGATGTGAATTGAAGATTTGTAAGATTTTCATGGTTGTGTTCATCAACATCGTGAACGTCTGTAGCTGTTTAGAACCTACTTTTAATCCAACATCGAGATTGCATTTTTTTCTCTGTGTGTTAAGTCCTACGGTTTAGTTTAAGAGTACTGTAGGTTTTTTGCCATGTCATTTAAAACAAAATTTTGACAATTCTGGACATTGAAAATTAATCCATCTCCACTTAATCAAAAAATCATGTCCCCCCACGTGTGAAAAGTACAATATCCCTCTAAATCTTGATCACATTTTCAAAGTACGTCCCAAATATAACAGTCAAAGAGAATTAAGTATTATACAATTGAACAATTTAAATTAGATATACTGTGTTTTTAAACAGGTCGGTCTTGCGATTCATAATTAGACCTCGGATTTTAGGACCAATACCTAGTTAATTCCTTTAGGATGCTGAGGAAAATAATTGCAGATGTTTGCGAATCATGAGAAAATAATCTACTGAAAGCGTCTAATAGTGCCTAAAATGTCCTTAAAGAGCGGCTGATGGCCATTTTAATATGTTTTTGGCTAAAACCGCCTAAAACAAGTGATTTTCACGAACGATCATATTTTAAATGCTAAATTTTGAAATTCGTTTTACGGAAACGCAAGTACTTTTCCAAAATGCAAATATTATGTGATCGAATACGCAATCGACAACGCACCGAAATCTCTCACCCAAAATACCGAACACAAGTAGTACTATAGGTCAACACAATAAAGATGTTTCACGCTCGTCTCCTATCAACACGCAATTCTTTGGTAATTGCATTCATTCCTGGCGGGCTGCGCTGTTGACAGGTTGAGGCTTATCGCCGCAGCGCCTCGTCTTCGAAGTCCAGGCGACGAAAGACAGGTCAGACAAAAGTCCACTCTCGGTCAGGCAAATATTACAAAATAAGGTCTAATAGTTAAATGGGTTGTGTGGTACAAGTGGGTTTTTTTGGGGGGGGAGAGGGGGGAGTGAAGAAGTTCAAGGAGAAGTGAGCATGAGAAATGTGACTAAATTAGTTTTCTCTGTAAATCTACGTCAGTGAAAAGTTCATATTCGGCTTTCAAAATGATTTTAATACATAAGACAGCCTTATTGGAGAAATGTCGGAGAAAATATTGATTATATCCTATACTGCTAAGTATGAAAGTGAATAAAATATGCTCGTAGTCTCTCTCATAAATTTAAAAATACTTTTTCCTGCATAATAAAAATTACCTAATTTAATCCTTTTGGGATCAGTTCTAGATGCCAGAAATATAACTTTTTCATGTCTATTTTTTGCCTAGCTTACTCATTTTGTAACCTATTTTAAGTGCATAAAACATGGATTTTCATGCCTATTAGTGCCTAATTTCGTAATTTTGTTGCCTATTTTAGGTGCCTAAACCAAATCTTTTTTGTCCCTAAAATTCCGACGTCTTTTCGTAATAAATACCGGAGATGTTTACTTCGGCAAAAACATTTAAAATTAAGTGACGCCTAGAAATGTTTGTAAGTAATTTTTTCTTTTAGAACGAGATCAATTATCATTGTTCGAATCAGATTCATCAGAATTTTCATTGCTCTTATAAGATAGCCATCAAATGCTTAATTGACAATAAAACGCAAAATTTACAATTAAGATAACAATTTTAAGTATCATTTTAAAATTTTTCTTACTCCTCAAAGTGTAATTATAATATTCTTAAATGCGCACAGAGCTGTGTTTTCAGGCACAAAGACCTGTGAGCCAACAAGTCTAAATTACTTCACGGCGCGCCGGATCCAGGCCGCGAGCCATTGGTTAGAAAGCCATGCCCCTGATTAATCGATATATCAATTTATGAATGAATAAAGCAAATAAAATATGACCCGCGCTCGTAGTTGCAATGTTTATCATCTAAGCTGCCAATATTGCTACCGCTGCCACCATTTCCCGTGCACCAGCATTCGTGATGTCATTTCCTTTGCTACTAATTATTGCAGAGTACCTCTACGATCCCCTACATAAATGCCCCTGCTTCGCTTACACTAGGCAATCTCTCCTGTGATCGGTAAATGAACTACATTGTTCACAAACATCGGTAACTCTGACGCCAGCAAAATACAAACATATTTGGAAAATTACAACACATTTTGACCATTACAAATTCACTACTGCTGCCATTCCAACCATTGCCTTTACCCCAGCCACCACTTTAAAGAGTGATTCCATCGCAATAATTTGCAATAGCTGTGTCTCACTGCGTATGTGAGACAGATATTATCTCGTAGTTCCTTCATAAACATTCGAGGAACTAGGCTGCGTTTATACAGCGAATTACTTCTTTTAAAAAATTACTGAATCGAGGTATTTCTAGTGTACAGAAAACTAATAGTATCTTTAGCAGCTCCTCCTTACTCCACTATTCCCAACAAATTCTGAGATTTGCAACGTAGATAAAGATCACGACGACGAAGGGATCAACAGCAACCACTCAGATGGCGAAGTATGGCGATCGATGTTGGAAAAGGCGTAGCATCACTGTCGGCATTGACGACATTAATAGTAGAGAGTTGTTGCCACTAACGTTAAGCACTATCGATCTTCTGCGCATAAGCATATGCACTAAAGTGATACGAAACTTGAACTGCGCATGCGCAGAAGATCGATAGTGCTTAACGTTCAAGGTTGCAAAAACTCTCTGATAACGTTGGCGATTACGACGTTATCAACGATATCAATTATTGTGACGTTCATAAAGAAGAAACAATGCATCCCCTTCCTCTGTCACCACACAACAGCCACCACTACTCTACCCAACCATTGCATCTCCAGACTTCACTGCCCCGTTATCACAATCACCTGCTGCCTCCACCACTACTGCCACCGCCACCGCCACCGCGACCACCACAGCAGCGCGCCCCGCCGCGCCGCTCCTCCAGCGAACACACAGTCTGTGTGCTAATCGGCTAGTGGGCGGCCAAACCGGTATGCCTTGTACGGTCGAATCCGACTGTATTCTTGAGGGGCAATTCACATTCAGGCGTGAAGAGCCCGTGTGTGACTGGGCTGTAATCAGCGGACACGAATATTCCGCCGCACCACGAAGAGAAGCGGCAATCATGCCAACGGCCGAAAGTTAAAAAAGAAAAAGAAAAAAAATGTAGACCCGCGCTTTTGAAGCTCTCGTCGTGGTAGCTCCCAACGGTCGCCCGTAATGCAAGGTGTTTCAAATCTCCCTTTTTTTGCCATTCCAATAGCGACTCGGGCAAAAGGGAAAACGACATGACAAAACACACAAGAATTCCAAATAACATCCGCATAGCTCGCTCATTCGCGAAGTTCCTAATTCCACATTCCATGCGCGGACTTTCCACGGACAGAATACTGACCAAGCACCTGCGACTTCACATTGTAATGCACGAATATTTAAATTTTAAATTGTCGTTTCAAGTTGACGTGGATGAAAAATAGTTTTGAGTTGGCCGAGACCGACCGAAATGTTGAAAGAGTATTTTTATTCATTAAATTGATTTAAGTCATTGATGTTCATTGTTCTCTGGCAGATGAGTAAGTGATTTGCAATTCCCATTCATTTCTGAATGTGAAAGAGCCCATGAATAACTCTTTTGCATTTTCCACGAGCTGATTCATCAAATTAATTTTAGTTGAAAGTTGTGAATACGTAAACTAATTTGTGGCCTATTCAGCAGTGAACTTTTTTCAGTAACTTCTCATTATTAAATAACAGACAGTACCTTCACAAATTAGAATCGTCTGAAACAGAATATGATATTTTTCAAACTCATGAAACATACGTACTTAAATTGAATACCTAAATTATATCAGTTCTAGTAGTATTTTCTAAGCCCAATTGAATAAACTTTTATTTCATTTCATTGTAAGTCCGGTATCTGCCAACTAATGTGGCTGAATAATTTTTTAACTTAATGACTGAAACAATATTTTGACATAATTACGAATGGAGTTATCAATTCTTCTTTTTAGTAATAAGCATCTGGTCATGAGAGAACGTTTGGATCGTTATGTATTGACTAGCGAATTTTGAGTTACGCCTTATCAACATTTAGCCTAAGGAAAATACAGGTTTGCCCCTCAAATTTCAAAAACGACAAGACAATGTTATATTTCTTCCCACTCCAGTGCGATGGATTATCCTTACGTTTCCGGGTTTATTTATCAGTATAAAACCAAACTTTTTATTGAGATTGAGATTGTATTTACCTGATATTGAGAATCATCGCAAGGTGTTTCTCACTGAAAGAGGGTGACAACTCACCTGAAACAAACAAGAACATGATTTATAAAATTTCTTTTAAAAGGCACACGAAATTTTTTCGAATAATTTTCGCGATCGCAATGAACGATTAGCACCTAAAATGATTGCGGGTAGAACACTCATCTGAAGCTTTGAGCATAGAAGAAATCTCAAAATGGCAAACTACGGTATCGCCATCATTGTAATTCTTGATAGTATATAAAAATGAATTACTTGTGTCTGCGAGTGACGATGTTCCTCACAATTTTCGAACCAACAAAACGATTGAATCGGAGCGGGCAGAACATACAGGGATGATTAACAGATAATTGTGGTAAGTAAATTCTAAGGTAACGGTAGGGGATTTTCCAGCCCGTAATTTTAAAGTAAATAAGGTGTTTGTTTGTTTATTTGTTTGTTTGTCTGTTTGTGATCCCCGAAACATTTGAATCACTGGAGCGATTGTCACCAAATTTTTGCACAAAAACAAGACTAAAATTACGATTCCATGTGTTATCCCAGTATGAAGTTTTACAAAATTTAGTGCAATTGAATTCTCAATGCATCTAGCCTGCATTCTTGCTATTGCTATCATACTTGCATGATTGTGCCATATAAATAATTCTTGGACAACGTCGAGCAAATCAGCTAGTTGCAATATACACGTATACCTCCTAACACTGCACATACATAATATCTCCTATCACTGTATAAACTTTTCGACAGAATCTGAAAAAACAAATAGGTTTAAATATGCCATTTTCATTTCTACATTGTAATACCGCAACAGTATTTATCAGTGAACGGAAGCGGAGATAAACACATTTTGGACATATAAATATGAATTTACAGATTATAAATTAAACAATGTGAGGAGAAAACTGGTCGCCACACGCAATGTGAGATTGGAAAGGGAAAGGGAAAGAGGGAGAGAGCAATACGAAAAGAAAAAAGAAAGAATTAATATTCAGGAAGCATGAATGAAAGTAGATGACAGAAAGGAGATATGAAGAATATGAAAAGCAAAGCACGCGCGAAAAGTCTGGAACTGATAACTCTGTCACCGACATTTCGAACAATACATCTACTCCATTATAATTCTACATTTTACTTCGTCAAAATAGATGTAATACATCGTTCATTTATAATAAAATCTTCTCCAACCACGTAGTGTCCTGAATCTTTATAACCTCACCTTGTATTCAAAAACACAGAAAAATGTTCTACTACAAAGAAAAAGTTCTAAAGAAACACGAAATAAATTATTTTGTACTTATAAAGGACTATATATATCCGAGTGGTTTACATCTGGCGATGTTTCTCGGTTCCTATTTTCCAGCCTTCTCTATCCATTACATCTTCGTCTGTCAAATTTCTTGTCGCCGTCGCAGTCAGTGTTCCTTGTTTCCATGGGGTTGATGGTCTGCCCCTCCGCCTTTTGGCTCCTTGCGGTTGCATCCATTGCATCCATCCATAACTGGATACTTGTTTGGGCCACCTCTCTCCTGATATTCTCAGCAGATGTCCGTAAAATTGAAGGTGTTTTCGTTCTGCAGTATCTATTATATCCTTTTGAATTTCCATTTTATCCTTTATTTCACCATTACGTACGTGGTGTAAACGAGATACTCTGCAATTTTGTCTCAGAAAGTTCATTTGAATAGTCAATAATCTCTTTTTGTTTTCTGGGGTTAGTTCCCATACTTCTGAACCATATGTAACAATCCTCTCTATTATGGTAATGTATATATTTTTCTTTGTTTTCTTTGATAACTGGAGTTCCACGGAATTGAATTTAGCATATTTATGACTCGTTTCCCTTGATTTATCTTATTATTAATATCCTTGTTGCTAACAAAGAACTGAAATGTGAATAAATATCATCGCTCGATTATCTCCAAGAAACCTGACCGTCCTAATTTCGATTAACCCCCTAGTACACCTGCCGTGTTACAAGGCGGGCAAGGAAGCCCCTCGAGGTTTCACAGAGGGCTGCTTGGTGGAGGCGCGAGGCAGGGTGTGGCTTCTTGCAACCGCAGCCAACGCGCTCCCAGCCCTCCGCATTGCGACTCTGATCCTCAGTGCGCCGCCTAACTCAACCTTATGCGAGCTGTCACTGCAGAGCGTCTCATCGGGACGTCCTAGGGTTCGAGTGCCGACGGTGGCAGGATTTTCGACACTAGCTAGGTTGAACTCAGCCGCTGTCTGGAGGAGAATTATAGCGGGAGGCTACTCTGCTCAGTGGTTTTCCGTGGTTTCTCCGATCAACACCAGGCGAATGCCGGAGCAATACCCTCACAAAAGAACACTGTCCACGCGATATCTTTCCTTTCTCTTCCTTGTGCTATCCTCTCCCCTTACCCGCACACACGTCACATTCACTACACTACCACGCACGTGGGGAGACCGGTCAGGAGCTTAGAGCTTGTCCGGCTGGGACGGTGCCTCGTTGGTAGGAAGTACTGATTGGGTAAAACCCCGCAAGCCGACGCGGAGGTCTGCGCCGGATCTCACCATCCAATGAGGGAAGAACACAGCCACCTCCCGTGATAAAAAAAAATGTTCTACACTGACGAGAATAACGACCATAGCAGATGACGCTCCCGGAAACGTGAAATGACGCGTTAGTTCGTCGCAGTTTCTGGGTTCTCACGGCCTCCTCGCCGGCGCATGTCGGTAGTTTCGAAATGAGTTACTACGGAAAGGACTTCCCCACAGCGCACACAGTCCCACCCGAGGAAGATGATGCGATGATGATGATGGCAAGGGAAAGGGAAGGGAATATCTCGTGCCGTCCTGTAGGTTCGTTGACAAGAGCGATGATCCAGAATTTTCGCCTGGCAGTGATCAGGGAAACCCACGAAACCACGTTTTAGAGCACTAGGCCTACGAATTCGATTCTGACAGACGCCACAAACATTTTTGGCGCCTTGCTAGGATTGAATCAGCAACCTCCAAATTATTGATGTACTGGAAGCGCTGGGTGCCGATGTCTTTCCGCTTGCCACTACCGGTGTTTTCCTACGTTATTTGCAAGTTTTTATTGTTGTAGTTGTTGTGAATACAATAATCTGCAAATTTTTCAACATATAAAACTTTTTTCACAATTATTGTCAACTCAAGCCTTTTCAGACAAATATGTCAGCTCGTTCGTGAAGTTAATAGAAATAGTTGGGATTCTTCTTAGCGAGCACCTAAAAATGTGTAATTTACATTGCTCTACGAAAAATTCAAATTATATATTTTTCAATCGAAGAAATTTAGTAATTTTTATAAATAATTAATAATACTGTCGTATAATTCAGACGGGAAGTAAGCATTCTTCGGAGATCGTTTTACCCATTTTAGTCAATGTATTTTGATCATGAAACGATTTCTAAATT
Organism: Acheta domesticus; assembly: GCA_031308135.1. Taxonomy (NCBI): domain Eukaryota; kingdom Metazoa; phylum Arthropoda; class Insecta; order Orthoptera; family Gryllidae; genus Acheta; species Acheta domesticus. Next base: position 94,104,420 of record JAHLJT010002406.1, on the reverse strand, counting down.
ACAAATGTATTCAGAATACTTTTGATCATAGGGTTTCGATTTAAACTGAAGTTCACAACAGAAGTACGACAATACTGCAGGCATGATAATGGTCTGATCTCTTATGTAATTCTGCTGTTTGATATGCTATTTATTAGGACTCAATATTTTAACTTACAGTAATTTCAATAAGTATTTTTTATACGCATAATACTTCATACATACTTCAGATTTCTTTTTCTTAAATTGCAAGACACGGTCTTTCTGCTTCTCAATTTAAAAAAATCTTAGAATTTTTTTTTTAAAAATAAAATCATTTTTAAAGTGGCTGTTGGAATAACGATTGATTATCCAATTACAAAGCATTCGAATGCCCAGTTTCCGGTTCACTCCCTTGCCTCAGTCTGATGGGAGTTTTCGACTTCCGGAACACTGCTTTCATTGTTATTGTTACTAAAGGAAACCATGAAAATTTAATGTTGGAAAAATTCGATGCAAAACATATAATTTAATGACCTGACCGAATCCGAATAACACCATTAGGCGGCATATCGAGTCACGCGCATCGTACCCTGTACTTCGGGGAACGACATTATCTACTTCAACAAACGTCTTTGTTCGATTGTTTCAAATTATGTCTGCCAGTACTTAGACCTCGTAACCAGAGCCTTGAAGCAACAGAAAAATATGTAATTCTGTCGAGGATACCAGCATTTCTGAGTCGAAATCGATTTTAGGACGCCCGTTAATTGAAGAACGAATGCGATGTAAAGAATTAAATTTGTTAAATTTTTAAGGATAAAAGAGGTATCAATCACAATAGTAGATACCTCTTTTATCCTTGAAATTGTATCATGAAGTGCCAAGAGTTCTCTGCTGCCACCACAGAATTTAATTAAATTTGTTCTAATTGAGAAAAGTTTAAATGCCGAAATACTGGTCATATTCTTACGGTTCTTGACATCACTGTTGAATCTATCAGCATTACTGAATAGAAAAATAGTTGACAAAGACGCTTAAAAATGAAGACAAGAATACCAAAGTCACAAATTAACTGTTTATTGTAATGATACAGAATACGTAATGCAGCAAGTATATCAATGAGTTAAGTTGTTTAGGAGTAAATGTAATATGATGCAACATTCAAAGCGATTTTCTGCGAAGTCCCATGTATGCAGCGGGATTCCCAAACCCACATTTGCAGAAATGTATCGATTAATCGCTTCCATTTAATTAAGGCAGCAGTGAGATTGTACTTACGACTGTGGATGAGCACTGAGTGCCAAAGCGGGTAAACGAACCTGAACAGAATTAGCTGCGATAATGTGACTACGCTAAGCACATCACGGTCATCGCCAATTAAATACTGATATTCAACTGTGAAATGGAGACACTATTCTGATAACCAAGCATAATGAATGAAACTCCACGAATATGTTATAAATACACTTATACAAAGTATTTTATACATACACTAAAAAATGATCACTCTCAATTTCTCAAAAATAAATAAAACAATTGAAAACTATCAATTCCTATCAATAAGAACATTTAATAGCGATATGAGTGAGCTGATAAGCATGCTTTGACTCTTTCTGTGGTACTGATACGGGATAGCAAAGCAATGTTTGATATTCTTAGAATAGTAAGATGATTATTAATGTTGGACTATGTTTGTGTCCTTATCAATTCCACGTAGGCAACACAACTCTTCACCAACGTTGCCCGGGCAATTTTAAAGTTTGAGTCCCAACGGTGGCAGATTTTTAACAGAGCAGGTCGAGTTCAACCACAGTCTGAAGGAGAATTCTAGCAATCGGTGGTACTGAACAGTAGCTTACCATGCTTTCTCCGATTTAGTCCCGGCTAATATTGGAGCATTAACTTAACGAACGGGATATGGGCCGCGAGCGATCTTTCTGTCTTCATTCTTCTCCCCTAATCTCCCTTACATATACACACATGTATGCGCTGCAGTGCCCCACAGGTTGGGAGCCAATCGGGTGCTCAGAGCATGTCCTAGCTGGAGTAATTGCTCCTCGCGCTGGAGGGAATTCCTGGAAGGAGAAAAGCTCCGTTAACCGACGTGTATATATGCGCCGGATCTCATGTTCCAGACGGAGATGAATACGGACACTCGGGATATATCATGCTCTATACTTAAGAGAACGATCACCTACTACGGCTGAAGTAGCTCAGAGCATCAACTTATGTAACTGCTATGCCTCTGACTGGGAGGTCCTATGGTTCGAGTCCCGACAGTGGCAGTATTTTCGACACTAGCCAGATAGCTAGGTCGAATTGAACCGCTCGCTGTATGGAGAAGAATTGCAGCGGCCGGCTGCTCTGATCGGTAGTTTTCCGTGGTATCTCCGATCTATATCAGGCGAATGCCCGAGCAGAACCCTAACAATCGGACCTGGGACCGCCCGCGAACTTTCCTTCCTCGTCCTTGTCTATCCTCGCCCCTTACTTACACATGCTTACATTTAAATTTACTACACAACCACACATGTCAAAAGACCAGTCAGGGCTTCTAGTTTGTTCCGATTGAGGTGGTTCCCATCCATTGGGAAATACCTGTTTGAGGAAAACCTTGCAAGCCGGCGTGTAGGCTGGCGCCGGATCTCACCATCTAGTGAGGGAGGTACACCGGCAACATCCACTATAAAACATGTAATACACTGAAGGGACTAATGGTCGTAGCAGTTGACGCGCCTCGAAACACGACGTATCAATCAGTCTCTTAAGTAGCCAATGCGCCCGGGAACAATGAAGACTAACTCGCTCGCAATAAAGAAAAGTCACTGTCGTGAAGAATAACATCTGCGACATTCGCCGCATACGTTTCTCCGGCAGCACCGTGCTCGAGAACGTTCGCAGTATCTCTTCCGCGAGATCGCCGCGCGAGCTGACTTCCTCCACGATGACGGCAGCAGTCCATAAGGGGCGTCGTGGGACTCGTCCCGAGTCCAGGTGCGTCCGCGTGTGCGTGCCGGCAGGAGGCGCTGCGGAGGTCGCCTCGCGGTGTTGGGAGGGGCGGTGGAGGTGAATGAGGGCGGTTGAGGCAGGGGACGCGATCACATGGCGATGATCACGCAGTATGATTATCTGCGATTTCAAATCAAACATTTCTGACGGCGAAACCATTTAAATGTTAAAAAATTAAAGATCAAATGAATCGTTGAAATCAAACGTTGAAATGTTTAGTTCAATTTAAAAAAAATATAAATAAATATTGATTGATAAACGTATCCTATTTGTTTCTTAGAATTAATTTATTAACATTGGGAGTTTCTATGTAATTTTAATATAATTTTATTCAAATAATTAATTGCAAAAATCGCAATGTAGAATCAAAGCACGTGAAACATTTTATGGTATTAGAATTAAAAAGTAGTTTTTAAGAGTGTTTGTGCTGGCGGTGGGGATGTAGTTATGATAATTGAAGTGGCTTGGCAAAAGAAATGGGAATGGTAGGGGATGAGATGGTGCAGTGGGTGTGTGCGGACAATGGCGGGGCGAGAGGGAGAGCAGTGCTGTTGGCGATGGTGGCGAAAGTGGGGGCGGTGGCAGTACGATTGGCGGTGGCAGTGGGGTTGGTAATGGCCGTGGCAGCAGCGGTGGTAGTCGCGGTGGCAGAAGTGGTGGAGGTTGTGGAGGGGGTGGAGGTGGTGGAGGTGGTGGAGGGGGTGGTAGTGGTGACGATGATGATGAAAGCGGCGGCGCGGCGGTGGCAGTGACGTTTGTAATGGCGGTGGCAGTAGTGATGGCAGAAGTGGTAGAGGTGGCGATGATGTCGAAAGCTGCGACGGTGGTAGTACAATTTTCGGTGGCAGTGACGCTGGCTATAGCGATGGCAGCAGAGGTCGTTGTGGTGGTGGCAACGGCACAGCGCAAAGAGCCGCGCCCGCGAAACGCCCAAGGACAGCAGCCTCCAATAAGGAGCGTTAGCGTCGGAGGCGGCGGCGTAGATGGCGTTGGCTCTTTCCGGATGATGGCAAGCGCTGGCGCACGCGGCACGACCAGAGAGCGGGGCGCCCTCGCCTCGCCGCTAATGCCTAGTCATTAGCCGCGCTCACTCTCAGTCATTCAGATACAGTCAATACATTATTACCTTAATCGCTGTCGGTCATTCGCGAAACAGTCATTCAGGGATTGACAATGACGCTTGCCACAACAGTCACAAATTAAATGGGTGTTGCCTCGGCCTCTGGCAGCCTCGTTTGTTCGTGAAATTTGTGACCATTATGCACATCTGTCCATTGTAATTAGCTCTCAATAACGTTTCAAAACTTAATATTTTGATTCGTAATTTTATTTCCCGATTGCAACGTCTAGCTTTACACAGTTAGATATATACGAGTGAATAGATTATAATAAAAATTCAAACATTCAGGTAATCTTATTTTTGCTCTTTGAAAATTTTCGAAATCAATGTTAACGTAATTAAATGTCGTAAAGGAAAAATACACTTTTCATATACTTATATGTATTAAGTTGACTTATATGTACTAATTAAGTTAAACAGAAACAAATTGAAACGAATGAAATTCCTGAAATACGACTCGTCATTATACGCCGGTAGAAAACTTGGGCGGTCCAAGGTCATCTTCAAAAAAGTCTATCTACTCTTCACTCTCGCGCCGGTCGCCCTCTCGTTTCTGTGCCTTACTAGATATCATCCACACTTCGATAGAACTGCACACTGCAGAACTGCAGAACGAAGATCCAAGTTCCAAAACGACGCCCCGGCTGCCAGTGAACAGAAGGTCGATGGCATAGCATCGGAAGCGGAAACACAGTTGTGGAGGACACAGCCTGGCGGCGGACACGGAGTGGGAGAGTTTACTGCTGTCCTTTAGCCACCTGAATTTTCTCCCCATAGTATAGCATAAATCATCGTTACAAATAGGGTAATTACACCACTTTCATAGATATCAAGACGCTTGTATCACACTTTCCGCCATCTCCAGCTTTTAATATTACTTATGTTCACTATTTATATAGAACGTGTCCTCTTTATAGTACCCTAAAATATATTAATGAGCATATCAGTTTTGATAGCTAGTTTCACGACGCAAGAGAGGTAAAGCACAGTAATTACCCGGACTCTACAAGTGCATCCCGCATTAAAATATTCTGTAACTCCTAAAGGTTACGAACCACTCGGCTAGATATAAACTATGCCCAAATCGCCTCGAGGGGATCCTCCACTTCTTGCAGCAGCCCGCCTCCTCTCTCCCATTTCGCGCGTAGAAACTGCGGTTGCTTCGCGCCAACGAGCGGCCAAATGAGCTATAACGCACATTACGACGCAACCGCCGGAAGGGCTAATAAACCTTAAGACAACGAACCTCTCCCAAGGCAAACAGCACTGGCACCCACGAAAAATGAACCCGTCGCGTTTAAACGCTGTAGCCCGGCTGTACACGTGTTGCAGGTGTCCCGACGACTCACAAACCGGGTGCGACAGCGTATATGTACTTAAAAAGTCCACAAATTCAGCTTTTTCATTCGGAATGTCTTGCTGTCGAAGCGGTGGCGAAATTTTGACACAAAGTGGATTGATTAATGTTATTTCTTTAATTAATTAATTAATTGAGATTTCTGCAACTTTCAACCACCAAAGTCATTGACGTTCGTGAATGGCGAGGTTCGTGAATGATGATGATGATGGTGGTGGTGTATGAGAGGCAGCAAAAAAGGAAGAACTCTGAGAAAACCTGGCGAGAACTAACTATATCCACAACAAATCCAACAAAGATTGGCCACGGATTGAACAGAGAGAGGCAAAGTGTGTGTGTGTGTGTGTGTGTGTGTGTGTGTGTGTGTGTGTGTGTGTGAGAGAGAGAGAGAGAGAGAGAGAGAGAGAGAGAGACAAAATGAGAAAGAGACAAACTGACAGAGAGACAAAGAGAGAGAGAGAGACAAAGAGAGAGAGAGACAAAGTGAAAGAGCCAAAGAGAAATATAAAGCAAAAGATAGAGAAAGTGCCAAAGATAGAGCAAGTGCCAAAGACAGAGAAAGTGCCAAAGACAGATAAGGAGCCAAAGACAAAGAAAGAGCCAAAGACAGAGAAAGAGCCAAAGCGAGAGAAAGAGACAAAGCGAGAGAAAGAGACAAAGCGAGAGAAAGAGACAAAGCGAGAGAAAGAGACAAAGCGAGAGAAAGAGACAAAGAGAGGGAGAGAGAGTTCGGAGTGAGAGGCCGCAAACATAGCTGAGTTCCGCCGACACATTCCCCACGCAAGTCATATTTCCATCCATCAAGGCGCTCGATATGTTGAAGGGCTGGTCGCCCTTCAAAAATACGAAATTCGGTAATCGTTACGTATTCAGGTCAGCCGAAATCCCTTTTCGCAGGCGCCTCCGTTTTGTGGGTCGAAGGTTGCATGCAATTCGGCCTTTTAGGCGGACGGCTTTGTCCGGACTGTACTTCGTTATCTTGACAGGTTCTCTAATGGCACAGGTGCTCATATTCGGCCAGGCCCCACCTCCGAAATTTCCCGCAGCTGTAACTTCAATCTCGCTTGTAATGCTGTTCTCTTAAGGTCAGGCGGACCGGATGAGTTGGGCACCGCCATAACACGCCAAAGCTATGCACACCCAGATCAATGCCATTGGCTGATCAAAGCAATGCAATTTCCTTTGGTTTCAGCCGCAACATTCTTTAATAATGTATTGAAATGTTTTAATTTGTCGTATTCTTCTTTACGATGAATATTTTATTCCCCCAACACATTTTGTAGCATCATTAAATTATTTTTCTACAACTTTCTTGGATACACCCTTGGGAAATATCTTTGGTAAGTAATACATTTTTGTGAAATATTCATTGCATTTACTTTTATAGTGCAAATCATATCTTCATATATATAGAAAAACATTTCACTTACGAGTATTGACTTACCTTTTCCAAAACTGCACCTCCGAAAATATATTGTTTATTTATCTATGATTTTTCTTAGAGACACCCATCTTCATTCACTATTCACACAACGATCCATCACTCCCTAGAAACATATCTCGTATCAATACACTTACACATTCGTTGACTCCAATCGCTCATTCCATCCATGAATAGACATCCGAAGCACATTGCTCTTAGACTCAATTACTTATTCATTCACTGACATTTCATTCATCACTTGCTCATTCAAAAACCTTTCATCACTCATTCATAATATACCTTGTATTTCCAGTATATTCAATGTTTTAAATTATTTATCTCATATTCAAATTTTCTTTCTATAGTTTTATTATTATTATTAATAATTTCTGTCAACTCGGGATCAAGTGACTCACTGAACCCATTTATACTCCTATCACACACGTTTTCGTGTTCATTCGAGAGAAAGAAATGGCTTCTTCAGCTCTTTCCAAATTGCACTCAATCTATCTGTGATGTAAGGTCGACTAAAGGACGATTATGCAACATGAATGAACAATCACACATAACCAATGACCGACGTCGGACTCGACATCACAAATCCTGGAATGAAGCCTTAGCGACCTCGACTTCCCAGGCCAGACTTTCAAATTATTCGTGGGTAAATTTCACTTGTCTTTTTTCTCTCTCGTAAAACTCATCGACTAATTGATTCATTCGCCTCCAACCAATACATTCCGATCGCCCTATCGCGTTATACACCATCCACGGTCGGCGGCATCCTTGGCTGACGCAAGAACTCCCACCTCCCAAGGACAACCGCGCCGCGCCGCGCCCCGCCCCGCCCACATCGCCCGGGCAGCCAGGGCTTCAGCCGCGGCGCGATCTGGGGAAATACGGCGACAAATCGTCGCGACGGCGGCAGTGGTGGTGGTGGCGGCGGCGGTGCGCGGAGAAAGGGAAAGAGAACAGGGCCGTGAAATACGTTTCAGGGGTGGTCGGTTGGCGGGCGGGGGGGGGGGACGCTTCCATTGTCGAAGCAAATTTCGCATGCAAATTCCACATATATGCCGCTTTTCGGGCCCCCCGGCACGGATACATCCGGCGCGAGGGGTGGAGCGGCGGGGCGGGGCGGGGCGGGGGGGGCGGGGCGGGGCGGGGCGGGGCGGGGCGGGGCGGGGCGGGGCGGGGCGGGGCGGGGCGGGGCGAGGCGCCCGCGCCGGGACTTCGATTACCATATCAAAAGGTCGGGGCGCGGCGGCCGCCCCGGACGAGCGCCGAATCCGAAGAGCGCGCGCCGGAGAACAACAGAGGCCTCTCGGTCATCGCGCGGCGCCGCCCGCGGCCGCAACAGCGAATACAGGGCGAAACGGGCGGCGCCGCTGTCTTCCGCGGCGGCACTGCGGTAATTGGTGCTAATATACTGTCTTCCGCATTCTGGTTGGAGTGATACAACTGCGAGTGTGTTGTGTGTGTGTGTGTGTGTGTGTGTGTGTGTGTGTGTGTTGGAGTGAAGTTAAAACTGTCACATCGGAATAATAAACATTGAAAAACCATAGCATTAGTTTGTTTCCGAATTTTAATTATCATGAAGAAAATAGTACGTGGTGTCAACAGCAATAGAGCGAAATGGGAGCAGTCTTCCATGGGACCTCTGCTGTAAATATTGTGCTAAGATACTGTCTTCCGCATTCTGGTTGCAATGATACAATTCTGAGTTTTGGAGTGAAGTTACAACTGTCCATGTTCTGAGTGTTTTGGAGTGAAGCTACAACTGTCACATCGGAATATCATTACTTTGTTTCCAAATTTTAATTATGACGAAGAAACTTGAGCGTGGTCTCAACAGCAATAGAGCAAAATGGGTGCAGACTTCCATGGGAACTCTGCAGTGAATATTGTGCGAAGATATTGTCTTACGCATACCAGTTGCGTAAAGTTAAAAACTTCTCATCAGAATAGCAGTTCTTTGCTTCCAAATATTACTTACTCGTATAATGAAGAATGTAATAGTGATAAACGTCGGAGTTTCGTTTTTTGAAACATGTACGTACGCAACTAATTTTTGGAGCGACGTTGTATAAGTATAACGGTATCAAAAGACTGAGGGCCGACTACCGCCGGTCAGTCGCGCCGGTGCGGTGCACCGATGGAACTAGCAAATCTGAACAGACCGTCGGAGAACAACAGTGGCTTTTCGGTGATCGCGCGTCACCGCCCTCGGCCGCAACAGAGCCAGGGCAAACTGAGCGACAGTTGCAATTGGTGGTAAGATGCTTCCGCATAGTTGACGTAAAGTTGTAAGTGGCACATTACAACCGCATTTCTTTCTTTGCAAATTTTACTTATCATAAAAAATTGTAATGATAAACGGTCGGCTTTTCGATTACTGAAACTAGTGCGTACGCAACTTGATTTCAGAGCAACGTTGTGACAATAGCGAAGGTTGGGATCCAGGTCACCAGTAGCTGGATTGAAAATACTATTTTTCTACCTTGTTTCTGGAAAGGTGAGAGTGAAATATTATTTCAATCTACAATGCATTATTCTTCAGGCAGACACATCTTGCTTTTCAATATTCTGCTCTGGAATGTGTTCCGTTTTGAATGTTTATGTCACAGAAATACGAGTTCCTGCCATTTCGCCGTTTCTTTGTTTTGACAAAACATTTTCGAACAAAAATGTATTGTGTCAGAAGGTTGGCGCCCGGCTGCCCGCCCGCCCATCGCATCCCTTTACCCAGGGCGGAAGTGAATTCGAAGGACTTGCCGGAGAGCAACAGAAGATTCTCGTGCTTCGCGCCTCACCGCTTTGGAAGACAACAGAGCACTGAACCGAATAATGGATGTCGTCATTTTCAGTGCCTTCTCTGGAGTAAATATTTAAGACAGTTTCTTCTGTACAGCTTCTATAAAAATATAACACATCAATATAGTATTTATTTGCAAATAATAACAATATAGCTATTATTATTACTTTTTATTATTATTGTTAATCACGGGAGAAATAGTATCAAATGAATGCTCAAGATCATTCTGACAGGGTGACACTACGTTGAAAATCCTGTTATCCTGACCATCTTACCGTAGTCTTCCTCAGGTCTGAATGCGTATTGAGAGTGGGTGCTCGGGTTAATATGCAGTGAGGCGTTGATAGACCGGGATGCAATAGACTCGGTATATGGTCAATCGTCATTAATTAATAGGGTTAGTTTAGCGAAAGACATCCGCACGATATTTCAGAAGGACGTTGTACAAACATTTGTTGCACAACAGTCAAAACTGTTGGATCGGGCCGCCACTCCGGGAGACCAAGGCATCCAAGGAGCGCACCGGAGAACGCAAGATGCCTCCCCGTCATCGCGCCCCGCCACCCTGAGTGACGAGCAGGAGGAGGAAGTGGGTGGCGCCTTGGTTTTCGTGTGAACAAAGCGATACTATCACCCCCTTGTGACAAGTCCCGTCCTTAAAATCTCCTAACATCCGGTTAGCGTGTTAACAAGCATTGGTGAAACCGGCCCTCAGTCTCAATTTCTAAGCCAATGGTGTCTAGGTCTTCTACTAGAGGCAGTGGCACGCGTCGTGACACCGTAGCATGCCACGAGCTTCTCTGCGCCACTAGCGCGGAAAAGGAGACTATTAGTAGTACACGCCGTTTACAGTAAGGATGGCGTTGTCTCTGGTGGCGGGGTGATGAACTGCGTGGAGGGGCGATTTCGTCGCGACACTCGTGCCACGGACTCCCGCTCGTGGCGTCGACCTTGACAACACTGTTCTAAGCGGTACATCCTCCAGAGCTTCGGATGCGCGAGGCACGGCTTTACGATGCCATTACTTTGGAAATAAATTTAGCCATGGTAATTGTCTTTAAATAATCGAAGAATAATTGTACTGACAATACGAAGTCAGAGAGTTTATGAAAAAAGGTTTCATAGTAGAATGCGTTTGGCACATTAAAATGATGACATTTTATTGCCGTACGGTCATGTACGTATGCGCATACGATTCGACGCATAGGATAAAGCGAACGGAATTATGAAGTAGCGAGCGTCTCGCATCTAAACAATGCATGCCACTTTCGGCGATCTCTCAACGCTTTCTTTTTGATACAGCGAAGGCTTTCTCTTGCCGGATTGGCGACCTTTGATCCTGTGTGAAGAATGTTTTGGCACCATGGGAAGCGTCATTTTTTTGCTGTCGGAAAATCGATTCCGCAACTAGGGAATATCACAGTCGACTCCCCTAGTGGTGACGCGGCTGACTGAACGTTTCTTGAGAGCAACGTTTCTAGCAAGTTATGGCCCATTTCCTTCTCTACCCGACATCACAACCGACCAGACACGCAGTCGGTAGATGCAATTAAGACGAGAAGAGAAGCGGCCTCGCCATTGCCTACGCCCTCACGCAAGAATTGCATCACTAGAGGCACAAGCGACAAGACATGCTACGCAACTGGTTCGGCAAGAAATCAGGAGAACTGCATCCCCAATGCGTGACAGCTGCGGAGTCCCGACTGGACTTGGGCGTGCCCGCGAATGACACATCCAGTGGGACTCGCGTCTCGGCCCTCGCCCACTCCTATACATGAAGTGCTCGCCTCGGCATTCAACAGCCCGCGACTGGTTCTGGTCACACATTCAGGTTCCCCTAACCTTATAAATCTGCCAGCACTTTGCTGCGTTTCGGATGGACTTCACTTTTGGCAGGCATTCAGATAACAGTGGAGACGGTGACAGTGAGATTGATATGTCAAGAGATGCTTGACATCCTCCGAAAAGTATGACTTCATGATTTGGTTTCTCCAAATAATGCTTTGCGTAAGTATTAGACATTAGGAAAGGATTTATTTAAAAAGGAACTGTTTCCAAGCAAGGTTACAACATAACTCACCAGAGAGGCAGAAGGTAGTTCTACTTTGCATTTTTTCTCAAATTCTTTCTTTGACGTTTTTATTGTCATTTGTGAAATGTATCACTCTGATAGTATATACATACATACATTACAGTAGCGAGTTATTAAAGAAGTTAATTAGTGAACGAAATATTGATTTCGATATTGATTATTTAAAAAAACATAATATTTAATGTAGAGTGGAACGTACCGCTCTATCTGGAGCTCAATTAGAACTCTTCTACTGTCCCCTCTGACGTCGTTCTGAGAAAGCCAATAGGGCCATCTCAGTGCACTTGTACCTTCGCCGAGTATTTTAAGGCCATCGCGGACTTTTGAACCTGCGCGGAAGTAGCCGGCAGGGCCAGGTCGGTGTATCTACCTACTCCGGGTTAGCCCGTAGGTCCATCTCTGCGCTTTATGTCTCGTACCATTATCACCATTATTTACACAGTTTTTAGCTTTGGTGTAACTCTTAAGTTATTATTATTGCATATATAGTTTTTGTTATTTTTATTATTATTGTGTATTAGCGTTATACAGTGAAGTGAAGTGTAGTGTAGTGTAGTGAAAGGGAAGGGAGTGTAGTGTAGTGAAGGGGAGTGCAGTGTAGTGTAGTGAAGTGAAGTGTTAGTGAAACTAGTAGTCAATTTAGAGATAACTAGAAATTAATTAGAACTAGGATATCATCCTCTAATTGTAATGGTAATTATAATTGTTAATGGTTGTTATTGTTCTAATGCTAATTGTTGTCATGTTTGCCACCGAGCATTAGCTCAAAGCGAACTAATAAATCTATTTATCTATCTATCTATCTATCTACGTTTCTCACGAAAAGAAAATGTGTGACAAGGCAATTAGGTAGGTGACACATGGAGCAATGAAAAGGCTATCATGCCTCACATACATGATGAAAACTCCCATACTTTATGGGGATTCGAGCTCACGGTTCTTTAGTTCAGTCTCTGCCCTTACCGAGAACGCTTAGTGTATCTGGTCGACAATTACACTAAAGAGGCCCATACACGAGGCAGATTTCTTCAAGGCTTTTCTCGGACAGTCCAAGCCTTACGGAAAATCCCCGACGTGTGTGGATGTATCCTTGAGGCCGCGCAGGAAGTGAGAGGCCGAAAAATCACGAACGAAATTAAATTATTTTTTTTTCTCTTTCTGGCCTTGAGGCCGAATGCCCCCGATCTCGTGATCACGTGTGTGATTGATGCTCAGTCGTTCTAGGTGATTTCATGTGATCAGACATGTCCCGCGACTTTTTGACAGAATTATTCCAAATGCTCGAGAATAAACTTTGCTTGTGGAAAATTAGTTTTTAAAAATTATTATGATAGAAATAAAAAGGACAGAATTAATGTGCTGACCTGGGAAAAAATCCTTTAATCATTTAGTTAATCATTTTCTTTGAGAATTTCCTTCGTGAAAAAAAATTCATATGAGGGCAGGAGTTTGGTAGAAGAAATCCCCAAGTAAGTGCCAAAGGATTTTTCCTTTAAGATTTCCTGTACGTGTATGACTATCTTAAAGGAGAGTGTAAGCTTCCGCGGCCGGAGTCAGTACTTACTTGACTATCCGGGAGACACCGCATCCAAGGCACAGGTGCCAACGTTTCGTCCACGATTCTACAATCTTCATCAGCATTACTGCGCCCGGATGAAGGTCGCAGCATGGCGGCCGAAACGTTGGCACCTGTGCCTTGGACGCGGCGTCTCCCGGATAGCCAAGTAAGTACCTTAAAGGAGCTTGAGAAAGTTATCAATTACTTATACGTTTACACAGTTGCCAACTGACCGCTTTTCACGCGTAATGCCCCCAACGAATAGTCCCATCAGATGCCATCTTCTTCCAAGGCGGGTCGAGCTCTCTGCTATCGCTGCTCTCTCCCGGAGGCGCCCGGAGAAGAGATCTCGCCCCCGCGCTCGCAGCCATGCGAGCCATCCATATCCCAGAAGCCCCGGGCACCGAAAATCAGATCAAGGAAAGCACCTCTTTTCCGGGAACGCGCGCGCGAGAGGGAGCTTTGCCGCTGTTGTGCTCGCGAGGATTCGGCCGCGGGGCGATGTGGGCCACGCAACGCTGCCCGCTGCATCCAGAGAGGGAGAGCCAGAGTCGCCGATAGATGTCTCGAGTGAACGGGTAAGACTGTTCTGCGGAAAGATCGTCTCGCCAACTTCATTCACTAAGACGACTAAAATTTAGTCTCCACGATGGAGGATTTTCATCATTAGATCGGTAGAAGATATCCCCCAAGGAAATACCAGAAGCTTTTTCTTCAGGATTTCCTGTACGTGCATGAATACCTTAAAGCTGGGTCGAATTCAGCCACTGCCTGGAGGACAATTCTAGTGACCTGCTGTTCTGATGGATGGTTTTCCGTAGTTTCTTGGATTAGTATCAGGCGAATGCCGGGCAGTACCATATTACATGGGCCAGAGGCCGGGAGCAACCATTTCTTCCTCGTCCTCGTCCCCTACTCTTTTCTGATACATTTACACATACACGTAGAACACTACCACACACGTTGAGAGTCCGGAAAGGAACGTGATACTTATCCTGGCGGGGACGGTGAGCAGCTGTAGGTTTCTGGACGTGGACAAGCCACAAGGTGAACTGAAGATCAGCGTCGAGCATCAAGGGGCGAGAGCGGACCTCTCGGGATAAAACACGCACTACACTTTCGGAACTAAAGACCTCAGTCGTTGACGCGTCCTGAATCAATACTCGAGTATACGTTTGAACGTGGGTCGGCACTTCGAAGGCAGATCTATGCGGTAGACTGATCTGATGTGAAAGTCGCGGGTGCAGGATGTGTCGACCTTGTCCCTTGAGAAGATAGCAACTTGCATTGCCGGAGCTGAAGTTTAGTAGTGAAATAGGAAGCGTTCGGTCCGATTAAAATCAATTGTTAAAGGGTAAAATAGCGTGCTAGTCTATTCGTGCAAATTCCTAGATACCCATCCTGAACATGCACTTCCTTTTATCTTCACATGCAATCTTCTTTTCCGTTCCCTTTCGTATTAGGAAGTTCTTGGAACAGCGTCTCTTGTGACCTCATACAGTCTAGGCAGCAGTCTTTCGTACATTACGAAGCCATTGCAGAAGCGATAAGCTTCAATATTTGTTTAAAATATATCATTACATTCACATGACAAGCATTGGATCCATTAATATATTAATTCAATAATTAAAAAGATAGATCACAGGGTAGTGTTAATGCGAATAATCATTCCAATTATCAATGTTCTTAAGATTCATATGATGTGATTTCTTTTCAATCACGAATGCATTATGAAACAAATTCTTCACACAACATACTAAATTGGAATAACAAGAAAAGCGAAATTCTCAATTTCTTTCATTCATTCTCATCTTATTAATTCAGGCTGACCTTATATTCCCAAATTCTCGAAACAGGCGTCAACATTTTCCCGTAAGTAACGAACACTCTTCACAAAACTCTCGAAATAATCTCGGCAGCGCGCAAAACAGAGCCTCATGAATCATTGTTCTTCTCGCTGTCGTACGGCCGTCCTTCTCAACGCTCATTGCGTGCATCGGGCACCGAAGCAGAAGGCTTTGTTTCCTCTTCGGATCCTCGGAACCAGATTTCCTCTCGCGAACAATTAACAAAGGCTCAGAGCGCGATCTGGCGGGGCTGATTTATGCGGCGCAAGGCGAAGATCGAAGCCTACGCGGACGGCACGAACGTTACAGATTGCGCGCCGCCCGTCTGCTGCAGGTACAGAAGAGCCCACGAAGTTTCTACTGGATACTCAATTCCTAAAGGCTTGCGGTAGTTTCATACCTGCTAATGTTGCACCGTATGAATTTCCGTGGCATTGAATTTATCAAAAAAAGAAAATTTCACTTGATTGATTGAGGATTCCGGGCGTGTCAACTACGTACGTCATTAGTCCGTAAGTGTAGTGCGTGTTTTCCCCGTAAGGTGGCAGTGATATTTTCCCCGCCGGATGGCGAGATCCAGCGTCGACCTACCTACATTCTTTGCAATATTTGTCTTAGTCAAAAACGATTTTTGAAATGACCAATATATGTGTAGGTACATTTTCAAAAGTAAATAGACGAGTAAGTTAAGTCGTACTTACCTCGATGAGCACCGTTTTCGACCACAAATCATCGAACACAAGAAAACAATTAATCAATTTGCGATGGATCATCAATGCCCTTCATTGTTCATGTCAGTTGAATATTCTCGATTTGTGGATAGCCAATACTCATTTACAGACACTTCTAGTTTGAGTTGTGCCATTTGCGTCCGAATCACCAAAACGCTCATCATCATCAATATATTAATAATGATGCTGGTGATGATAATAATAATAATAACAATAATTATTATCATAAAAAACGAATGAAAGCCAATTAAAATAAAAGAACGTTATCTTATTTGTACCCTCAGAAATTTGTTTTGATTTTAGAATGTACAGTGTATATGGCTTTCCAAACAAAATATTCGCCAGATATTTTGTAGAATCATTAAATTGTTAAATGAAGCGATGTTTTAATGTATATGTTAGTATATTAATCTTATGTAGTTTCAATGTCAATAAATAGAATTGCTTTCAGTGATCACAAGGAAGCTTACGAAACATCACCACTAAACAAACGAAAATACTTTTAGTGAATTCGTGAAACTGCCAATCCTTTTCTCTTGAGTGACAAAGCAATTTCGCATCGAGACTTCTGTACAATGAACGTTCCTCTTCTGCGGAATCTGATTCGTGAAAACTGCCACGCCGTCAATCAACCTATTTCTCACATCTAAATGTCATGTAATGCACAGGCCATCTCTTCCCAGAAGCTTGGTGCCTGCAAACGCATAGGATTCTGCAAAAGCTCAGCCATGTTCACTCGCATGCCGTATTAAGCGTCCTATGGTAATTACTTAACGCTCCTATTATTCCTGTGCGTTGCCGTTAATTGTAAAATGTGGTATCTTGCTTCAGTGATTTATCCTTCTCATTAGTCTGCGACAATAGACTGCAACGTACGCCGTAATCACGAAAATATTGCCCTTTCGCCAGAAGCACATGTTCACGTGACCAAAGTGCATACGCACGTGCACACATACTGCAACAATGGCAGATCAGATGGAGAGAAGGAGAGAGGGGGGGAAAGACGTAAGGGGCATGTTCCGCTAAAAGCCAATAGTTTTTGAAACCCTTCTCAATTTATTCAAAACAATTAACCTACTACAGTGATCGCATCAAATCCACAGAGGTATTCCCAATACGAGTTTTTTTTTCAATGCCAAGTTTACTTTTTTAAATTTTTTCCAAAATATTTATGGGAAGCGGACAAAATGAAATAGTCACCCTCACTAAAATACTTTCTGGATGCATCCAAGCGCTTCATGCGTACGCGATATTAACAAATCCACAAATTCGTTTGGACATATTGTAGAAAACTCGAAAACTTCCCTAAATCGTGAACATTTCCATTCGTGTTGTTAAGTATACTATTATAGTATTAATCCATTATACAAACAGTGAAAAAATAATTTTCTATGAAGGAGAACGTAATTGAGAACACAATCCTCATAAAATCTAGACAGAACTTCAAAAACTAAATAAAAGGACACGATAGGCCTTAGAAATATGAGAAAATATGATAGAAAAGCGATAGTTCCGGTTGTATTCTCAAGACATTTTTCAGAGTTTTAGAAATTTACAATGTATTTCTTCGAAAAGAAATTAAGTCAGGCGAAATAAATAATTAACCAATTATTCTGAAAGGAGACAAATCTAAGGATGTTACGAGCGTAATGGACGGGTTATGAGCATAATGACGTAAAGTAATTATCAATCTAATGTCTTTTATAAAGAACCAAAATCTTAGTACAACACCATACCAACATATGTACTACATTATAACATTTTTCTCATTGATGTATTTCGTAGAAAACATATCAAACAGAAATTATTTGATAAAGCGCAGATCATTAAAACAATTTGAAACTGTACGAATCCACGTTCAAATAACAGTTATTGATCAGTTGCGGAATATGTGAAGCCCAATGATATGATCTTCCAACCGAAAGCAATGCAATCGAATTAATCATTTTCTTTTTAATTTTGAATTCTGATGGTTTTTATTGTATTTTTCTTACTACCAAAACCTCTTTGAAAACATATATTCAAAAAAAAAATTAAAGAATAATCCAAACGACATTCCAAGACGAAGTCACCAGAAATGATGAGCAATTTTGTAACTCGTACGCTGGCAGACGTAGAGCATAAAAAATCCTCGACCAGAAATGATTATAATCCCAACACCATGCTTCAAGATAACGTCTTGGACTTCACTCGTTATTCTCGATCAGATACTCTAATGAAAGGTAGCCCATTTTTAACGAGGAACGGAAAGAAAAGCGTGGAACAAAAATTCTTATCACGAGGGAAGGCGTTCTTATTTAAGGCGGAGCGATCGCAAGCGACGCCGCCCCGAGAGAGAGAAAAAGCGGCCGAAAGGAGCATGACAAGCTCATTATGTGGATAAGCGGCGCATTATGTAAAACGCGGGCTATAATCAAACTCCCATTATTGCCGTGTTAATCTTCGGCGGCGCACAGGGCTTAATTGCACCCGCTGCAGCACATACGACCGCCCTGGGCCGCTTAGCGAAACCCTTTCGCTGGGTACGTCGTCACTATACTGCCGTCGCTGTCGTAACTGCCGCTGTCGCCTTTACTGTCACTGTAGCTACCGCCGCCACTGTCGCCACAGTCCAAACTGTGGTCCCAAACTGTGGTCCACAGTCCAAACAGACCGTCCCTACAGTCCTAACTGTCGTCATGGCCGTCATTGTCACCGTCGTCATTGTCGCCGTCTCTGTCGCCACCGTCCTTACTGACGTCACCGTCGTTACTGTCGTCACTGTCATCGTCACTACTCGGGTCGTGGAACTAAATCAAACATCTATAATTATGCATGAGTATTGCAGCGGAGGAGGGTGATGGTGAGTTACGACAAAATAAAATAATTTTAAATGATGTCGATATGGGGTAGAGAAAGGACGAATTAAAGTTTATGATAAACAAGAAAAGAAAAAAAATTGGGCACTTGGGTCGAATGATTTTCAACTGGTAAATGCGAGTGCGGACAGCTGGCGCGGCATGTCGATTAATAAAGGCGCGTTCGCAACGAAAATCACCGCTATCACATCGACGAATACCCACTTAACCGCTTGAGCGCCATGTTCAACATTGCCTTCTACATCGTCCTTCCCCCAACGTCGCTCCTCACTTCATTGCAAACGCTTCCACTTCAGCTTCTGAACCTTCAACTCAAAAGGAGGTTAGCGCTTCTTCTTCGAGATGGAGATATTACAAAAATAGTGAAATTGAACAATAATGTTCATTACAGTTCATACTGTGGTTTAATGAATATTTCCAGGTTCGACGTTTTAGAGGAATCATTTAGATTTTCGAGGTTTCAGTTTCCTGAAAGAAATTCTTTCTACAATGAGCTTCTAATTGGAAATTCACATAATGGCCCCATAATGGTCCCATGACGGCCATCACTGGGAGCGCGGCGTGCTACTTCGCCCACACAGCCAGGCCCTACCTCACCCCGCGCGAGTACAGAGAGATTGTCGACAAGATCTGTGCCCCCCGCCCTCACCGCACCAACGGCAGCAGCAACAGCAGCAGCAGTACCGGCGATGCACTCGCGTCACAGGCGCCACAGTCGTCCCTCACGGACTAGAACTTTTTTTTTCCTTAACATTTAAACTTTTTCTTTAGCTATTAACTCTTCTCTCTCTCTCTCTTTTCTTGAACCTTTAACTTTTTGTTATTTTTTTTTAAATATTTCTCTTTAATTGTTAACTATTGTATTACAAATTGTATTTGAAAAAGTCTGAATAAAAATTTTTACTTAACGCTGAACAACATCAAACATTCACACGGCAATAAAAAAATGAAAAATGTTATCACTGTCCCGGGTTCATTTTCACGAGACTACGCAAACGGTGTGTTCGATGTGTCAGAAAGCACCGCAGTTCCAATTTCAAAGAAGTACGTGTTTTCTCTCAAAAGTACCGTGGGATACGAAGATCGACGTCAAGAGCACCCGATGACTAAACGCTCAGGAAACACTTCTTCAAATCCCATGGCGTTACTGCACACGCATCTTCCGACGTCTTAGCCGCTGCCGCCGCGGCCTCCGCCTGCTCCTTCCCGCCCCGTCCACCCCTTCCCCCGCCTCCGCTACGCGATGGTGCGTTCCGCCGCGCGGGAACGTGACCAGAATACGAGCGCCCGTGATAACCGCCTACCACTTCCCCGGCCGCCTCCGCACATGCCACGCCCCCGTCCCCGCCGCTCCCAAGGCTCCGCCGCCCGCGACGTCCCCCCCTCCGCCACATCTAGCCCCGCCCACGCAGCGGCGCGCGTCACCTTCGTTCTGGTGCTGCCGTCCCGGCGACCCCGTTTCCCGCCATCCCCTTCGCCCGCCATCCCCTTCGCCCGCCATCCCCTTCGCCCGCCATCCCCTTCGCCCGCCATCCCCTTCGCCCGCCATCCCCTTCGCCCGCCATCCCCTTCGCCCGCCATCCCCTTCGCCCGCCATCCCTTCCCCCGCCACCCCTTTCACCCTCCATTCCCTTCACACCCGCCTCCTCTCCGTCACCAACTACCATTCCTTCACCATCTCCCCACAGTTCCCGTCTTCCCACTACCCTGTCCCACTACCCTGCCTTCCTCGCTGTCCGCGCTCCCGTTTCCATTTCTTCCTTCCGACCTCGTTCTTTCCCTGCCCCGACCAACCTCGCATTTCCCACGCATCAGACATCGCTGCCGCCCCTGCAGCCATCCCCTTTCCTACCACTCTGCTTTGACCAGCCGCTCCCCATCCCTGCCACTTCCCCGTTCCTGTCGTTTCGACCCCGTCACTTCGCCCCCGCACCACCATCCGCCCCGTCCTTGCCGCCGCCGCCTTTCCTGCCGCTCCGCCACAAACCCCTGTTCCGTCACCCTTTCCTCCCGCCCTCCCGGCGTCGCCGCCCACCGCCGGCCAAGGATTAGCACTGCGCATTGCGGCGCGGAGCCGCGCGGCTCCACGCAGCGCCCGAGGCCTACGCAACGCGCGAGGCGAAAGAGACTCCGGAGGAGGAGGGAACGGGTGTACCGCAGGGGTCCATTTGCAACCGCACGTGATGTCGCTCTCCGGTCTCTGTAGCAAGCTCTTTTCTTGCGTTCGTTTACGATAGGTAGATTCATAATTAGAGGAGGTTTGTTGATGGAGTAATTGCACTCAGGAAAACCTAGGTATGGGGATGTAGAATGTAAACTTTGGATGCGGGGAGGAATACTCTTTACGACAGTTAATTTCCACTGCCATCACACAACGCTGATAGACGTTCGTATATTTCACACCAGTTACTTTGGTTGGATTTTATGATATTATTTAACACGCATCAATCGGTAATTATTCTATACAATAAGTAGCGGCACTACATACTACAGACGTAAGAAAAGCTGTAAAGATTCGAAGATAACCCCCTAGCCGAATGGCAAGAGTACTATGTTAAATTAAAATAGTGCAATAAAAAACGGAAAACATTGGGCGCACAATTGAAATGTTTTCTGATATTCTTGGGCAACTACCATTATTTCATTCGTTGCAAATCGGCTTACCCATTTGTCTGGTCAGATTACAGAGATAAGTGCTCTAAAGGCATCTGGAAATTGCATCTGCGTGGTCGGAGACGGGAGAAAAAAATGATGTCTATCCTGTTTATTTTTCTATCCTCTTTCCTTTCCAACCACCCTCCCACCCCTTACATTATCAGGTCTCTCAGTATCGCTCCATTCCCTCTCCGCCAAACGCGGGCAACCTGCCCTCCTTCCATTGGTCGCCGCTGCGACCTATCAGCTCCTGCACCCCGTCCTATATCTATGCGACACGCTAGCCTCTCGGCAGCAGTATAGCTCTGAAGAAGACCACAGCAAGATGGCCGAAACGTCAGCAAAACCGATTGAGACGCGGCTCATCCCGGTCAGCCAAGAACATAATGACTCCGGCCGCGGAAGCCTACGAATCTATAAGAGAAAATCGCGTCCACTAAAAAGCGGGAAACATCAAACGATTGGTCAAACGCCTAGTCTACAATTGCCATGTTACTTACGTTAGTATATTAAACACCTTTTGTCTTGCTGACTGAAATTCTGTGACAAGACTTTTGTAACAGGCCTGCAGTTAATTAGTCTACTTCTGTTGCGGAAGTATTCGCACTGACGTTCATTAGAAGCCGGACAAATCCCATAGTCCTTACGGCAACTAGAAATATTTAAGAATGAAAGATCGACACTTACAGTACTTCATAATAGACATCTGACGGCTATGACTTTGAGCACATTCTCTTTGATATTCTTTGACACAATTTTATTGCAGTCGCTAAAAACCTCTTGACCCATTAATTAGCCTAGCCAAGATGTGGAAGTAATTACATTGTGCACAACCAAAGGTTCATTAAAGGCTAGTCGCAATCCACGCATTCTGCAACAGTGGAGCTTGGACAAAAAGAACACGAGTTCAAGAGCTAAAGGAGTAATCAGCTCCTTTTCACCATACTACGATGTCTCGCATTAAAAACAGTTCATTATTGAATGACTTGGATACTTAGATAATTATTTTTTTCTTACAGAATGTCGTGTATGTCGCTGCAAGTCGTACGGCAAGGAAATCGGGGAAATAAGCACATCACAAGGCAGAGAAGGGATGGTTAGGAGTATTATTGAAACCGTACATGTTCATCCTTTTCGATGTTGCATGAAAAATTTGTATATTTACTTTGATTATAAACCGATGCGTAACTCGTTGAAGCAAGAGTGATATGCGCTGTGATATACAAAACTGATGATTGATAAAAGTGCAAGCACAGTAGGCAGTCCAAGAGGTTAAACCAAAAGGCCGATTGTAGAGGAATACGGGAAGCAAAGGAAAGGCACACAACTGTAAATGCATAATTGAAATCTTATGAAGATTGCTACTTTATCTTCCTTGATGAATTTCTAATTAGAATCAGTCCACGACATGATCTGAACCTTGAGTAGAAACTCCGACTGTCTATTAGAAGCCAGAGCGAGAAAGATACGGATGACCAACGTTTACCTTGATAACTATTCACAACTGATCAATATCTTCAGTCTTGAAAATAAATATTAATAGACGCATTGTTAAAAATGTAACAAGTTTTAACGCTTTACGTTCAGTTTAATAAAACAAATTATTGTGAAATAATATAATTTTAAAAAATATATTATTTAAAACAAAATTAATCCTTTTTCATTGTAATAACGCACTCAGCGAGCCGCAGTCTCTGAGACCGATGTTTCTCTTTGCGTTATAAAAATCATGTTTCCATGAGTGTTAAACACTTAAACTTACAAATTGTACATGCTTGACAAACAAATTGGCATACATAGATAAGTCGTTAGCGAAATTTACACTCGACACAAAAAAATGTTACACAAGTCACAGATATTCGATATGTCATCAGTAAAATTATTTCTCTGAAACTGAAACTTCTAACAAATAAATGACCTCCTTCGAATCAGCCTTAATTACGTAGAAACAGATGCAGCAGCTTTTTGTGAAATTATACAGCTGCTGACTTAATTAAGACTGCTATCGTATTTCATGTTGTAATCAAGGTAGTTATGTGCATTTCTGTGTCTGCTAAAATAAAAATCTGTTAACGCAAAAAACAAACATTTTCCCATTTTCTGTATTTAAAAAATGCTGCCTTTGACATCCCGAAAGGTGAAATTAGAAACCCTAAGTTTGTAGAGGAAATTGAGGTATCATGAACCTGGGTGAAAGAACTTTTTGCCACTTTCGAATCTCCTTTTCTTATTCATGTACGTTTGCGATAAGTTTCTAGGAAGACACCGCTATAGAACATAAAGACAATCAGATATTCATTTCAATCTCTATGCAAAGTGGTTTGAATATTCAATTGGCGATCGATTGAAGCAAAAGAAGTCAAATATTTCTCCACTTCAATTTCAGTGTAGACCAACGACCGGCACTTCGATATTAGCATTTCCTTTTAAGAGAATGATAAAGAACAATGAATTTTGGGGGAAATCACCTAATCAACTTTTCGCAAAGAGGTCAAGCGGATATCCCGTTATATAAATAATCAAATTGCCCTCACAAAGTCGATACGAAACAATGATGAGAATTCATATTCATTCTAGATGAGAATTCAAATTAGTTAAGAGACAAATCGTATTTGCCAGCATAAAGCAGTATCAAATTAATAATATCTTTCACAATAAAAAACAGCTTTTTATACATTAAAGCTTATTGGTGTAAGCTTGTTATTGAGCTCACATCCTATTCGGTTTACGCACGGTCGAAGAATTAATATAGTCTCCGAAACAATAACCACTTTTATCCCCTGACATTTGTGCAATTAATTTTCGTTTCAGTTCTGAATAATATAATATTACTAACAAGTTGGTTAGAAACAAACACTTAACGTACGGCTTTAATTCAGAACGTGACCGCTTTCTAGAACTCTGTCTGCGCTGGTAGTCGCACCGTCGACCACACTCCGTGAAGTCAAACGGCCCGAGACACCACGAAATTCTGCATAATAAAGGCGCCCCTACCGACAGGAATAAAAAGCAAAGAAGGCTTGATTTAACGTATGGACTTCGCAAGGCTTCGAACGTTGTTACGCAAGTAATATTCTTACAACTAACTCTTACATCGGCTATAAGGACACGATACATTAATCATAAACTTAAAATAAAAATAGTCATGTTAACCCGTTAGGGCCTCACATGCTATTAATGGGATTGAGGTAAAATCCGGTAAAAAGTAATTGATTGTCATTGTACGACGAGAATTGTTCTTTTTATACAGTTATATAGGAAAGGGAAACAGTTTTTAGTAAATTGCTAGCTAAACTACCAGTACAATTTCCTGCGAGACGCTCCTGCACCCAGCTTCCTGGTATCACGAAGCACAGCACGATGACAGCCGATCGTTTCGCCGGCTCCGGAGCCGATGAGACGGCCGTCGTCGAAGTCGGCGGCCGTCATCGCGAGGAGGGCGGGGCCGCTTACGATAGGAGGCAGCCGTCGAGGCCACTTCGCGCGGCCCATCGCCCTTTCAGCCGCTCACAGTTACATCGCCCCCCACATCCGCCACCGCCCCCCCCCCCCAGCGTCAACTCACGCATCGCCGAAATGACCGAACCACTGTCCCACACGAGGTTCCGCTACCCCCCGTCACGCCTCGACCCGTTCCGTCCAGCCAAGCCCTGCCCCACCCTACTCCACCCCGCACCCCACCCCGCCCCGCCCAGCTCGTCCTGTTCAGACTTCGACCTGTGCGAACTACTGTGCCCTGCCTCATAGGGTTCCATAACTCCCCGCCCTGCCCCATCCTGTCATACCCCGTCCCGTCCAACTCAGTCTCGTCCGTTTTCCAGACGAATCACGCTCCATTACTCCGTTTTCCGTTCCCTTCTGTCCAGTCCCACTCCATCCTGCCACATACCCTCCATCTCATTCCACACCATCCAATCCTGTCCCATCCCATCCAATTCTGCACCATCCAATCTAGTCCTTCACCATCCCATTAATTTATGCCCCATCCCATCCAATCTTGCACCATCCCATCCCGCTCCATCCCATTCTACCTTCCGCCCTATTCCATCCCATCCATCGCATCCCATTTCGCATCCCTATTCGCATCCCATCCAATCCCATCATCCCGTCCCGCTCCCCTTCGTTTTGCCACGCCCTTCTTCTCTTTGGCCTACTTCCTTTCGTGGTCTCCAAACTCGACCCCGCGCCATCGTGTCCCATTGAGACATGTCCAACACCTTTCCCCCCAGCGCCATTCATTTTTTAAATTTATTTATTTCTACTTTGACCCGAAAACTCTCAGCACCCGAGTACGTGCATTGGGAATACACAGAATAATATTGACATTGTTTAGGAAACATGATTGATAGAGGAATACACTGAGTATATGGATCAGAAGATTCAATAAATACAGTAATTGTTCGTGGATTAAATTGCAAAGCCACATCAGATCGATGATGGTCAGAGACGATCGAAGGACTGTCGCGGAAGTTGTTTTTTTTTCTCTGCGCGCTGTTTCTCTCGTCCTATGTCATCGCACTCCGTCGCGTCTTATTCCCGTCATATCCACCACGCCCCATTACCACCATGCCCCGTCTCGACCCGCCCTGTCCTGCACCGTCCCGCCCACCACTCTTTCGCCCCTTCCGCGCTCTTCCCCGCCCCGTCTTGCCTCGCGCCACCCCACTTCACCTCGTCGCGGCCGCTGCTGCCTCCATCTCCGACCCCACCCCCACGCCACCGCGCGCGCGACGCGGCGTCAGCAATTTCTGCGGGCCTCCGAAGAACGAAGGGCGCGCCCGGCGTGCGAGAGAAGTCCCGCCACTCGCGGCGTCGCTGCACGATTCAGACGCACCTCCACCCACGCCTCCGCCTCCACCTCAGCCGCCCACTCAGCCGCTTCCATCGCCGCCGCCGCCTCCGCCGTCGCCTCCGCCGTCGACTCCGCCGTCGCCTCCGCCGTCGCCTCCGCCGTCGCCTCCGCCGTCGACTCCGCCGTCGACTCCGCCGTCGACTCCGCCGGCCGGACTCCGCCGTCGACTCCGCCGTCGACTTCCGCCGTCGACTCCGCCGTCGACTCCGCCGTCGACTCCGCCGTCGACTCCGCCGTCGACTCCGCCGTCGACTCCGCCGTCGACTCCGCCGTCGACTCCGCCGTCGACTCCGCCGTCGACTCCGCCGTCGACTCCGCCGTCGACTCCGCCGTCGACTCCGCCGTCGACTCCGCCGTCGACTCCGCCCGTCGACTCCGCCGTCGACTCCGCCGTCGACTCCGCCGCCGACTCCGCCGCCGACTCCGCCGCCGACTCCGCCGCCGACTCCGCCGCCGACTCCGCCGCCGACTCCGCCGCCGACTCCGCCGCCGACTCCGCCGCCGACTCCGCCGTCGACTCCGCCGCCGACTCCGCCGCCGACTCCGCCGCCGACTCCGCCGCCGACTCCGCCGCCGACTCCGCCGCCGACTCCGCCGCCGACTCCGCCGCCGACTCCGCCGCCGCTGCCGCTGCCGCCGCCGCCTCCACCCCTGCCGCCACTGCCTCCGCTGCCGCCGCCTCCGCCCCTGAGGGGGGGGAAGTGTTGTCGAGCGAGAAGAGCGAGGCTGGGACGCTGATCTCGCCTTAGTTCCACGCCGCTTCGATGATTGATTGATTGATTAGCAGTTGACTCGCCCGGAAACATTAAGGTCCTTGGTCCCGTAAGTGTAGTAAAGTTTGTCACTGCGGGAAGTGGCGATGTTTTTCCCCCGCTGAATGGCGGGATCAGGCGCCAACCTACATGTCGGATTGTGAGATTTTCTCGAAGTATCTCTCACCAACGAGGCAACGCCCCAGCCGGGACACACACTAAGCTACCGATCTGTGTGGTAGTGTAGTAAGGTAAGTGTAAGTGTGCGTAAATAAAGAATGAGGATAGGACAATTAAGAGAAAGGAAAGATCGCACGCGGTTTGGCTCGTTTGTTAACGTATTGCTCCGGCATTTGCCTGGTGTTGATTGGAGGAACCACTGAAAATTGCCGATCAGAGCACTTGGCCGCTAGAAGTTTCCTCTACATACCCACTGGATTCCACCTAGCTGCATAGAAAGTGTCAAAAATCCTGCCACCTTCTGACACAGCGATGAATAAAGCGTTAGATTCAGAAAATTTAATATGTAGCTGTTCTTCACGACACCGAAAAAATGGTTCAAGGAAAATCGTCCGTTAGTCTGGCCGTTAGTGAATAACACTAGTGCCGTAACTTCTCGTAGAACTTTTCCAAAAATGAATATTTGACGATAGATCTAGGCAAATGCAAAGCTCTGCGATTTTGAACAACTTTCCTTAAATTGTGGGGGTACCTACTTTACATCCCCGGGAACATTTTAAAATTTTCTCGAAATTACTCGAAATTTTTCTTTAAACTTCTTGTCACAGTAGAGTGAAATACACTTATAAAGATGGCATAGATCCGATTTTCAATCTGAATTTTCGAAAATTCTGATTGTTGTTATTTTTTCGGGTCTTCTTTCAATTGTATTATTGAAGATAACGATTTTTTCTTCAAATAAAATATGTCCTCCACAATCACTTCTTTAATTATTGTTACGTTCATTTCTTAAAAAATATGTGTAGTTTTCCTGCAATTTGGAGTGAAATATGGACATTATTAAAACATTGAAAACATTTTTTTCACAAAACGGCTTCAATTTTTGCTGATAGTGCTAAAAGCACTGTATAAGGTGACATAAACGCAATTTTGCTGTATTCTTTTGTTGTTTCAAAAATTTCACATGAGTTTTATTTATTTATTTGTTACTTTTTGACTTGTTCCACACGTTAATATTTACATTACAGGCAATTTGTATACATTATTATTATACGTTATTGGGTATGTGAGTACCACTGCTTCAAATAATGTCTTATAAAGTTTCCCGAAAAATTAAGTTTTTTGTGGAAATGACCTCAAAATTTCGCTTTTTCAGAAACGCTTAAATTACTTTCACTTTAAAATGAATTTAAAATATTCAATGAGATTGTGCATATTGGACCTGATTTTACCCTTCTGTAATATCCTGAAAGTCACATTTCAATTAGATTTAATTAGATTCATATCCGAAAACTTGAAGAACCATGAAACAATTAATTCAAGGTGCCAGTATGGCCTCTGAGAAGAATAGATTACTCAAACTGAAGAAATAAGGAAACTAGTACAAGAAAGCCTATGCCATTCTGTAGCACCACTTACTTGTTCTGTTTTAAGAAATCGTACTCATCACAAAAGAGGGGTGAACGCATCACTGAGCATCGAGAAGCCGTTGTGCATTACAGTGCCGGCAACGCGTAAGTGACTCTGACAGTTCTCTTGCCACGTGCTGTGGTACGTTATGTGACCTGCCCTGAATCAATAAGCTCACAAGGATTCGTTTTGAGATTTAATTTATGTCATGTACAATAGGTGGTGCCATGAGCGTCGTAATGTGTGGCAACAGCGCATTGAACTGTCAAAGTCCCTTACAAGCGATGGTACTGTAAGGATCGACCCAGGACACACGAGTCTGTATTGGATGGAGCTAGTCCATCGCGTTATTGAGAAGCGGAGCGAAAATACGAATAAATACATAGATTTTCACAGTGTGAAGGACAATAGCGTATAGGTTATCAACCCCCATTTCAGTCACTACCCCTGCGCAAACTCCAACGTTACATTAAAGTTAGAACGTAAAACACTGATCCAATAGAATTAGGGAGTGTAACGTGTGATGTGGGCTCCCAAAAAATAAAATTTGTTTTCAAATGTTGCGGCAGTGTGTGCTTCTCCGATGCACTAATACAATAATTAAATCATAATAATATAACTATTTTTACAGATCAGTGGTATGTGGGCGGCTCTAGTCGAAAATAAGCGAATAAATTTAGCGGTGCTACAGAATGGCACCGTCGTTCTCGAACTAATTGGTCTTCTCTTTAGTCTGATAACAGTTAAGAACAACTTCCATTTGAAACGAAATGTTCAAAAACTAGTTTTACACTTCACACGCTACTGTTCACGTGGTTGGTTCATAACATTTCTAGCTACGACAGAACTCTCTAAATTGCACTACATTTATTTTCTTCTTGACCTAAGAGTAAGATATAATTTTCGTCAAGGTAATGAAAATTAATTCGAATTCGAAATGTTTTGAGATTTAATAACTAATAATGAAATTATTTCTTTTCCTCTGAAACACATGTGATGATGGCAAAAGGAAGGGCAAGCGTTCACAGTCAATTGAAGAGGTAAAATATCGAATGGATTTCCTAATTTTTGTTAATTTAAAAATATTATCGCCAGAGTAACGAATATGAAAACTCTAAGGATTGCCGAGAGATGACTGTTCATTGACAAAACTCCCTTTCCGACAAGCAAAGTAATTTCTCGTTTAAGAAACGCGTGTACCATATTACGGAGGAAAATCTACCGACGTGATCAGCTACGAATGCAGCAAGGTCATACTGCTCCATCGGTTTAATGAGGCCACAGAGCCACGACGCGCCGTCTGCGGGCCAGAGAAATTAGGAAATACGAGTTATTACGTAATTTCGTCCATTTACAATTTTTCGTCTAATTGGAAAATTTTATCTCTAGCCGCTGAGGTATCCGGATTATCAATATGTGACTACATTTCATTAAAAAAGTTCCATTCGCGGATTTTGATTCATTTCATACGACCAAAGGTCACTGAGGTGCTTGAGTGCATCAGAGGTCGTCGCGGGTCCTGACTGCTGCGTAGCACTGTTCAGATGAGTTCGTGATGCCCCAGGACGCGACATTGTAGGAATGTGGAGCAAGCGTATGTATTTTATATTCTCGGTACGGAGTAAAGAGAAAGTTATGTAATGCTGCGCGAAAAAACTGCGAGTTTTCTGGAGAAATAAACTTATGACAGGACCATGGTAACGAAGATTGATAAATTGGTAAATTTAGAAAAAAAAATCATCTAACACGTGGAGTACTTTTAAAAACTTGTTGAATACACGAATGAACCGTATTTATCATCTCCGTGGAAATTCATACTCACTGTCTTCGTGTGTTATAGAAACCTTGGTGTTTCTTCGCTATATTTTTGAACCTGAATCCCTTGATCGGTTCGACAGAGTACTTATAAAATCACTGAATTGTACAGTAACTTAATATTTTAAATTTGGTGAATAAAAAGTATGTTGGAGATATGTGCGGCCCGCGCGTTATTGAGGATTACACAACGTAGCCCGCAATTACAAAAAGGTTGCCGACCTCTGGTCTAGGCCAGGGTTGCCCAACTGGCGCTTTTAATTGTGGCACGCGAAAGGTTATTAGTCAAAAGTAGAAGTCTCTTACATCTTTGTTGGACGACAACATAGCGCGCCTTTCGCATGCGCCTTGCAACTCCTCCTTAATGTAAAATTAGGTTAAATTTAAATTTGAGGATTCTTTTCTAGTAAATTCAGAAATTCAAAATCATCCCAATGTGTTTCCCTGCCTTATATACTGTAAAGCCTGATGTCACGCACGGTTATACTGTAAAGCCTGATGTCACCCCCCCTTCCCCCGTGTCAGAGCAGCCGGGGAAACTGCGAAGATCAACAATACCGTGAAGTCAGGTGTGGATCGCCCGCATAATAAAAAATATTACCCGCAACCATATTAAAGATTTTAGTTGTGGTCCTTGAGACATTGCAAGTTGGAGGCCCATGGTCTAGATTAGTGTTGTCAAGGTCGATGCCACGAGTGGGAATCCGTGGCACGAGTACCACGACGAAATCTTCCCTCCACGCAGTTCATTACCCCGCCACCAGAGACAACGCCATCCCTATTGTAAAACGGTGAAGTTACTAATAGTTTCCTCTCCCGGCACTAGTGGCGCAGAGAAGCTCGTGGCATGGTACGGTGGCGCGAGGCGTGCCACAGCCACCAGAAGCAGACCTTGACACCACTGGTCTATGGTCCGATTAAAATAAGTTGGTGATTGAAGTTGTAGCTTCTTACAAAATGAGTGTACGATTTGGTTACTTTAATAAGTCTTTATTTCAAATGTTTATTGACGTGTCCCGGGAGCACGTGCTCAGTGGTACGCAAACTGTCAACGTCGTTCCCTTCCATTCGCAACTGTCAATCACCAACTTATTTTAATCGGACCATAGATTCTAGGCAGTTCTTTGCTCAGAAAACAGTGCCCATAGCCCGTCCAGGCGGCGGGATGCCTCAGTGTCAGAAGCCGTCGCACGCCGCACGAATCGTCCAATGACGTCGAATGACGGCGCTCCGTCGCGTCGCGTCGCGTCGATGAGGCCCGAGGGCGCAGCGGGGCGCGACGCGGCCACTGGGCGGCGACCGGGGCGCGGCGCAGCGCGACGCCGCGCCGTCGAAGGCTGACGGACGAGCGGCGGCGGCGGCGGTGGCGGCGGCGAGGGACCGATGTTTGTATAATACCGTCTCCGCTTGTTTCGTGATACCCGGAGCCGTATAACTTTACAGCGCGCCGCTTTACGACCGCTACACTTGCGACGCGGGCCGCCAGGCGGGCGAGCGTGGCGAAAGAGGGGGAAGGGGAGGGGGTAGGGGGTTTGGAGAGGGGATGGAGAGGGATTAGTACGGGGGAAGGGATGGGATGAGAAGAGGGGTTGGGAGGGAAGAGTGGGTTTGGGGAGGGCGTGAGGTGGAGAGGGGATGGGAAGGGGATAGGGAATTGGAGAGGCAGAGGTGGTGTGAAAAGAGGAGAGACAGATAAGTACGCGTGGGTAGTAGAGGGGGCGGTAGAAGAGGTGGGAGAGAGGTGTGGGAGTGCGGAAGGAGGTGGGCGGAGGGCAAAAGAAGAGGATGTCGTGTTGAAGGTGACAGATGTGACGAGGTGGGTAATAGGAGGTGGTGGCAATGTCGGTCAGTGGCAAGGCCAAAAGTGGTCGTGGGCGAGTAAAATGCCTTTAGGAGACGCTGATGAAAAATTAGTGGGCGTTTAGGGACAACAGAGGTCTTCAATCTGTAAGGACCGCTGCAGCCCCATTAAAAATTTCAATTGCATCTGTAGCTAAGCTCCAGAAAATTATTTCTTTGAAATGGGTTCCCGAAGAGGGATTAAGTGATTTTTGAAACTCATATTCAGAATTATTTATAATAACATTCTTGGCTTGTATGATCGAGTTTTAGGATGAAAGTAGTAGTTTGTACCAGAAAAAAACTCGTAAACCCGAAAGATGTACAATTCTAGTTACAGCTAATAATACTAAACGTTGGGTTAAAAATAATTAAAACGTTTTTTTAATGTTCACAATAAATTATTTCGTTTTCAACTGTCCGGTGAGTCGCAGACAAAATTGCTAGAGCAGGCCACGCGTTGATAAAATTAACATGCAGCAAAAAAGGGGAGGAAAAGGTCGGAAAGTGATGGGATCAAAATAAGGGAAATAAAATGATGTTTTTTCAAAGAGTGGTGGGTCAGATCGTGTGAGTAAGTTTTAAGATAGTGACTGTTCCAAGGGTATAAGTTGCTTGGGCATTGTCCAAATAAGGTTTTTTTGTTCCAGGCGCAATTTTTTTAAAAAAGAAATCCATCAAAAAATACAATAGCATATATCACGATCAATCCAGGAAGGAAATGCAAGTTTTGACTGGTGCTAATATTTTAAAAATATATTTCCAAAATCTGGTCATATTATCAACATGCTTTGATACGACCTACTTAACACCTTTGCTCTGAAAATTATTTTTATTTGCATAAGATAAATAAATGTGATAAAATTAAGAATGGCAGCATGTGTGAATAGAAAATCCATTTGTTTCACGTCATTAATTATAAAATAAGTAACCCGAAAGATAGGATGGAGACATTTTTTTAAATGACAAAACCTTGAAAAAAGTTCAATCAATCATTCAATAATATATTAAATTCTACACCGCACAACGAACGAAAAGTAATTAGACAAAATTTTGATTGCTTTTGCGATTGCAGGTAGGAGTCGTTGGCGTTCTAGGTTGAGGAATAAAAAAAACTTCTTTAAATTAATAAATTTCCTGTATTAAAAATAACGTATAGACGGTAGCAAAGGAATCATTGTTTTACAATATTTTTGAGAGTATCTAATTACTTTTAGTGAAATGCAAGGAAACACATTCCGCTAGTACCGAGGAAATTTCAAGGTTGGAAAGAATCAAGAAAGTCGTGCCAGTGACAAGCTATGATCCGAACATTTCACCGTTACAAGTTACACGTAGGGACAACAGACGCCCACGTACATGCTGCTTAGTGCATGTTTGTAGCCATGAAGGGAAGTACTAAACCACAGCGCGTCCAACTCATTCGTTCTCGCTCCGGAATCATATTCATCTCCGGCGTAGAACCAAGCAGCTTTTAGTTCCACAGTAAAACCACGCGAAGAGTGTGTGCCTAACATTTCGAAATTTTATTGATGCTTCTATTAATGAGGGAGATTAGAATGCAGCTTTTCCATTTTTCTGATACCGATATTCCCACACTAGTCTACTGATTGTGGAATTACTGAGCTAAAACACAAGACTGTAGTCAATTTCCTCGGAAAACTACTTCTAAGGGAAAGTATATTGAACACATAATTTCTTGCTTGCGAGTGTTTGTAACTTTTTCACATTA
This sequence comes from Acheta domesticus, assembly GCA_031308135.1. NCBI lineage: Eukaryota > Metazoa > Arthropoda > Insecta > Orthoptera > Gryllidae > Acheta > Acheta domesticus. Next base: position 94,070,420 of record JAHLJT010002406.1, on the reverse strand, counting down.
AAGGAAGTTTTATAAAAATTCCATTTTACGACGTTTTTTCTCTCACGACGGTGAGTGGAAATGGAAACCAAGAAAAACGTCTTTTTGAATGTTTCTGGTTTTAACTGAATAGTTTAGTGATCATTTCTCAAATTAGACGTATACAATGATGCATTGCATTGCATTGCATTGCGTTGCTAAAAAACAGCAATCGTTTGTAAACTCCTTATCAGTATTAATACAATTGGATATGTAAATAGTTGGTTTAGCAAAATACGGAACGTATCTTCGACTCGCAGTTTCTCATTGGGATAGTGCTTTTTAAGCTGTTTGAATGGAAGCGGACAAATGCCAAACACCAATAATTAGTCTGTAAAGACTTATTCATTTTGCGACATAAATTGTCAATGCACTATACTACATGCAATTGTAGACGTTACAGCAGAGTTCACAAAGAGTGCGAGAACGAGGAACAATGTTAGCCTCGCATGATGTGATGCTCACCACCTCGCAATTCAGCAAAGCCGTCAGCAAAGTCGTGCAATTTTGAACGGAATACTTGGAAATCGGTAATTAAATTTAAAATGTGAAATCCATTTGTAGCTGGCAGGATGAGCGAAGAGTTGGCGGACCGGATTTTGGTCGCGACTCGTAATTTGCCGGTTGTAATATTCCTCATTCATTCCCCTTCACAGGAACAGGTATAGCTCTCAATTCGTTATACACTCCGATCTATCTCTGCTGTAAAAGTAAACATATGTCCCATAACGTAATCGACGACTCTTCCAAACATGCATCATACCTCGGTACAAATTAGTTCATTGACTGCATTATTATTATTATTATTATTATTATTATTATTATTATTATTATTAAATATATTCCGAAAAACTAAATTATTTTCAAGACAGTCTGCTTAGTACTTTGCAAAACTGGATTTATCTTTCTTAATCACACACATGAAATATGTCTCCTCAGGCCACATGTGATCAAACTGAATCAAATGGCTTCACTCCCCAGCCTTGTTTATGTTTTTCCGCATTCATTCATGCACCCTTTTCATCGAAGATAATCCGTTCAGATCAATTCGCGAACCTGGCTAAATCAAAGCCACCTCAACGCCCGTGTGACTTTCATCTCTTGCACAATTTGTTTTTCCTCGACCGACCTGCGGAGTATACAGATAGATTGATTGACTGACTCGTCCGTGTTTCCGGGCGCGTCAACTACTTAGATAATTAGTCCCGTAAGTTTAGTGGGTGTTTTTTCTCGGGAGGTGGTGGTGATCTTTTTCCCGCTGGATGGAGAGATCTGGCGCGGATCTACCGTCGACTACCGGGGTTTTCCCCCCAACCAGGGAACTCCCACCAGCGGGGCACCGCCCCAGCCGGGACAAGCTCTAAGCTCCGACCGGTCTCCCGGCATGTGAGGTGGTGTAGTGCATGTTAGTGTAAGTGTATGTGTAAGGGGAGAGGATAGGACAAGGAAGAGGAAGGAAATATCGCGCGCGGTCCGTGCCCCGTTTGTTAGGATACTGCTCCGGAATTCGCCTGGTGTTGATCGAAGAAACCCATCTACCATCGGAAAACTACCCATCAGAGCAGCCGGCCGTTAGAATTCTCCTCCAGACGGCGACTGAATTCGACCTAGCTGACAAGCTAGAGTCGAAAATCCTATCGCCGTCGGGACTCGAACCTTGGGCCTCCAGGTCAGAGGGACTACAGCGACATCAGTTGATGCACTGAGCCACCTCGCGGTGTCTACAGGAAGCAAGTACCCTAGGAAGCAAGGCAATTCCGATCAGAACAATCTGAAAACCTGGCTAAATCAAACATACCTCAACGTCCATATGGCCCTCATCTCTTGCATATGTTTTTCCCCGACTGGCCTTTGGAGTATACAGGAAGCTCATCCAAATGCGCGATCTTTCGAAGACAATCCGATCAGAACAATCGGCGAACCGGGCTAAATCAAACCCATCTAAACGCCCGTGTGGCTCGCATCTCTGGCACGTGTTTCCCCGGCTGCGGAGTATATAGGAAGCTTCGTGAGGGCTCCGGGGTCGCGGGCGAGGGAGAGAAGCAACCGGCTGTTGATTAAATCCGCCCCCGCAGCGTCGGTCGCCGGCAGCTGGCGCCGCCCTTAAAACACCTGCCACCGCCTTATCTGCCGAAAAGGCGTTGAAAAGTTTGAAAGTGAGACGCGTCCAGGGGGTTTACGCTCTGTAATGAGGCCAAACCGCTTGAGCTGTCCTCCCCTCTTCTCCTGCCTTTTCTTCTCCTCCTCCCCCCTCCCCGAGGCTGGCAGGTGGGTTGTCTATCTCTGAGCCATTGTGCGGTGGCCCACCCCTCCTACCTTCTCGTTTGAAACGCTTTGTTTGAAAGAGGCGTTGCGGGGGAGACCGATTTTTTTTAAACGGAGGTCTATCGTTTAGGCCCTGATGAAGGGAGCGATTGTAAGGGCAGATATTGGATTTTTTGTGGGAAATTTAATATTGTATCGCAGGGTGACTAAATCAGTTTTAGAATGTACTATTGTAATAAAAAGTTGTATTCATTGAAATACTTGCACGGGCCCCGATGAAAACTAAAAATATTGTACTGAAGTTCAGTTAGTGATTTAATTTTCATTTTAATAGTTGCATATTAAAATTAAACCTAATATTAATGTTTGTATATTTCATATATACAAATAAAATTCACCAAAATTCGTGAGGCCGTACATAATGGAATGTTAAAATGCATCGCAGATATTGAAATATTTAACTTCCTGGCGAAAATGAGACCAATATTACAGGAACCTTGATAATATTATGCTTAAAACATTGCCCGCATTCAAATAAAGAATTTAGTATGCATTCATTTTTACGCCCATTTTATTTCACTGGCTTTGTTAGAATTTTGGCTCTGTATAGTAGTAAAAAAGCGTATATATTTTTGGTGAATTTTCACATTCTAACAATAGCACAAAAACACAAACTTTCAAAGAAAGACACAAATTTCACAGAAAAACACATTTTCACATTCTAACAATAGCACAAATTCAGCACAAAATAATTTCAAAAGTGTCTGCGATTTGAAATTAATATCCAAAGAATATCTGGTTAACCACAAACTTGACTCGAATGACGTCTTTTTAACCTCCAGAGCTGTTTCCTCTTTGGCGTACAGCGTGCCATGACCATGAAGTCCAGAACTTTTATCGTGAGGAACGAGATATGATACTCTCAATGCTCGGTTGCCGCAGTTTGCTTTTATCAGCCGTGTTCTCTCTTTTTCTTCGGCGCGAAAGAGAAGCCTCGTAAACCGCTGTTTCGTCATTCGATATCCCCCTTGCGCCGGCCCGCGCCGCGCCGCTCGGCTCCGTGTCTCTTTCAGCTGGCGCGGCGCCGTGGAACCGGTCCCTCACCAGCGCCGCCAGCCGAGGGAGGAGAGCGTCGATACCACGTACGCTCGCATGCTGTCAGGTCGTCGCGCTGTCTCCTCCACCTTCCTCTCCTCGATTTTTCAGTCTGCTCCAACGTCTTGGCATCTCCATCGCCCTGTCTTTTCCCTCTTTCTGTCTTTTCCCTCTTTCTGTCTTTTCCCTCTTTCTGTCTTTTCCCTCTTTCTGTCTTTCCCTCTTTCTGTCTTTTCCCTCTTTCTGTCTTTTCCCTCTTTCTGTCTTTTCCCTCTTTCTGTCTTTTCCCTCTTTCTGTCTTTTCCCTCTTTCTGTCTTTTCCCTCTTTCTGTCTTTTCCCTCTTTCTGTCTTTTCCCTCTTTCTGTCTTTTCCCTCTTTCTGTCTTTTCCCTCTTTCTGTCTTTTCCCTCTTTCTGTCTTTTCCCTCTTTCTGTCTTTTCCCTCTTTCTGTCTTTTCCCTCTTTCTGTCTTTTCCCTCTTTCTGTCTTTTCCCTCTTTCTGTCTTTTCCCTCTTTCTGTCTTTTCCCTCTTTCTGTCTTTTCCCTCTTTCTGTCTTTTCCCCCTTTCTGCCTTTTCCCTCTTTCTGTCTTTTCCCTCTTTCTGTCTTTTTCCTCTTTCTGTCTTTTTCCTCTTCCTGTCTTTTTCCTCTTCCTGTCTTTTTCCTCTTCCTGTCTTTTTCCTCTTCCTGTCTTTTCCCTCTTCCTGTCTTTTCCCTCTTCCTGTCTTTTTCCCTCTTCCTGTCTTTTCCCTCTTCTTGTCTTTTCCCTCTTCCTGTCTTTCCCTCTTCCTGTCTTTCCCTCTTCCAGTCTTTTCCCTCTTCCTGTGTTATACCTCTTCATCTCTTCTTCCTCTTTATTTTTTCTCTTCATCATCCTCTCTCCTTGTACTTCTCTTCACTTTTTCTTCTAAATGTGTTGCTTTCCTTCCAGATACTCCGCCAACCCACAAAATTTTGCGTAAAATAAAGGACATTTTTCAAAAACGGATACAATCTTTTTAACATTTTCATCGGGTCAAGCAAAGGACCCTAACAAATGGCGCAAGACCATTTTCATTGAACTCTGTGAATTTTCGGAAACTGCAAGTTACATACAATGGGAGAAAATATGTGCTGTTGTAGAGCCACTCGTTGCTCCTTTTTAAGTTTTAGTTGGTCCTTAGTGATGAGGGTAAGCGTACGCCAGGCTGGAAATAGGGGAAGTGCAATGGGAAGAGTCTCGCATGATCAGTGCAGCCAATTGGAAAAGTGAGAGGCGATCAACTGAAGGGTGGGAAAAGTAATTATTTAGTTATTTACATGCTGATTTGATTTATTTTAGGATCTTCATGATTTTGAACATTACGAATACAGCAGGGAGCATTTGTTTCTCGGTTCGACCAGGCCAAATAAATAACCAGCTCTCGAATCTGAACACAATGAAGGTGATCAATAATAATAGGTAAATAGTGGATGTGGTTGTTTTGCCGCTCCTTTCCATTGAACATCCGTATTCAAAAGATTCATGTTTATTTCATATTTGCATCAATAGTTTTAGTTCAACCGAGAAACTATTATCTTTGCGAATCACATATAATATAATCTAACTCGCGGGCCATCTCTGATTTGCGGAATTAATCCTTTTGCGATTGCTATTATATTACAAAATCTGACACAAACATTAACAACAATACGAGTTTCCTACGCACAGCATTAATGCAAACATTAAAAAATTAAAGACATTGTATGCATAAAAATTAATATTTCAAATACGCAGACTAATTTGCTTCTCAATAGATTCGTCTACAGCTTTTGGCACTTATAATGCACGAAGGCGTTAGAACGCATTACATAGCATTTTATTTGTACTTTTTCTGTTTTATTAATAATATGTCCGCGTATTCGTTGTGAACGTGAATTCTAAACCCTAAAAGAGGCTAGAGGAAGAGAAAGAATAATATTGTCCTCACTAGCCAATAAAAATAACATAAAAAAGCACACCTCATTGCACGTTGTAATATGGTGAATAAAGGAAGGAAAAAGCACTAAACAAAAATTCGATACTCGCTAACATGCTGACGTAAAATGTCCATAAATTTCATGTTGTTTGATTCCATAAATTGAAGTTCCATGGTATTTTAGACAGTATCTTAGTTTTCATTATTTTTCGAAAATTTAAGAAGGAAATAAGTCTCGCCTTTAATTGCAATAATAGTAGTGAAATTTTCCTCGATCTTTACAGTTTCTTTTCAATGTCTATTTCCGCGTAATATAGATTTACGCTTTTGCAGAAACCTGCAATATTGTCATTCTATATCAGGCAACAAATACATTAGCGTTAATTTTAAGCGAATTTTGCTGGAAATAAAGTAGTTAAAACCTTCATAGAACCAACATCCAATATAACAATGGTATCTCAGGTTATTATATTACAATCTCGGAGGAATATTCGCGATAACATATCGTCACTCCCTCATTAAAACACGCCTGAAAATACAGGAGAGAAAAATCTCGTCTACACCAAGGGCAGGTACGAGCTGTTCCAGAGGGAGTTTGAATGAGCAACCTCCCCATTTGCGCCGACACGACAGAGCGGGCTCTAACACCAAGCTACGAGCTCGGAATAAAACATCGCTTTACAACCCTTGCGCCACCTCCCCCTACTCCGCTCCTTCCCGCTCCGCCCACGCTCGCCTCCTCCCCGCCACACCCCGCGGCGCCTCGAACCCTCCCCGCCCCACCTCGTCCATCCCCCTCCCCTCTTCACCCCTTCCATGGCCGTGGCAGACGCGGTTACAGCGCCGGGACCCTGCACGAGGGTTTACGCGCAATATAAATCGCCCACTTCATTAAACACACCGCTGGCCGGGCACTGAATTTATACCATTCATTCCCGTTTACCTTTTGCTGTTGCTCCTGCCGCTACTTCTGCTGCTGTCGCTGCCGCCTCGTGGACGTTCTTTGCCCGTTTTTTAATTAGGCAAGATAACACGGTGCAACTAGAGGCGCAGAAAAGGTCCTACATCATACACGGGGATTATGCTTGTTTTAATAAAAATTCTCTCGTCATTTTGCGCCCCACATCAAAGCGAGTGTCATGTATACGAGAAAGTTCTGACACAGTCTCATGAATATCATTTACTTCGGAAATATGACCAGCCTTTATACATGACCGGTAGCTTTAAAACATGAAACTAGAATTTTTTACGAGTGGATCGAATTTTTTTTGTTCTTCTAATGCAATATAATTCACGGCCAGTTCGATAATGCACTTGATTATATTATTTTCACTCTATTTTACGGATTAGTGTTTGGCAAAAAGGACGTAGAAATATAATTCATATAGCAGCAAATGCTGCTGAATTCAAAATGCTTTACAAAACAACTAGAGCACATAAACCAAATGAAAACGAATGCAATCTACTTATAAGATAGACTTCAGTGGACGGCACAGCAATCATAGCCCGATAAAGGCACTGGGTATTTGTTAAGAATTTGACTGTCGCCGTAATTATGGGTCAGACGTATTGCAGTTCCCAGCTTACACAATAACTTAAAAAGTACTCGTTCGTCGATATTAGAACATTTTGTACTGTATGAAAATGTTAAAAATATTCCATATCTTGCTGTTTTCAATGCAGAATTTTTGGGCCAATAGATCTCTGTTGCAAAGATAACATGTGCTTTATATAATTCCAACAAATTTAATTTTTCACCCACTGGAACAGTATTTAATTCTGGTCTTTACGTTTCACAATGTCTCTCAGTAATTAGCCTATATTCTATACCAATAACTGCTGCTCCTGCTGGCATCCTTAATACATTAAGGGCAATCTCAGAATTTTTCTTATTAAACAAGCCACATATGAGGAAATTTAATACTCTGAGTGCCAACTCTGTTTTAATTACTGAATTACACTACACTTAATAACAGAGTATTAATGTTCTGAATAAATATCAAAAGCTGCTTAGCGATATTAAGCGGCAGGGAAGCGCAACTAGTGCAGCAAGCATTGAAGCTTGCATTTATATTAGGTTTCCTTTTTCAACCATTAAAATAAAACATCATTAGTTTTATGTTTACCGAAAGTTTGATTTGATAACCAACTGAATTAGAGATTTCACAGCCTTGTACGTGTTACGGTTCTCACAGAATATTTTATCCCATTACCGGAAGACAAGTAGACAGATTTCAAGAAATACAGAGACAAAGAAATAAGGAATTGAACGTATAAAATATGTTGTTAAATAACCTGAGCTCTTGACTTTAAGCTGCTTATACGAATGTATACATGTTAAAAACACTAGGAAACTTCTAATTAGTTTAGCTATTTTTTATAATTAATTCTGACTTATTGCCTGCACTTTCACAACCTATATTATTAATTTCCAATGGGCACAGAAATTGAAGGAAAACTATGCAGCCTTTTGTGTCAGATGGTTTAATTAGGTAGCCAGGAACTCCGAAATTTCAAAAAACTATGAAACAGTTTCAATTTTAAGGGAATATGCAAATATTTGATTCTGTTTTTCCGTCTACCGCCTACTCATATTGCGCGTACCGACTGAATTCTCATACTCAATCCATCACTGCTTCGGCAGAGCTGACATCACGCAACAGTTTGGCTGCAAGGACGATGCGCCTAGAATTATATATTTGCTATTTACATATTGCGATATCGAAGAGCAAGGTTTTTCATACTCTTGGTATGTAAAGATCCATACTACGATGTTCTTTACATATACATATTATGATATGTTATAGCAGTATTCGTGAAGACATTTTGTCAAAATTTTTAATTAATTGCAGTGTTTTACAAATCAATTTATTTGTTGTTCTTGAGTAGTGCGCGTCCTACTTTTTGGAAAACCACTCCGCGTAGCTATGATCAGCAGCATTTTTCCTGCTGCAGACCACTAGTAATTAGGAATTCTAGTCAGTCGGACGTGCACAATAATATTGCAAACCTACTGAATTCTGATCACTGCCCGTAACGTGAAGCAAGGAAATTACAGAGACCTGCTTCCAACCACTTCATGGAGCGCTGCATCCGAAAAGTCGTGACATCGTTACCGCACCAACACCGCGCAGCTGGGCGGGTTTGCAGCACTGCGCATGGGGTGGCAAGAGTTGAACTGAGCGGCAAAAGGGAGAGGGGTGGGAGGGAGGGAGGTGCGAGTGTTAATCCCGGCGGTAATTGCAACGGCGGCTTCTACTCGAAAACTTTCGCGACGCAATGAGGAGGCGGGGCAGACAGGGTCACGTGGAAGGCGAAAGTAAGCATAGGGTGAGAAGGGGTGGGTCGGGGAGGGAACGGAGGAAGGAATGGAAGAAGACGGAGGCAAGGGGTGGGGAAGGGGAAAGAGAGGTGGGGGAGGCAGGGGACGAATGGAAGAGACGGAGGCAAGGGATGGAGGCATGGGACGGGGGCGTGGGACGGGGGCGTGAGACGAAGGTGGGGGACGGAGGGGGACGGATGGGGACGGAGGGGGACGGAGGGGGACGGAGGGGGACGGAGGGGGTCGGAGGGGAACGGAGGGTGTCGGAGGGGGGCGGTGGGGGGCCGGAGGGGGACGGAGGCGAGGGACGGGGGCTAGGGACGGAGGTGGTGACACCAAGCGCGAGATTCAGCCGGGGATGGGGCGAAATGAGGTGGGTTGAGTTTGAAGCGGGCGGGGTGGCGCGCTGGAAGCGGAGGTCGGAAATGAGGTCACGGCCAAAGCGCAGGTCGGGGATGAGTCCAAAGGCGAGAGCGGGAGGTAGATGAAGGCTAGAATGGAGACCGATTGAAACGAGGCAGGGCAAGTCGAGATGAGACGGAACCGAAAAGGAGGGGGATCACGGAAGGGTAGGTCGAGGCCAAAGACCAAACGAGAGTTGCAGGCCAGGATGGGGCTTAGTTGGATGGCGCGAAATGAGGCGAGGTGTGGCGGGTCATGCAGGATGGGGGGCGGAGCGGCACGATCGAAGCGGAGTTCGGGAATCATGCCAGGGGAGAAGCGCAGGTCGGGGATAGATCAGACGCCCAAGTCCCAGAGTCAGATGAAGGAGGGAACGAGGTACAGACGAGGCAGGATGATTCAGATCAAATACAAGACGTCACCCTGGACTGGGCGTGGCGTGAGATGTCTGAGAAGAGCAGAACTGGGTGAAACGACGACGAGACAGGGTGGGTGGGGAGGAGTAAGTGAAGAAGAGGTAAGACGGAACATGGCGGTATAGGATGAAACGACGCGCAACGGAATGAGACGAGACTGGTTCTATAACATAACGTCCTGTAGATAATAATACTTAGCATTTCAGTAACATTAGCCAACATGGCCACCAATAAACCTCACCTGCCAAAGGTATGTGGCGTAAACAAATATGCTCAGTCACAGATTTTGCATAAGTGATGAATGTATATCAGCAACTTCAACAACTCCTTTCCTGTGAATATTTTAAATAATTATTGAAAGTGTACAACGGAAATACACTGCATATAATAATTACAGAACTAGACACATGGATTTCTTACATAACGTTGTGTAGATAATAGCAAAAGATGAAAAGACAGGAGACGAAATGAGAAGAGTCGCAACGGAACGGGGTCGGGTCCTGTCGAGTCGGAACGGGGTCGGGTCCTGTCGATTCGGAACGGATCGGGTCGCATCGGGTCGGGTCAGGCGTGGAGGAGCGGTGCGAGAAGGAACTTGGAGTGGCGTGGCGGGACGGGAAGGGCCGACGCTGGACTGCACAGACAGGGTGTGACCACGCGGGACGGGAACCCACGGGCCGGGCCGGAACGGAACGGGAGGGGGTGGGGCGGGGCCGGGCGGCAATGACGGGATGGGACGAGGTGTGGCGGGTCGGGGAGTGGCAGGATGGGGCGTGGCGGGATGAGGCGCGGCGGGACGGGAGGAAGGGGGAGGGCGAGGACAGGGTGGACTAGACTGGATGGCTGGATGGCGGGGCGGGGAGGTACGAAGCGGGAGGAGAGCATTCGAGGCGACGCGCGGCAGTGGCAAGGGCAACCCGTCCGCAAGAGCGAGGGAGCGGAACCGCGGCACTAGTAGTGGTGGGGCAAGTCGCGCCCGCCAGCCGCGCCCTCTGAATGCGGCGCGCGGTGAAGTTGGCCCGCTGGCGCGGCGGGCGCGCGGGGCGGTGGCGCGGCCGCAGAGCGTGAAGACCGCGCGGGCACCAGCACTGGGAGCCCGCCCCGCCCTCAATAGCGGCGGTCGCCAGGTCACGTGTTCACAGGACTCACGGACTTTCCGGAGATGGTGAATAGTGGAAAACGCTGACCAACTTTCACTTCTAAACGTTCCAAACGTTTTCCCGAAAGTTCTTGAAGAAGAAATGTAGAAAAATGTGAAATTTCATAAACCAAAAGAAGAAATTATCAAATCCGAGATTGCTGCGTTTCTTGTTCTTTCTTTCAGAATAGTGCACAAAATTTGTCAGATGATGCGATAACTAAAAAAGAAGTGCGTTCTCGCAGTCGATTATATTCAACCGAGTAGTGATTCCTCTTCATTGTCCGAGAGGCGCTTTGCAGTCAAGAGCCCGCCACTCCGGCCACGGAGACGTGCGACTTGCCAAGCTACAAGCGTGAACCTACTTGCCAAACGAAGCACACGGTATCCTTCTTCCTGTTCTTCCTAATCTCGAAATGCATCTTCTCAATTTTACGTTCTCTACCTTCCGCGAGAGAGCTCCAGTGAATCGAATAATTTTGGATGCTCCAGTTTTCTAAACGCAAACCTGTTACCATTCATCTAGTAATGTTACTTTTTTCTTTCCTGTAGCTTGTACTTTAATCTTCGAAATTTTCTCAGTAAATCCATTGCGTATTTCACACTAGATTCATTAAACAATCGTCTATCAGACAGGGAAATATACTTGACAAAACGCTGATAAAAATAGTTAAATAAAGCAATTCATTACAAATTTACTTCAAAAACTAATAAGGTTAAAAAATTGATGTGGAAGCGTTCTGTCTTAGTATTGCACAAAACTGACACAAATACTGAAAGGCACTATTTACTTCTCCAATTCCATATTAAACTAGTGGTGCTACATCCCCACTTACTTTCTCGCATTATTTGCAACTTTTCCACTTTTTGAAAATTTAGAGAGTTCAACAACAATGACACTTGCTCATTCTTTTCGGGTCCTTTGCTCTATCCGCGAAAAATAATAAAGAAAAAAATTAGAGCCTTTTTCAAAAAATAATTGTTTAAAAATGGCTTTTATTTTTCGAAAAATTTCATTAATCTCTTTTCGAGATCTATTTTTCATTAAGGAAAAACTATCTCTTCAATATTATAGTTGCAGGAAGACATCGAAAAAATTTTGAACTTTTGTAATTTTCGAAAAATCTGAGATTTTAATGAAAATGAGATCTGGGCATTTTTTAAATAGCGTTCTCCGTTCTCTTCGTTATATGAAGACACAGTTTAATTGAAAAATGTGTTTCGAGAGTTTTGAGAACACTTTTAAGAAAGTTTATTACTTAAAAATAAGCAAATTTTAAAGCAATTTGTAAGTAAGAATGTATAATGATAAGTGTACGTGTAAAGTAAAAAATGAAGTACCAGAAAGAAATCAAAATATTCGCACGCTCTCCAATTTATTTAGATCGAATGGAGAATAACGATTTAAGTGCTGCCGTTGACCACAGATAAACGGACGGAAGAGGTTTTGCTGTCAATCGATTTTGCGGTATCAAGGACCCACAACATGTGACTACCCAATGAGCTACAGAAAGTAATTTGCTACGTGTAAGAACAAGATTAACCCACTTTCTCATTACCAGTGTCCGACAATACGAATTTTTCTGTCGAAAAATCTCCAATTTCTATCGCACGATTACTATATATTTTTTTAAATTTACTACCTATTTAGCTAGTAAAGCGATAAAATAAAACCCTGTGCCAGGGGAATTATATTCAACAAAAAGTCATGTTCTGAGGTGCAGTAAGAGGAAACGAAAGCAATGCATGTGAGAGAAAATTTGAAATTTTAACGTATTTTTAGAACTTTGATAAGAAAAGATCAGAAAATGTAACTGGAATGAAATTAATATTATGTAACGAATGAGATGAAATCTGAATATAATGCAAAGTACAAAAACAGTAATAATCCAATTTCTACCGTATGCTAATTTAGATTTTACTATGTAACTTAAAATTTTCTCATTAATAGAATGTGAGGATACCAGACAGAACAACGTCCCCAATATGCAAAGAAAATCGCAAAATTATGGAAGACACAAAAAATGTTGGTCCGTTCTCGACACGACCTTAATTTTGCAATTATTAATTTAAAGTTCCCATATCAAGACACTAGAGACAACAACACCCATCATATGAAGAGTAAAAGCAATAAACGAATTACGTAAAATCGCTAAATATAAATATTGTTCGTCAATTTTCAACACCACTTTAATTTTGCAGTTACTACATCACTTGACAATTCGTCATTACCAAAATGCAAATATATCGGGAATTAAGAAACACGACAGATGAAAAGAAACCCTAAACAACAAATCACCAACTACCATAATTATGTAAAACATGAAAAAAGTAATTTTCGTGCATTTCCAACCCTACTTCAATTTCGCAATTACTACGAAACCTGACAATTCCTCATTATCGGAATGCGAAGACACCGGAAACAAGAACACCCGACCGATGAGAGCTGTGATAACGAGATACCTTTGGGAACGTGCGGGCTGTTCACGAGGCCGGCCTCGCGGCACCGAGCAAATACCTGTCTCTCGCTTTGCGCGGCGCGGGGCGAGGCGGGGCGGGGCGGGGCGGGGCGGAGCGGGGCGGGGCGGGGCGGGGCGGAGCGGGGCGGGGCGGAGCGGGGCGGGGCGGGGCGGAGAGCCGTGCAGCAGCAAAAACAACGGGCTTTCATTCGAACCGATAATTATGCACCCGCTGCAGCGAACGCGTTGGGCGGAGTGCGTGGGTGGGGGAGGCGGTGGTGAATGAAAGTGTGGGGAGGGGTGAAAGGGAGGGATGGCACACTGGTCCAAATAGCCCAAAATGGTTCAAAACGCTCGCATATAAAACGACATTTTAATCGGCAAGAAAATGTAAAGTGTGAAAATGAACATGGTAGAAATATTGTTTACACAACAATTGAGTGTAGACACTTAAAGACTGTTGAATCAATTTTTGTTCAAAAGCACCACTTTTTAAAGTGTGGACATGAAAGCTTTAGAAGGAGAATCTCTCTAGTACAGTAGTAAATGTGCGAATTTTATCCGCAGGCATTTGAAGATAATGGGTGGTAATACAAACGACTATAAACCCATGAAATAATAATTACAATTCTTTACAAGACAACAAAAAGCAGCACGTGGAGAAGTTTTTCATTTCGTATCTGGATGTGAGTAAAAACAATGATGAATCAATCCTGGGTTACTTCAATATGTTACTTCAATTGACTTTGTGACATGTCCCACGAAAATAAAAAAACAAATAATGTAAGCAATGAACATTGTATTTGGTTAGCATATCGGACTGTTATACCCAAGTTCGCGTCGCAAGCGTTGATAAAAATAACATTTTCCTTTTATTTAAAGTTTTCATTGTCCAACTCAGCAAATAAAAACACTAAAAATAGTCACGAACGTTTCATCTGCTTTATTTGCAATTATCTTTATTGCTATAGAAAGAATGAGAACACAGAATAGAAATACAAAAACCTCTGCATAAAATGAATAATGAAAATGTACGTTTTGTTATTTTAATTATTAATTTTATTGTAAATTTTTTGTTGCTTTTCCATATTACCCTATTAATTACTATACTTTTGATAGCACTGAGGAGAGTTGCAAATAAAGCAATTAAAATGTTTTGACTCTACGAGAAAAACAAATACATTTAAATATACTTATCAAATCCAATATTATAATTTTATTGATTTATTTTGATTTTTGATTTATTTATTTTGATTTTATAATAATTCCTTTGTTTGGTATATTAAAACAAATTTAAACTTACGAATATGGGAGGTATACAAACGCTGGATTTGCTGAACGGTTGAAACCAAATGCTCATAACCGATCTAATGTGACAACGGAACTTAAACGCACAATTTCCGACCAATAAACTAAAACTACTAAACGTTATTCCGCTTCCTCATTGGAGGAATAACTACATCAATTACAGAAATGCAGTTTCCTCTTAAAGTTATTACAAAATAGTTTACTTCAAAAAGGGAAGTGTAAATGAAACCTTGAAAGTGACAACACATACGATACAATGCCGCATTAAACTTTCTTGACAAATTAATCAACTCATCATGTCCTCGATTGTTCTTACACGACCACTCCTACAACTTACATTATTATTTTGCTCAGTTTTTTTACGATTAAAACATTTACTTGGTTCAAAATGTTAAAGATGCTTCTGAATGATTAAAATGATTAGGTTACCTAGTATATGACAGTGGCGTAGCGTCAGGGGACGCTGAGATGCTGAGCATCCCCGTATATAAGAACCTTAAATACTGTATTGATAATCTTACAAGTGGTCTGTTGAGCGAAACACGTTTTGTATTAATTTAAAATTGATTTCCTATGATTGAATTCGGCGGGCTGATGAAGCTGGCCTCTGATTGGCTTGGAAGCTAAAATACTTCAGCGTCTGCCGCCAGATTGCGACGAGCAATGACGCATGCGCAGATGGCGAGGTTCCCCTCTCCCCTCTTCTCCCCTGGCCCAGAGAAACCCGACTGCTTTACGCTAGCGTCTACTGCGGAAAGAAGCTCGTTTGTGCACGAGAGCGCAGCACACTTCAGGCGTTCAGTAAATTATCTTTCTCTCTCTCACTCGGGAGTCCCCGCTTGGTCATGGGTACAAACTGTAGAAATAGTGCCTGACTACTATTTCTTAATTAATATCCAAGAAATTGTATTATCTCTTAAATAGATTACATATTATTTAAGTCTGCAATGTATAAATTAACAAATGGTCTTATTGCCATTCGCGTATAAGAATTAAAGCTGAGCCATTGTATAATTTGCTTTCAAGACATCGGCAGCCCTGACTGCTGTGAGATATTTTGTGGGAAGCGCCTACACCGTCGTAAGCAATCGAGATCGTGGAAGTAGTCCTAGTGTATCTGCATTGTGTTGCGTTCGCCTGTTAGACGAAGTAGTTGATAGTGACATTTTGTGTGTTATTGTTGAGCATCCCCAAACGTGTGAGTCACGCTACGCCACTGGTATATGAACGTAAGATATTTCCTATGAAAAGTAAATTACATATCCTATGATTTTTAAATTGAATTTGATTGAAATGTATGGAATAAAATGAAATATTATCTACATATGACGATAAATATACTACTTAACAAAGAAAAATGACTTAACTCGCTTCTTCGGCGTTCGTAAATGTAACAGTTTTCTCTCGTAGATCTAATAAATTACAATTTCATCTTTTTGTGTATATGTTGCGCATCATTATTAATTTTTGCCAGCTGAAAGTCTTCCAGAATCGTTTGGTGGCTTCTGAAGTGATTCCGTCATGAACCTCACCAGTGCCAGGTCCAGAGGGGGGGGGGCATGGGGGCCATGCCTCCCCCCCCCAGAAGAGCCTAGACGTTTCGTTTGTTACATTCCTTTATTTGGCCTCAATGATCTAATTTGATTGATCTAATCTAAATTGATCTAAATGTTTATTTACATTGTAATGATTTAAATTTTTATTTTATTTAAATTTTAAATTAAATTAAATAAAGTTAATTTAAATTTTAAATTGATTTTATTTAAAAATTTATTTACATTTGTAATGATATATACGCTGTGAAACAGTGAGTGTGAACCTGTCTAACAAACACACGTGTCCGTGTGTCTAACAAAACTATTGTTTAACTGTGAAAATAGTGCTATAGGAAAATCACAGGTATTATTAAGAACTTGTGAACTATATAGATAACAGAATGGTAAATTATTTAATAGGAAAACAATTCTACTTCGCCAGGTTTTAGCTCGCTTGGTAAGTTCTTATTTGTGAGCTACCCCACCAGAGACTGGGAGGCTTTTGCCCTGGATGGGTATGTCATAGGTTTAATAATAATAATAATAATAATAATAATAATAATAATAATAATAATAAAGGGGGAAGAATGAAGACAGAATCGGAAGCAGTTCTAGTAGCTGCTCAAGATCAGGCGTTGAGAACACATTATGATAAAGCGGTTCTCAAAATTTCCGAAGATGATAAATGCCGCATTTCGCAGGAACATGTGGAAACCATTGATCATATTGTCTCAGCTTGTCCAATCCTAGCAAAAACCGAATACCTGAAAAGACATGACAGGGTGTATAGTTACCTTCACTGGCAGATCTGTACCGCTATCGAAGGTCCAAACACATGCCCGCAGTGGTGCGAACACTCACCAAAACCGGTGACGTCTGTTGGATTATGTAAGATATTGTACGACCAACAAATTCAAACTGATCGCACGATAGCGGCAAACAAACCGGATATAGTTATCCGGGTTTTGGCGAAAAAATCGTGTTTACTTGTCGATGATGCAGTACCTTGCGATCTAAACGTCGTTACCAAGGAGGCAGAGAAACGTCTTAAATACAAGAGTTTGGAAATCGAGATCAGCCGAATGTGGGGCTGTAAAAGCACAGGTCGCACTTATTGTTATCGGAGCTCTGGGATTTGTTCCGCAAAATTTGTGTAAGAGCTAGTCTAAACTCCCAGGTCATTCAAGAGACAGGTAAATGCAAGAAATTGCTTTATTTGGAACAGGCCACATTTTGCGCAAAGTATTGTAGAGGCACCGGATCTGCTCCTCAGATAGCTGGTTGCAACCTGGAGTAGATTTTATATTCAGCCGACTCATAACATCTTTAGTCATGATATAGTGGAAAAATAATAATAATAATAATAATAATAATAATAATAATAATAAATGCTACAAAAACAATATACAATATAATAACAAATATGTTTACTTATAACAAAAATCGATGATGCCCTCCTCCAAAATGATCGGTTGGATCGGCTACTACCCACTGCGCAGGGAGTGGTGATGCGGGGCGTGGCGGGGCGGGGTGGAGTGAGGCGCGTGGAGAGCGCGCGCGGCGGAGTGCGTAGCCCCGCGCCGGATGAGCTCGACCGCGCGAATCGATACGTGCGGACGCGCGGGCCGACGCAGCGGCGGCGCGGCGTTTGCGGGTGGCGGAGGAGACGGAAAGCGTTTCGGGAGGAGGCATGGGGACGGGGCCAGTGAAAGTGGTCGAGGTGGGAAGACGTGCGAGGCGAACACTGGGGATTGTGGTCAACAAAGTGGGCTCGCGGTAGTTTTTGTCGGTGGGAACCCTTTCTCCTGACTTTGTTTCGTCATCATTCAAATCGTATCATCACCGTCCCTCCCCGCAATAAAAATAACGATTTCTGACGAATTTGACCGAGAAGGCAAGAAAATCAAGATCGTAATATTAACGAATATTGAAATAACAAAAATTAATTAATTGGTGAGATCACATAATCTCGATAGTTGTGTCAAGGGGCAGATTCTTACACCATGTCTTATTTTTATCATGGTATAATTTTATATTATTAAGTGAGATAAATATTACTCTTGTTAGGCAGTAAATGCGGTACGTTAAAAATTTCCAGAGATTTTTTTAACAATAATAAAGTCCAATTGTGTGTTCTATAGGCTTTAATTCTGAAAACGTATCTGTGATACGTGCGCATACATAGGCGCAGAGCTTGATTTCTGGTGGAACGCGACGGATCGACGTTCCTGTACCTCGGGAATAATTATTAATAATTATTAAATTATATTATATATCGCTGTTTCTATTAAATTAATTAATTTGGGGCGCGTTCCGGGGCCAAAAATATTATAAATCAAGCACTGCCTAGGCATGTATCTAGACTGCACAGTCCAAAAATGTAAAAGATTCGATAGCGAAAGTGAAATTAATTCTCAAATTAGTCGTGGGGAGAGTCATGTTGATGTCCCCGAACATGTGCCCGACGAAAATATAAATGGCACACAAAATTTAAATGGGGGCGTGGCAATTTGTTATACGCATAAATATGCTTGTTCTATAGAGGTGGAGTTCATGACCAAGCAATTCTAATACAGTGGTACGCCAACGGTCGCTATGATGCAGAGGTTATTACGAAGAACTATTAATTATCATTGTTTTTTGGGCAAGGGCGATAATGAAATGAGACCATTAAGGTCTCATCTAAGTGGTCAAAATAAACATTCGGTTAATTTAAGGAGGCGGTGGAATAGATCGCGTAATACGCATAGTGACTTTTCGGTTAAGTGACTATCACCAGGATGAAATTAGGAATAAAAAGAGATGATAGAGGAGTGTCTGACGAGTTTTTCAAAGGGGAGATCAAAAGCATTGATGAAAGGTAAGCAATCATGGCCTAAAGTCAAGTCGAAGGGAAAACGGAAACAAAAGTCAGCATTGCTAAATATTGCATAAGAGAAAAAAGGAAACCACAGCCGAAAAGTAAAATACAACAATAAATACTACTCTTCCTATTCCATCCACTCGTGTGAAACGCTAATAATAATAATAATAATAATAATAATAATAATAATAATAATAATAATAAATCTTCAATTGGATGCCAGACGTATATAATATGCAGAAGGCAGTTATCATGAATACATGCCGTACTGTTAGAAGCCACCTGAATCTTCCCTAAAGCAACCGCACATCTAGATTGTGAGTGGTTGACACACGGACCAAAAGAACTCTGAATAAAACAATAATAATAATATTATAATAATAATAACAACTCCACCTAGGGAGTACACGACCTTGCAGTTGGTGGTGGAGCTTGAGCACCCCCATCAGCCTTAAAGCTAGGTCAGTGGTAGCCTAGCTACCGGTAAGGCCTCCCTTGCTGAATAGGTTGAAGGTGAGGGGTCAGACGAAGAAGTACTCCATTTTGAGGAGAGTGGGAAGTAAGTAGAGAGGGAAGGGTCATGAACCTTTGGACTTCCTGCTGTCGGCCCATGGAGGGTACAGGAGAGAAACTGGGTTGGCACACCAGGCCACTGATTAGAGTGGAGGCCCGAACCTTGCATTAGCCAGCGAAGGAGGCTGCCTTCAGCAGACAATGAAAATCCCGTAGTGTTTAGTAATGCCGACTGGCGATCGGAGGGACCCCTTGCTGGGCCCTGCGGGGGGATGCCCCGAGGCCACTGTAGGTCGCAGTAACGGATGGCAGGAAACAACCCGAGGGTTAAGTGTGATCTGTGAACTCGAAATTGCGTCCTGCGAATCTTCAATTCAAACTAATGAGCAAAATGGACAGAACAAGAAATGTAATGGATCTTAACGTGCCTTGTTCTACCAATGTCCCACACCTGCTCAGAAACCGCGCTAATGTCACCTTGTCGACCTCTGGCCATCCCACGGATGTTAGTCCCAGGGACACAGAGACCGCTGTAGCTCGAAGCCATCGACAGAGATGGACACGGGATGAATTAAAGGAGGTGATGTGGTGCTTTTACTATGCAAAAGCGAAAAATGGGGGCTCAGAAATAGAAGTTTTCAAGGTATAGAGAGAGCGGAACCCAGATATGAGACCTACCCTAGACTCAAAGAAGCTTGCAAGTCAACGACGATACATACTCAGCAGTGGAAAATTCACAGCAGAACAACTTGCTGACATTGAGAGAAATGCGGAGTATGTACTTCGCTCGAACTATCCACATGACGAACATGTAGAACTTGAAAATGATGACCCCGTGGAAGATTCATCTCTTTCCAGTGAAACACACGTCAGTGGTGAAAATTCATCTGGCAATGAATTACACGATAAGGACATGATTTGAAATCTCCTTCGGCACGAGATAGAGTTAGTCAACTTCCCTTTGAATCTCGCGAACCGTTGAGGAGAATATTCGAAAATGCCAAAGCTAAAGGAGTGATAGAAACAGTGAATTCTGTCTAAAATGAGGTGGTAGAGACCCCAGGCAGAGATCTAGATATTACTGAAATCAATTACATCATATATGCAACTGGATATCTAGTATCACAGATAATTTTGGGGCCAGTCAAGAACACCGACGGTCGACAGCAAAACAGAGTAAAAAGCTCTGTACCCCCATGGATGAACAGAGTTATGAAACGGATAGCCGACACCCGGCGCGAAATATCACTCTTAGCTGAGGCATCTTCTAAATCAACGCACACCTCTAACGTTCAACGAAAAATATTCAATGTTGAACAAAAATCCAAATTGAAAATAACGCTAGAAGGCTAATGGTAGTTGAGAAGCTAAAAGAGAAAATTCAAGCATGGGCTCAATGATTTAGACGTTACAAACGCAGAATAGATCTCCGTGTGCAGAATCGGTTGTTTGAAACAGACGCGAAGAGATTCTATCGCAGTCTGACTCAGAAACCGAATGGCAAATGCTGTCACTCCTTCAAAAGATGATGTCGAGGCATTTTGGGCAGCAATCTGGGAAGAGAGCAGATCCTACAACAAAGACGCATCTTGGCTTCAATCTGAAGTTAATGCTGCAAATGAACTTGTGGAAACAGTGGAAGATGTTCACGAATTCTCGGAAGAGGACCTCTTCCAAGCAATTAAGAACATGGGAAACTGGAAATCCCCCGGGATTGATAAGATCCAGATTTATTGGATTAAGAAACTAACAGCATTACATCCGCATCTAGCAAAGGCTGTTTTAGATAACCCACAAGAAACTCCCGGAATGGCTCACACGCGGCATCACGTATCTGCTACCCAAAGAGGGAGACAGCTCTTTGACGAAGAACTACAGGCCAATCACTTGTCTGCCAGTACTGTACAAAGGTATAACTTCAGCCATAGCTGACAAAATGTACAGAGATCTAGAGAAGAATCATCTAATACCAGCTGAATAAAAATGATGTCGTAAAGGTTCTTATGGCTGTAAGGAAATCCTGCTACTGAATAAAGTCATCTTGAATGACGTAAAGAAACGCAAACGTAATTTGAGCATGGCTCTGATTGACTACCAAAAAGCCTTTGATAGTGTACCCACACGAGTGGATTTTGAAGTCCTTAGAGATCTATCGATTTCATCCTAGACTTATTGAATTTCGCAAGGCTAGCATGAAGTCGTGGAGTACCAGGCTACTAATACAGAGCAAAAAGGAAGTAGTAGAAACCAGAAGTATTCAGATTAACAGGGATATTTTTCAAGGAGATTCACTATCCCCTCTGCTGTTTTGCATTAGTTTGATGCCACTATCTAGACAGTTGTCGCAAGCTGACTTTGGTTACAAGCTCCATGGTGATGAAAGGCCTCTATCACATTTATTTTACATGGATGATCTTAAAGTATTTGCTTAAGAATGAAGCGATTCTCTCCCAAATGCTGTCTGTCATCAATGATTTTTGCAATGACATCCGCATGAAGTTTGGTCTTGACAAGTGTGCAGAAGCCAACTTAAAAAAAGGGAAAATGACCACATCAGAGAACATTGAAGTTAGACACACTGTGATTCAAGATCTTGAGCCAGGTAAAACTTACAAATATCTGGGCATTGAAGAATGTGAAACCATCTCGAACGACACAATGAAAGAGAGAATTCGCAAGAAGTATTACAGAAGAGTGAGACTTGTCCTGCAGTCTGCTCTGAACTCCAGGAATAAAATAACAGCAATAGATAGTTTGGCGGTGCCTGTAGCCGAATACAGTTTCGGACTAGTAGACTGGACTGAGCAGGAAATTCGCATCATGGATCGAAAAACCAGAAAACTGCTTACAATGCATCATGTTGCCCAACCTCGAGCTGATGTACATAGACTTTATGTGTCACGTAAGGAAGGAGGAAGAGGCCTCAGACAAATTGAAGCCTCCTGGCACAATGCAATAACCGCGATGGGAAAGTATGTAGTCAGCCATCAAGATGACCCACTAATGGGGCAGGTCATGAAATCTGACCGAAGAATGGGAAACAGAGGCATTGTAAGTGTAGCAAGAAGCATTGCGAACCAGACTATGCAAGACACCCAGAATGACAGAGACACTGAACTTCTGATGCTACTTAACATGAAAATTGAGACACAGAAAATGTTAAAGAAATCGTGGAGAGACAAACCACTCCACGGACAATATCTACAAAGAATGGACAGGGTGCAGATCAATAAAGATCAATCATTTATGTGGCTTAAAAGGGGAAGAATGAAGCTCAAATCGGAAGCACTTGTAATAGCTGCCCAAGATCAGGCCTTGAGAACACGACATTATGATAAAGCGGTTCTGAAAATTTCCCAAGACGATAAATGGCGCATTTCGCAGGAACACGTACAAAACCATTGATCATATTGTCTCAGCTTGTCCAATCCTAGCAAAGACCGAATACGTGAAAAGACACTATAGGGTATGTAGCTACCTCCACTGGCAAATCTGTACCGCCCTCGAAGTTCCGAACACATGCCCCAAGTGGTACGAACACTCACCGAAACCGGTGACGTCTGTTGGAATGTGTACGATATTGTACGACCAACAAATTCAAACTGATCGCACGATAGCGGCAAACAAACCGGATATAGTCATCCGGGATTTGGCGAACAAATCCAGTTTACTTGTCGATGTTGCTGTACCTTGCGATCAAAAAGTCGTTACCAAGGAGGCAGAGAAACGTCTTAAATATAAGAGTTTGGATCCGTCTCTACTTCCCACTCTCCTCAAAATGGAGTACTTCTTCGTCGGACCCCTCGCCTTCAACCTATTCAGCAAGGGAGACCCTACCAGTAGCTAGGCTACCACTGACATAGCTCTCAGGCTCATGGGGGTACTCAAGCCCCACCACCAACTGCAAGGTCGTATACTCCCTAGGTGGAGTTGTTGTTATTATTATTATTATTATTATTATTATTACTATTATTATTATTACTATTATTATTATTACTATTATTATTATTACTATTATTATTATTATTATTATTATTACTATTACAATTATCATTATTATTATTAATACAATTATCATTATTAATATTTCACCGTTATTTATATTACTTTATTTATAAAATTAGCTGCCACCAGGTTATACGTGTACCCACTCGCAGTTTAAATAAAGTTATCATCATCTTATGTTTTTATTTTTGTCAACTATCATTATTACTATGTTCTACTAATAACGAGTAGCCAACTTAAATTACTAGCATATACCCAGAGTTTAAAATATGCACTAATTCGAAACGCACTAATAATATATTTACCTAGCATTGTCTTATCGCGGAAAACTTTCTGTCCACTGAATACCGTTCACAGCGAGCATAAAGGCTTGTTATTGCGCAAACTTCATATGCAATTCGTACATTTTCATTACCAATTAATAGAAACATTTTGTGAAAATAATTTCAAAATATAATTACCCTTGCTGTTTGCCATGCATTGCAAATTCATCTTAAAAACCAAAAATATAATAATTTATAACACAATGCATATCATTTCAGGTTGTTCGCAAATTAAATGAGCTTTGTGTGCAATATCGGAATGAAAAGTAGAACATAAACAGAAGCATATGTTCCTGTCACATGGAGCTACACTGGCTGTATCAACCAGGCCATGCGGCTCAAAAGTACACCGTGTTTCAAACTTTTGCCAGACACGCGGAGTAAAGCGCCTCAACGAGTGGCGGGACCAACCCAAGACAACACTGACCTAGGAGGACAGACCGAGAGACGCAGACCTAGGAGCGCAGACCGAGCGGCACAGTCCAAGCGGCGTAGTTCGAGCGGCGCCGACCAACGGGCGCAGTTCTAGGAGGTGTAAACCGACTGGCAGCAGGCTAACGAACGCAGACCGAGCGGTGCACACCGAGCGGCGCATATCTATTCTTGGATTTAAACATAGGTTCAGTTGACGTAAATCAGCTGTTACGAAGTCATCCAATCGGAAGTTTGAACATCACCGTAGTGACGTCACTGTAGTGACGTATAAGCTCCCGATTGTGGCATAGTCCGAGCGGCACCGACTAAGTGAGCACCGACCGCCGAGCGGCGCAAACCGAGCGGCGCAAACCGAGCGGCGCAAACCGAGCGGCGCAAACCGAGCGGCGCACACCGAGCGGCGCACACCGAGCGGCGCACACCGAGCGGCGCACACCGAGCGGCGCACACCGAGCGGCGCACACCGAGCGGCGCACACCGAGCGGCGCACACCGAGCGGCGCACACCGAGCGGCGCACACCGAGCGGCGCAGACTAAATGACGCACTCCAAACGGTACATTCGGAGGTGTAAACCAAGCGACGCAGTCCGAGCGGCACAAACCCAAGTGACTAGACCAAGCTGCACAGAAGGGAAGGCGTAGACCTAGGAGTGTATTGTAGTTGTTACAGTTCAAAATCAACGAAAGGCTATTCCAGGATAATAAAAAAAATGTTTCAATTCAGGTCACAGGAATACGTTTATTACGTTGCTCTGAAAACCACATCGATTTATGATGTTGATCATTTGATATGAAAAATAACGTTAAGCTAAGTACATAATTCCATTGCACTGGCAGAAAGAATACTTCAACGATTTCACATTAGCAGCATCAACTACCCTCCACGATCAGAACAGCGTATTTTCCCCCCGGAATATACTACGTTATATAGTTGATGATACAGCTATGTCCGCAATTTTTCCTATCTTCCGCTTCATCACTTATAGAAATTGAGTTTAGGCGTATTACGGTCATTTACGCTCTGCAACATTCACTGCGCCGGTTCGACTAACGACCCGCAGATACGATCTGCTTCCTCATTCGCAGAGACACGCCGGAGCCGCCGCCAGAGGCGCATTTACGGCGCCCCCGTGTGACGATCGAAGCGGATCGAGGCGCGCGCAGTTTCGCGCCACCACTAAAAGATGGCGTCGCGCCGGCGATCACAAGCCTTTCCTACCTAGGCAAGTAGTCGTCCGGCATGACGCTAGATCTCTCTTTATCATATTTAAGTTAGAGTCCCTAGATACAGAGAGTAGCGCATTCCACTGTTTCACCGATCCCGCCATTTTATATCCAGTTATCAGGAGAATTGGAACTGTGTTGTATTCTGTAAGTTGAGAACTACAAATTTATCCCAAATCAATATTAATAACCTTAAAAATCTCCATAAGGTCACCAATTGTTTTAATTTTCCTTCAGCTTTTGAATGCTGCCTGGTGGGGATATCAGGTGAGAGGATATTAAATGGCGGCGATTGCGCTACTCTTTGTAGCTAGGGACTGTAATTTAAGTATTTCTATACATAACAGTCTGAATTTTTCCAATAGAAGGAAGGCTATCACGATTAATTGGACTGGTGTTAGTAGTTCGTAAACGTATTCACATCATTATTTGGTCATTCCTTTTGTTATTCATCAAATATTCCGACAATTCGGTACACTTTCCGCGGTAGTTCTATGACTTCCTCGCTGGCATACTCAACTGCCTGCAACCTTCATTGTCTTGCCTCAACATTTCTGCTAGTGGGACCATCTACCGCCGCCCACTGCCGATCTCACCGCCCACACCTCCGAAAGTCTTCGCCCTCACTGCCCGCCACCACCGATTACAACCAACCACTGTTCCCCATACTTCCACCAACACCCAGCATCAACAGGCACTGCGCGTCAAAGTTACAAGTCTTCTACTAGGAACTACCAGTGAACTACTGAGATCTCCGTACATCACCGATTGCCTCCGTGAACCACCGAGAGCCTCCGTGAATCACCAAGATGCACCGTGAAGCAACGTGAACCTCCGTGAAGCAGCGAAGGCCTCCGTAAACAAACAGGAGCCTCCGTGCAACATCGAGAGCCTCCGTGAATCACAGAGGGCATTCGTGAACTGCTGAGAGCCATCGTAAGCCTGCACGAACTACCAAAGGTCTCTGTAAACAATTGAGATCCTCTACGAATAATCGAGAGCCACCGTGAACCACTGATATTTACAGTGAACGCCCGAGAACCTCCGTGAACCACTGAAGGCCTCCGTAAACAATCAAGAGCCTCCGTGCATCAACGAGAGTGTCTGTGAATAACCACTGTAAGCCTCCATGAACCACCCAATACCTCCGTGAACCAACGACAGCCACGCCGAACCACCGGCAACCTTCTTGAACCATCGACATGTCCGTGAACCACCGACAGCCTCAATGAACCACTGAGCGCCATCGCAGACATCGCCATTCACAGCCAGCCACCGACCTCCACCCGCCCGCCGTCACTGACCATCGCGCGGCACTAACCGCCAGCAGCTCCACCGCACCCGACCACCATCCACATCACCGCCGATCTCGCTCGACCACACGCGACGGCGCCAAATTTTCGACACTAGCTTGTCACCTAGGTTGAATTCAGTCGCTATCTGGAGGAGGATTCTAGCGGCCGGCTGTTCTGATCGGTAGCTTTCCGTGGTTTCTCCGAGCAACAACAGGCGAATGCCGGAGCAGTACCCTAACAAACAGGCCACGGACCGCGCGCGATCTTTGCTCCCTCTTCCTTGTCCTATCCTCAGCACTTCCACACAGACACTTACATGCACTACACTACAATGCAAGCAGGGAGACAAGTCGGGAGCTTAGAGCTTGTCCCGGCTGGGGCGGTGCCCCGCTGGTGGGAGATACCTGGTTGAAGGGAAACCACGCTAGTCGACGGTAGGTCGGCGCCAGATGTCACCATCCAGCGGGGAAAAGATCACCGCCACCTCCCGAGGAAAAATCACGCACTACACTTACGGGACTAATGACCTCTGTAGATGACGACCCCGGAATCATGAATCAATCAATCAATCAATCGACCACCCGCCGCTGCTCGTAGGGATCCGAGCGCGGGGTCGCCGTGCCGCTAACGCTCGCTCCATTGTGCGGACGGGAACAAATGCCGACCCCGTTAAGTCCCGCACTACCGCAGCCCCGCAGAACCGCCCCCTCCCTCGTCCGCGCCCTGACTTATTAGCAGGCTCTGTGAAATCGAGCGATGAGCACGATAGTGAGCGGAGTCGTGTAATTCAGCCCGCAAAATCGCCCCTTGCTCAACAGGCTCGTCCGTTGCGACGGTTGTTCTGTGTTGTGTTCACGAGAGGGGGACGAGAATGACATTTAGCAAGGATGAGAACTTAAATTCATCATCACTATCATATGTATCAACATCATTAAAGTGACGAGAACTTAAATTCATCATTACTATCGTGTGTGTCAACATCATTAAAATGACGAGAACTTAAACTGAATATTTTATCATGTGCATCAACATCATTAAAATTATCTCTGTTTTCATTTCTGCCATTTGTACAGTGTATTAGTAGAGATCCACTGGCTTGTCTTTGTGTCACCTGTACTGTCGAAATGATTGAAGCAAAATGTGATAATACACAGTGATATATGTTACCACGTGTCATACACACACACAAATAACCGCACGTCCAAGGTATAAACAGCCATAACAGACAGTTCCTTCTTAACTTTCACTTTGGAATTTCATTGTCTTGTCGTACTTCAAACCTGGGGACCGATGTGTTAGTCACACAAATATGCAATAATAACAACCAAATGCTCTAAAAACATATGAGAAGATAATGTAGGTTGCCATTTTCTGTCGAATTTTGCAGAGCTGTATTCTTCATTACTATGAATTGTTATTTCTCTCATTAAAAGAAGCATAATTGTAATTACATCAAATTTCCTTCACGTATGTTGAACTAATTGTATAAAGCTGTAGACAATCGACTCTGCACGAATTGTATATTGTTGATTTATTTTGTAAAATAAATACTAACATTAGTTACTCGAATATCTGTATTACCTGATACAGAAACACTAAGTGCTATTAAATGTCTTTAGGGAAAACTAAATGCGATCGATTTATTATTTATACTCAAGAATTTGATAAAATAATTTTATTAATGCAACATTACTTTGCAACATATCACGTATCACTCGCAAAATCTCACTGACAATTCTTAAGGCAGAACAACGTGATTTCAGTACATTATTAGGAGACAACTTTGTTTTCGTTTACAGTTATTATTTCATCCACTTTTCCGCGTCTTTGCCTTCCTCCCTAATCATCACATTTCCCACCTTACTCATCATCAAAACTCTTCCGTTACTGTAATGCAGGAATACCCCGACAATAATGTTCATGATGTAAAAAAATCTATTAATCAAGTTTATCATCCGACATTAATTCCCAACGCATAGTTAAATAAACTCGGAATTTCAGAAAAAACGACAGTCTACTCATTCATTACTGTTTCAGCACAAGAAAAACCGATAGCGTTTTTCAAACGATACTTCCAAAACAACATATTTTGAAGAACAGTGGCAACATTTCTACTAATCACCCTCCCAACCATTATGCCATCATAGCATCCAAGTGTCTGATCTGCTAAGAAGTGAATTAGGAAGTTAATATCACAAAAGTTATTGGTTCTGATAACACAAAAAACGACTCATTTTTCAAGAACGCAAGATGGAACTGTGAACTATGTATGTGCCACTCCGAACCGAGTTTGCGGGAGCAATTGTGAGCTTTGTAGTTCATTAGCCTCGATTCTTTTACCATCATATTGCAAATCGCATGCAGGAAAATTTCAAAAGTATGCGGGTTATCAACGTTTCCCCATTGCAACTGAGTCGCGAACTGCGAACCGGGCTGGTCCCGGGCGGAGGAGATTTTTGCCCCAAAGCCGCTGAGTAACAGAACCTCGTCTGGCCGTCAAGGCTACAGAACATGGATGAATGTGTGGGTGATTTAGCACGCTTCTGACTGACGTATTAGGCCTCCCTGTGAAATGGAGCGATGAGGACGATAGTGAAGCCTGCTCGACGCGCAGTGCGTGTGAGTAAAGAGAGAGAGAGCCATCTAAAGCTAGCAGCGCCCAGAAACCAATCTCAACCAAACTATATCCAAAATTTAGGCTAATTTTAGGCTAATTAAATGCTCTATTCCCGAATTTTAGGCTCCTCTGGATTTCCGAAAATCGTGGGCGCTGCTAGCTTTAGTCTAAAGCTAGCAGCGCCCACCCAGAATCTATCTCAAAATCAATTGTAAAATCTGAAACCCATCCCAAAATTTAAGAATAATTTTAGGCTCTTGGAAAAAAAATTATCCCCGCCTTCAAATTCCAAAATTCAGGGCTGTACAAAGCGAAACAATTAACATTGGTTCTTATGGGCGAATAAACATCAAAATCAAAAAACCTTAGGAAAAATCTGAAACCCCTCCCAAAAGTTAAGAATAATTTTAGGCTCTTGGAAAAAAAATTATCCCCGCCTTCAAATTCCAAAAATCAGGGCTGTACAAAGCGAAACAATTAACATTGGTTCTTACGGGTGAAATAACACCAAAATCAAAAAACCTTAGGAAAAATCTGAAACCCCTCCCAAAAGTTAAGAATAATTTTAGGCTCTTGGAAAAAAATCATCCCCGCCTTCAAATTCCAAAATTCAGGGCTGTACAAAGCGAAACAATTAACATTGGTTCTTACGGGTGAAATAACACCAAAATCAAAAAACCTTAGGAAAAATCTGAAACCCTTCCCAAAAGTTAAGAATAATTTTAGGCTCTTGGAAAAAAATCATCCTCGCCCTCAAATTCCAAAATTCAGGGCTGTACAAAGCGAAACAATTAACATTGGTTCTTACGGGTGAAATAACACCAAAATCAAAAAACCTTAGGAAAAATCTGAAACCCCTCCCAAAAGTTAAGAATAATTTTAGGCTCTTGGAAAAAAATCAACCCCGGCTTCAAATTCTAAAAATCAGGGCTGTACAAAGCGAAACAATTAACATTGGTTCTTAGGGTGAAATAACACCAAAATCAAAAAACCTTAGGAAAAATCTGAAACCCCTCCCAAAAGTTAAGAATAATTTTAGGCTCTTGGAAAAAAATTATCCCCGCCTTCAAATTCCAAAACTCAGGGCTGTACAAAGCGAAACAATTAACATTGGTTCTTACGGGTGAAAATAACACCAAAATCAAAAAACCTTAGGAAAAATCTGAAACCCCTCCCAAAAGTCAAGAATAATTTTAGGCTCTTGGAAAAAAATCATCCCCGCCTTCAAATTCCAAAATTCAGGGCTGTACAAAGCGAAACAATTAACATTGGTTCTTATGGGCGAATAAACATCAAAATCAAAAAACCTTAGGAAAAATCTGAAACCCCTCCCAAAAGTTAAGAATAATTTTAGGCTCTTGGAAAAAAATTATCCCCGCCTTCAAATTCCAAAACTCAGGGCTGTACAAAGCGAAACAATTAACATTGGTTCTTACGGGTGAAATAACACCAAAATCAAAAAACCTTAGGAAAAATCTGAAACCCCTCCCAAAAGTTAAGAATAATTTTAGGCTCTTGGAAAAAAAATCATCCCCGCCTTCAAATTCCAAAAATCAGGGCTGTACAAAGCGAAACAATTAACATTGGTTCTTACGGGTGAAATAACACCAAATCAAAAAACCTTAGGAAAAATCTGAAACCCTTCCCAAAGTTAAGAATAATTTTAGGCTCTTGGAAAAAATCATCCCCGCCTTCAAATTCTAAAAATCAGGGCTGTACAAAGCGAAACAATTAACATTGGTTCTTACGGGTGAAATAACACCAAAATCAAAAACCTTAGGAAAAATCTGAAACCCCTCCCAAAAGTTAAGAATAATTTTAGGCTCTTGGAAAAAATCATCCTCGCCCTCAAATTCCAAAATTCAGGGCTGTACAAAGCGAAACAATTAACATTGGTTCTTACGGATGAAATAACACCAAAATCAAAAAACCTTAGGAAAAATCTGAAACCCCTCCCAAAAGTTAAGAATAATTTTAGGCTCTTGGAAAAAAATCAACCCCGGCTTCAAATTCTAAAAATCAGGGCTGTACAAAGCGAAACAATTAACATTGGTTCTTACGGGTGAAATAACACCAAAATCAAAAAACCTTAGGAAAAATCTGAAACCCCTCCCAAAAGTTAAGAATAATTTTAGGCTCTTGGAAAAAAATTATCCCCGCCTTCAAATTCCAAAATTCAGGGCTGTACAAAGCGAAACAATTAACATTGGTTCTTACGTGCGAATAAACCCAACTCACTATGAAATAACTCACTATGAAGAAAAAAATATATTTGAAGAAAAATCTCCATCTGCAATTTTGTTGTTGGAGGAAGACGTTGAATAAAATTCAAAATTTTGCAATTTTCGAAAATTTAGAGTTTACTGTGAACATCGTACCTATGTCACCATAATATGTGCATTTTACTCTGTTCTTACAAGAAATTTAAAGAAAAATTTGGAGCAGTTTTTGAGAAAAGTTTAAAACGTCCGGGGAGCTTTATGTAAAGTACCCCAAAATTTTATAGAATGTTTTTCCAAATCTCAAAGCTTTCACTCAAACCAGATCGTGCGGGGAATATCCATTTTGGAAGAAATCGTACGTACGGTTTAGGTGCTAGCAGTGTTGACGTACGGACGGGGACGGACGGATGGACGTTTTCCTTTCAGTTGGTTTTTGGGAATCAAGGACCAACAAAAAACGGGTTCTGGCTACACCACGTCTTAAGGGATTTTTTTTCTTAATTTAGCAACTGGATTTATCCAGTTTTTCGTTATCACTACCAGACAACTAATTTTTTGCTGGCGAAAATTCGCCATTTTCCCCGCAGCATTATATAACTTTCCCTATACTACGTATATTACTCTGTATTTAAGTAGCGTTTATTGTCGACAGAACAATTTTTATACATAGTGGTAGTTTTGCACTACATAGCATGTATATATTGGATGGTTGGAGAGTTCAAGATTGCTTTGACCTCTCTTGCGTTATTTATAATAGTCTGAGGATTTTCCTCTCTAGTGTAACTGACGCACGTCTTTTGTTGTATTTACACTATCATTACTTCAACAACCTACATCTAATTACAATTACTTCATAAGCGACTTTGTCGCGTCCCTTGTTGCTTTTATCTTCGAAATTCTCTTATCCTGAAATGACCTGACACTAAGCACAGGTGTCACTGTCACGTCCTTGTTGTGCACTGATTACTATTTACACTATTTACATTTTAACTGCTCCATCACTGCACCATCTTCTTTGACAGGGTGTAGGGGCATCGAGGGGCTCCGGGTGGTGGCGCGGGAGTTTTTAGGTGCGGATTCGCCTACGCCAGACAATGCCCGCGGCCGAGGCGGCCCCCGCCGGGCACAGTTTTATTTATTTACACACACGGCGGTATTCGGCAGGGACCAGGTCTGGACGGTGTGCTTGTAATAGCAGGCGCCACTACGTCGGTAAAGCTAGCACCCTCACTTTCTCAAAACTCAAAAATGCTTGCGCCATAATTTTGGGCTAATTTCAGCCCCCTTCTAAAAATTTTGGGCTACCTCCCAACACCTTGAAATTACGATTTCAAATTTTGGCCGGTAAAGCTAGCACCCCCACTTACTTAAAATTCAAATTTTTTTGCACGGTCAAAACAAGTGAATTTTGGGCTTCTGGGGGCCACTTTTCAAAATTTCGAAACACACCTCTAAATACGAAAACAAAAAATGAAAACCACTCCTAATTCTCAAATTTCAAAATTTCTCCCACCATAATTTCGGGATATTTTTGGGCTCTTCAGTGACACCAGAAACATTATTTTGGTACCCTACAATCTCCGAAATTAAGGTTAAAAATTGTGGGTTGTTAATTGAACACCCACCCGTACTGAAAATTCGAAAATATTTGTGTGGTCGTAAACGTGCGAAAATTTTGTTCCTTTTCAAAATTTTGAAACTCACCCCTACGTACGATAACAAATATTTAAAACCATCCCAATAGCAACTCAACTCAAACAATCTTGGGCCATAATTTTGGGTTCTTTAGTGTCATCAAAAAACACCCCGAAATCAACTTAGCAACTTATCAACTATCTCAAAACTAGGAAATCCGGAGAAACTTCACATATATTCTGGGAGAATTATACCGTACACGTGTATTTCCAACATTAAAAAAGAAAAAAAATGTATTTGTTGAGAGTTTTACCATTTATTCGGACAGGATCAATATCAAGCCTTGAAATAATTACTTTAATTCATTCCTATGTAAATATCCAATATGGACTTATTAAATATTTCATACAAGAAAAATTCTCTCCAAAAAGCAGCGACGAATTAAAAGATAAAATAGTTATTTAACTATACATCTACAATTCTAAAATCACAATCAATAATAGAGAAATCCAAAAATGGGAAAAGAATAATGCCTAGTATAAAAGGCAAACTACATTTTTTCTCAATCTTTCATTCGTCAAAAAAAAAAAAAAAAAAAAAAAAAAAAAAAAAAAAAAAAAAAAAAAAAAAGAAACAAACTTGACTAACAAATGTAAATATGGAATTTACTAACAATTGAACACATACCAACAAATAAGATGCAATCTTGAAATAATTTGGGCATTGCCATGTTTTTCATGAAAAAGAAAAGCAAAGTAAAAAAAAACTGTCCGAAATACTTACCGATCTCAAATATTTGTTGTTTTTTTTTTCAAAACTAAACTACAGGTATTTCGCTTCAATCAATTCAATGTTCTACAAATAACATGCACATTATGGCAAAAAAGCGCGACACGCATATCATTTTGGGGTAGATGCATTCTTTTTGAAAAGAATTGAATATTAATCAAAACACCCTATTTTCCTGCAAAATTCAATATTTGTGTTGTTATAAAACCTAAACTACAAGGATTTCGTTCCGGGCAATTTAATATCATATACACCACATAATAGGGAATACGGCTGTACTCTCTAATAATTTTGGACTACTCACTTTGTTTTAAAAAGATTGGAAAATTAGTGTAAAAACTATTATATAAATTTTGATCATATTTTGGTTTATCACTAAATAAACTCCAAAATACTGTACTAATTCAGAAGAGGAATTTATTTAGAATTGCTCATACATTGGCCATCAATATGTCAACTTCAAATAATTTTGGACTAGATTCGTTCTTATTGAAAATGAAAGGAATATTAATCAAAACAGTCCCAACGTTTTTCCGATATTCAATATTTGTGTTACCTTAACTACAGGTATTTCGCGTTTGATAATGTCATTTTCAAATACATGATAAGGAATACGGCTGTACTCAGAAAAAATTTTAGGCTCCTCTCTTTTTTTTTTTTAATTTGTTTATTTTAAGTCGCATCAACTGCTATGGTTATTAGCGACTACCAATTTGTACAATACATAATATTTTCTTTAGTTATAAAAACAATGATAATTGATGATACACAATGACAAAGATAATAACTCAATGACACAATACTCTCACAATGACAATGATAAATAAACAGGAAATAATAAACAGAAACAATAAACAGAAACAGAAACAACAAACAATAAATAAACAGAAAAATTATACAGAAAAATTTAACAGTTTTGAATCATATTTAAAAGGATTATATGTCATTTAGGAAATTACAAGATTTACAGAAATGTAGTATTTTTTGCTCCTCTCTTTGTTTACCAAAAAATGGAAAATTCTCGTGAAAACTACAATATACTTCTTGACCAATTTCTCATTCCTCACAAAATAAACTCCAAAATACTTTACTAATTCAAAAAGAGAATTTATTTACATTTGCACATACATTGCTTCTCAATTTGCTCATCTCAAATAATTTCGGGCTAGAAACGTTCTTATTGAAAAATAAAGGAATAATAATCAATAGAATAACTTTTGGTTTTGCTATCCAATATTTGCGATCTTATAAAACCTGAACTACAAGGATTTCGTTCCTGGCAATAAAGTGCCATATACAACACATGATAGAGAATACGGCTATACTCATGAATCATTTTGAACTTCGCGGTTTCTTCTCCAAGAAAAGAAAAATTCGCGTGAGAACTACAATATACATTTCACCACGTTTCCACTTCTGAAAAAGTAAACCCCAAAATTCTGTACCAATTCAAATGAAGAATTTATTAACAATTGCTCATAAATTAGCTAATAATATTCAAATCTCAAATAATTTTGGGCTATATTAGTTAGTATTAAAAAAGGGATAATAGACAAAACCAGTCCATATTTTTTTTTTTCGATATTCGACATTTCCGTTCTTATAAAACCGGAAGTACTAGGATATGGCTCATGGCATTGGCGTGTGACATACAATACATATTAAGGAATACGATTATACCAACAAATAATTTTGGGCTTCTCTTTCTTTTCCAAAAAGTGGAAAATTCTCGTGAGAAATACAGTATAACTTTTAACTAATTTTTCATTCCTCACAAAATTATTTCTGAAATACTTTAATAATTCAAATGAGGAACTGATTCACAATTGTTCATGCATTACCTATCAAGATGCCAATCTCAAATAATTTTGGGCTAGCATCGTTCTTATTGGAAAAATTTGGAATATTCATCAAACCACACCCAATTTTTTTCGATATTCAATATTTGCGTTCTTATAACACCTGAATTACAACGATTTGGCTCCTGGAAATTGAAGGCCATATACAACACATGATACGGAATACAGATATACTAACAAATGATTTTGGCTTCTCTCTTTCTTTTCCAAAAAAATGGAAAAATTCTCGTGAGAACTAGAATATACCTTTTTACTAATTTTTCATTCCTCACAAAAAATTGCTGAAATACTTTACTAATTTAAATGAGAAATTTATTAACGATTGCTCATACATTATCTATTAATATCACAATTTCAAATAATTTTGGGCTAGAGCCGTTCTTATTGGAAAAAATTAATATTACTAAAAACTTTCCTAATTCTTTTCCAACATTTAATATTTCCGTTGTTATAAAACCTGAACTACAAGGATTTGGCTCCTTGGAAAGGCGGGTGACATACAACACATAATAAGAAATATGGTTATACTCACAAATAATTTTGGGCTTCTCTCTTTCATTTCCAAAAAAATGGAATCTTCTCGTGAGAACTACAACATACCTTTCGATTAATTTTTCATTCCTCACAAAATAATCTCTGAAGTACTTTACTAATTCAAAAGAGAAATTTCTTAGCAATTGCACATTTATTACCTATTAATATGCTAACCTCAAATAATTTTGGGCTAGCACCGTTCTGACTGAAAAAAATAGAACATTAATCAAAACACACCCACTTTTTTCGATATTCAATATTTGAGTTCTTATAACACCTGAACTACAACGACTTAGTTTCCGAAAATTAAACGTCATATTCCACACAATATAGGAAATAGTATTATACCCACAAATAATTTTGGGCTTCTCTCTTTCTTTTCCAAAAAATGGGAATTTCTCGTGAGAACTACAACATACCTTTCGATTAATTTTTCATTTCTCACAAAATAATCTCTGAACTACTTTACTAATTCAAATGGGGAAATTATTAGCAATTGCTCATACATTACATATCAATATGCCAATCTCAAATAATTTTGGGCTAGCACCGTTCTGACTGAAAAAAAATAGAATATTAATCGAAACACACCCACTTTTTTTCGATATTCAATATTTGAGTTCTTATAACACCTGAACTACAACGACTTAGCTTCTGAAAATTGAACTTCATATTCCACACATTATAGAGAATTCTATTAAAACCCACAAATAATTTTGGCCTTCTCTCTTCCCTATCCAAAAAATGGAAAATTCCCGTTAGGAATACAACATACCCTATTCACCAGTAAGAACCAATGTTAATTGTTTCCCTTTGTACAGCCCTGATTTTTGGAATTTGAATACGGGGATGATTTTTTTCAAAGAACCTAAAATTATTCTTAACTTTTGGAAGGGGTTTCGAATTTTTCATAAGGTTTTTTTGATTTTGGTGTTTATTCGCCCGTAAGAACCAATGTTAATTGTTTCGCTTTGTACAGCCCTGATTTTTGGAATTTGAAGGCGGAGATGATTTTTCTCCAAGAGCCTAAAATTATTCTTAACTTTTGGGAAGGGTTTCAGATTTTTCCTAAGGTTTTTTATTTTGATGTTATTTCACCCGTAAGAACCAATGTTAATTGTTTCGCTTTGTACAGCCCTGAATTTTGGAATTTGAAGGCGAGGATGATTTTTTTCCAAGAGCCTAAAATTATTCTTAACTTTTGGGAGGGGTTTCAGATTTTTCCTAAGGTTTTTTGATTTTGGTGTTATTTCACCCGTAAGAACCAATGTTAATTGTTTCGCTTTGTACAGCCCTGATTTTTAGAATTTGAAGCCGGGGTTGATTTTTTTCCAAGAGCCTAAAATTATTCTTAACTTTTGGGAGGGGTTTCAGATTTTTCCTAAGGTTTTTTGATTTTGATGTTATTTCACCCGTAAGAACCAATGTTAATTGTTTCGCTTTGTACAGCCCTGATTTTTAGAATTTGAAGCCGGGGTTGATTTTTTTCCAAGAGCCTAAAATTATTCTTAACTTTTGGGAGGGGTTTCAGATTTTTCCTAAGGTTTTTTGATTTTGGTGTTATTTCACCCGTAAGAACCAATGTTAATTGTTTCGCTTTGTACAGCCCTGAATTTTGGAATTTGAGGGCGAGGATAATTTTTTTCCAAGAGCCTAAAATTATTCTTAACTTTTGGGAGGGGTTTCAGATTTTTCCTAAGGTTTTTGATTTTGGTGTTATTTCACCCGTAAGAACCAATGTTAATTGTTTCGCTTTGTACAGCCCTGAATTTTGGAATTTGAAGGCGGGGATGATTTTTTTCCAAGAGCCTAAAATTATTCTTAACTTTTGGGAGGGGTTTCAGATTTTTTCCTAAGGTTTTTTGATTTTGATGTTATTTCACCCGTAAGAACCAATGTTAATTGTTTCGCTTTGTACAGCCCTGAGTTTTGGAATTTGAAGGCGGGGATAATTTTTTTCCAAGAGCCTAAAATTATTCTTAACTTTTGGGAGGGGTTTCAGATTTTTCCTAAGGTTTTTGATTTTGGTGTTATTTCACCCGTAAGAACCAATGTTAATTGTTTCGCTTTGTACAGCCCTGATTTTTAGAATTTGAAGCCGGGGTTGATTTTTTTCCAAGAGCCTAAAATTATTCTTAACTTTTGGGAGGGGTTTCAGATTTTTCCTAAGGTTTTTTGATTTTGATGTTATTTCACCCGTAAGAACCAATGTTAATTGTTTCGCTTTGTACAGCCCTGATTTTTAGAATTTGAAGCCGGGGTTGATTTTTTTCCAAGAGCCTAAAATTATTCTTAACTTTTGGGAGGGGTTTCAGATTTTTCCTAAGGTTTTTTGATTTTGGTGTTATTTCACCCGTAAGAACCAATGTTAATTGTTCCGCTTTGTACAGCCCTGATTTTTGGAATTTGAAGGCGGGGATGATTTTTTTCCAAGAGCCTAAAATTATTCTTAACTTTTGGGAGGGGTTTCAGATTTTTCCTAAGGTTTTTTGATTTGGTGTTATTTCACCCGTAAGAACCAATGTTAATTGTTTCGCTTTGTTCAGCCCTGAATTTTGGAATTTGAAGGCGGGGATGATTTTTTTTCCAAGAGCCTAAAATTATTCTTAACTTTTGGGAGGGGTTTCAGATTTTTCCTAAGGTTTTTGATTTTGGTGTTATTTCACCGTAAGAACCAATGTTAATTGTTTCGCTTGTACAGCCCTGATTTTTGGAATTTGAAGGCGGGGATAATTTTTTTCCAAGAGCCTAAAATTATTCTTAACTTTTGGGAGGGGTTTCAGATTTTTCCTAAGGTTTTTTGATTTTGATGTTTATTCGCCCATAAGAACCAATGTTAATTGTTTCGCTTTGTACAGCCCTGAATTTTGGAATTTGAAGGCGGGGATAATTTTTTTCCAAGAGCCTAAAATTATTCTTAAATTTTGGGATGGGTTTCAGATTTTACAATTGATTTTGAGATAGATTCTGGGTGGGCGCTGCTAGCTTTAGACTAAAGCTAGCAGCGCCCACGATTTTCGGAAATCCAGAGGAGCCTAAAATTCGGGAATAGAGCATTTAATTAGCCTAAAATTAGCCTAAAATTTTGGATATAGTTTGGTTGAGATTGGTTTCTGGGCGCTGCTAGCTTTAGATGGCTGAGAGAGAGGGTGCAAGGAGGAAGAGAGACAGAGTGAGGGAGGGGGGCTACCTCACCCGCCACTGCGGTACCCCTCCTGACCGCGCCGCAACAGTTAGGACCCTGTGAATACGGCGTGTGATGTGTGTTAATACCGCGTGTGAGTCAGGACTCCAGGACGAGAAGGAGAAAGGGCGGAGGCGGTGGGGTGAGGCTGATAAAGAGGCGGGTGATCGGAGTGGAACAGGCGACAGAGGTCGTAGAGGGCGCGGAGGCAGCGAAGCGGAGCGGAGCGCCGGGAAGGGCGCGGAGGAGGGAGACGGGGTCCTGAATGGTGACGTACGATTAGAGAGGGTAGGCAAAGGATTTGTAGGCAGGCGCAACGGCCCGGGCTAACTTATTCGCGTGGTTGGGGGCTGCTAATTGTACGCGACTCAAGGGAGTTGTGGGGAGTCAAGCAGCAGAGATGAGAGTCGTAGAGGGGAGGCGATCAAGGGTCTCCGTTCTCTCCAATAGGTGAATGGGAGAGATATGAGACATATCGCTGCCATTTCCGTTGTTCGCAGTTCGTATTTCTGTTCTATGCGCCCTTTTTAGATACAAGAAATTGACGTTACTTGTTATTAAATTTTTCTCGATGAGATCTATATGACCAACGAATTGCTTTTTTTTTAATTTCACAATTCTGAAACTTTATTTAGTAACACGATAGAAACTTCTTTCCAGATATCAATTATTATTATTATCTGAGTATTGTCACCCGACATTTCTCATAAAAATAATAAGCGAATGATAGAGAAAATAAAACCCA
Source organism: Acheta domesticus (assembly GCA_031308135.1). Lineage (NCBI taxonomy): Eukaryota > Metazoa > Arthropoda > Insecta > Orthoptera > Gryllidae > Acheta > Acheta domesticus. The sequence continues at coordinate 94,030,284 of JAHLJT010002406.1, read as the reverse complement.
GACGAGTGTAGTTCAAAGTCATATGATTCTATACAGTGAGATTTCGGGGATATTAGGAATTGAAATACACTTTCGCAATTCGCTGGTTTCTGATATTCAAGGCAGAGCACATAAGAAAACTGATAAGAAGGATCATTACTGTAAAGGAAATCAACGATTCAAACCATGCACCGAAATGAACTCATTACGTTCTAAAATCTCGAGATGCATCATACTTTGGAAATAGAGTGAGGAATGTAACACGAAGATTTGTTTTTGAATACGGGTCCACTCAAAACAGACTTTAACAACTTCACTTACCACGTTGTCCACTAATTGTGCTTTACATTTTCAAATCCTCTTTACCATACCAATAAACGTCATGAACTGCTTCCGAGGCTCACCTGTAAACAAAAGAGCAAAATTAAAACACTGAAATATAAATGAAACCACAATAAACAGAATTAAATTATAACAGTTAAGTAGATATATCATTTACAGCTGCATGTTGCAGGTTTAAACAACGTGACTTAATTAATGATAACATCTTGTTACTCAAACAATGCCCTGAAGAATATTATTTATTAAAGTACACATAGGATGCAACGCATTTATTAAATTGTGAAAGAACTCCCAGACAAGACTGAAACTATCAATAATCCCAGATTATTTTGAAGTTGTTCACCAACTCGTCAGGTAAACTAGAACGAACACAATATAGAGATGTTGGCACTTCATTGGAAAATACGGACCTTTGAAAAGGATGCTCAAAAACCTACACACATAAAAATAAATTCTACCTCCACGTACAATGAAGTTACGATTTTTGTATCGTTTCTTGGACGTTTCGTTTTACTTATGAAACTGACAATATTTTTTTAAAGGTTTCGTTAAAATTTTAAAAAAATTGTCGCCATATGTGAGATTTTGAAGGTGATTGATCAAGTTATTTTTTAAGAAAGTTATTGTTATTATACGCATTATTGAAGTAAGTTTATATGTTAAAACCGAAGCACTAGGGTCGGGTTTCTGAGCAATGTGGATTAACTACAGCCAACTTGTCATTCCAACAGAAAAAAGTGCCAAAAATTGAATGAGATACATCATGATAAAATATTGGGGCACAGAATACAAATGCTAAGTGAAACTACTATGTCCAAATAACCTTTAAAAGACGGCATGCATGAATAGATATCGAGACATGTAGCCTACATCAATTGTGAGCTAATTCAATGTATAGATTTCTGTCAGCACTACGATACCAATTCTTCATTTGGACAACGAAACTCAAACTCATCTTTTCAGCATTCTCCTTACATTTAGCCTGAACTTTGGTTCCTCTGAACCATCGAAAATCCTAACAAGAGTTAGAAACTTCACGGATTAAGTTGTTTGTTCATACGCGGTACACGGCACTTGAGTTTTGTATAAGCAACCGAAAATAAATTATTCAGTGCGAAACTGTAGTAGTTATTTTTCCGAACACAAAAAACATCAACCTTTGATTTTTTAAATTACGTACTACTCAAACCTCAAAGAATATGAGGATGTGGAGTTTTACAATATACGTAACCACTAGCATTCCACTGCAATATTTTGCACGTGAGCTTTTGTTTTCTGGGGTGACTTCCGTATTGTGGCAACCGTAGTCAACAGGGAACAAAGCGTCCCGCTGATATTGAATCGGACTCTTGGCTGCGGTTAATTAGCATTATTATAGCTGGCTCTACCCTCCATACTTTTCCGTTGAGATTGGAATGTGGCCCTTTGATACGTTCGAGAGCTCTGCTGCCGCAGACCAGATGCACGTCTGCCGAAATACTTCTCCACTTCCACCCGTCGCGTCGTCTCCACAGACTCCATCCTTTGCTGACCATTCGCCCTTTGACTTGTACTCGTAACTGGCTCTCGGTGCCTTCCCAGTCTTTTGTTCTCCCGCGCATTCCTGGACGAGGTTGTAGAATCGTATTAGTCCAGTGAGTATTATTTGCTGCGGATTTCCACAAAATTAAATATTCAGAATTCAAATATGTGCCTTTTCAGAGTAAATAAATGTGTATTTAAAGTAGATTCAACGTATATTTGATTTTCTACATGTTCACATAAAATTCCTAAAATGAAATTAATTTATCAGAAGGATAACTGAATACCATTCCGGTCGTTCTGACCAGTTTTGTAAATAAATTCCGTTATAGTAACTTTAAGAACGCTTTTCCTGGTTTTGGCATTCATCCAGTTGTGTACGCTGTGAAAGTGTCAAGAACAATCACTGGTCGTGAAAAGTGGAGTATGAGAAACAAAAATAAACCTTGAATTAATATCAATAAAACTTCTTTTTGAACAGACTTACAATCTAGTCCATGAACGATGAAAACTATAAAATCAACCATCAAACAATGTTATTGCTTATTTTAATAAATTTACCACTGTTTTCTAATCTGTATGGCGCACGACAGTTGGACTGTTAACATTCAAAAACCCACAGACTCCGCCTGCGTTCACAGATGTCCTCACTCCCATTCTCATTCCCAGCAACCCATTCTCATTCCCTTCTGTTCGTCAACTCTATCACGACCGCGCCCCCCATTTTCTGAAACGACTCGTGGATTCGTCTCTTTTGTCTATGGCGAGTACACCACCGAAGCAGCGGTGTTTACTCTGTAGCAGGAAACGCAGGTCACTGGCAGGGAAGTCAATTCGAGATCGAACAGCGCTGTGACCCGATCACCGGATCCAGTTTGATAATAGAAGATGGTCCAGTAAATTCGACACTGGATAATTAACAGGGATGCTGCAATTTGCGATATCCGTATCCGGAAATAATCCTGGACTGCTTGCGAATCACCGCGCTCATAATTTTCCTCATTGTTTACTGAAGCCGTAATTCTTCATTGCGCAGCAAATTGTGACGTATTCAATCTCCTTCCTCCTTGCAAATTGTTTGCTGTACGATACGGCTGATTAATTCGTAATGTCCAACATTTTCAATTGGAAGGAAACATCGTTTCGGCAAACGATACATTTTATTAACATACGAATACGACTTCAAACATTGTCATTTTAAATTTCCGTAATGTTTTGGGTAATCAGAAACATATGAATCAATACTGATTTACTTTTTTGAAGTTTTTGTATTCGCAATCTCAGACGTGTGTAATCAGAGTAACCAAAGTGATGATAATGATACATTAGAGAATGATTCATTAGGACAAAGTTACTTGACTCTAAATTTCAACATCCTGATGTTCATAATGTGGATTAAGTAGTTTTTGTATTGGACAGAGAATGAGTACGACGCATAATTTCTTAATAGAAAGTCATGCTCTTGCAATTGCAAATATAATAATTTAGTATTGACGAAAGAACAAATATGCGCAAGATCTTCAGATTTCAAGAACGAATTGTATATAATTGATTATTATTTAACAAAATACTAGATATATTAATATGATTTGCAATCTGACGTTTCTTTTACATTTGAATTAATATTGATGGCAGCGGAGAACGATTTTGAAGATTACCTCACCATCGTGACCATCCAAGCCATCCGTCGGTCCTGTTGCGTGCATTCTCCCCTCCGCTTCTTTCGTCGATTCTCTGCGCCTTTTGATCGCCCGCTTTGATCTCCGAGGACGAGACACAGGTGTTCGGAGCCACGCAAGGCCTTCATCGACAGGTGGCGGCGGCATTGTGTGCACATCTGCATGAAATAGCTCATCGCCCGAACGAACGCGCGCCGCTTCGCCTTGTCCCCTTGACATCCTCCGGGGCCCGGCCTCGCCCCGCCCAGCCCCGCCCCCTCGTTCCGCTCCACCCAGCCCCGCTCCTCCCGTCCGCCCGCCCTGACCGCTCCCGCTCCGCCCCGCCCTGCCCCACTCAGCCTCTCTGCCCCGCCCCGCCCCGCCCGCTCCGCTCAACCCTTCTCAGCTCGCCCCACCCTGCCCCGCTCCTCCCCGCAACGTCCACCCGCCACGATCGCTCCGCTCTGTCCCACACCGCCCCGCCCTGCCCTGCCCTGTCCCGTTCAGCCTATCTGCATCTCCCAGCCTCTCCGCCCCGCCCCAGCCTCTCCGTCCCGCCCAACCTCTTCGCCCCGCCCCGCCTCTCCGCCCCCCTAAACCTCTCCGCCCCGCCCAGCCTGTCCGCCCCGCCCAGCCTGTCCGCCCAGCCTCTCCGCCCCGCTAAGCCTCTCCGCCTTGCCCACCCTCTCCGCCCCGCTCTTCCTCACTCTGCCCCACCCGGTCACACCCACCAGAGTATTAGCTTCACAAATTCGCAATTAGACCGGCCAGAACGCAGTTCGGTAACTAGGGAAATTAGCCGGTCTTCTCCCTGCATCCACTCCGGTGCCGCATATAATTCTTCATGAATATGATAAAGAAGAGGATATTGGAGCGGCGTCGTTTCTATGTGGTGTTTTAAGAAACTGGGAGGGAGCCGATATTACCATTCGCAATTTGCAGTTCTTGCGTTAGCCATTTGTGTAGCAAGAGAATGTGATACTTGTGTGCGTAAATATTCGCGGGTAAAGTGCCGAAAAAGCAACTGTCAATCACGAGGGAGTATGTCGATTATTAGAGACATTGTTCTGAGAAAAATGTGTTCAAAAAACAAATGGACATAATTATATTCAGAATCTTATCTGTCACTCTATGTTTCTAACTGCGTCTGAATTTAGATATGTCTTGAATATCACAATAGTGATTTACATGTATCAGCTGAACCTGTCGCCACGAAAAGGAAATAATTCTTACGAAAATCATTTGCGCTTACGTCTTGGACCCAGCTATAGAAAATTTATTTCTACACAATATTGTACTTTCTTAGTGTCGGCCGGTACGGAATCCAATTGGTGTCATTTAGTGGTGCGTTATCAATAAAAAACATCGATGTTACCAATTATCGATGTTAAAATTAAAACACAAAATATCCATAAAAATATCGATGTATTAAAGCTGGTTTAGTAAGCTCTAACATTAAATTTGTAACCAACAAAATTTAATTTTACAGTACTCGTATTTACTAATATATAATGAAGATTAAACTGAAATCAAACTAAAAATAATAAGAACAAATAAAAGTTCTCAGCCTCAAAGCCCGAGCGCCCGCGAAATCTCAAAGAGGTCATTTACTGCACGCTATGGGTCAAAATGTAAACTACTGTGCCAATACGATTTTGGCTCCGTCTCATCCATAAGAAAAGTATACAAACCAACACAGCGTTTTTTATACAGCGATAATCGGCAGAGTCAAACCCAATTCGTAGGTGGCTCAAGGGGTTAGAAAGAGGCCGGCAGATAGTACTCCGCCCTATGCGTTTATCAATAGACAGTATTGATAGAGTATCGAAGGACGAAACACTCCTCCAAATGAATTACTGTAAAGGCATATATTTTGAAGAAATGATATTTTGCCATGCCATCTCCTACAAACCGCCACTCTTTTTTTTCGCCTATACCCACATCACCGAATGCGTTCTCTCTCGTTATTACGAGTGAACTCAACTCGTCACACTACCTCGCTCAACAAAAACAACCTTTACAGACGCGTTGCGATCAGCTCGAGAGTAATTCCATGTCAATAACGCTCCTACTAATAGTCTCCCATAATAGACTGCAGGCCCCTGTTTGAAGGTTTGATTGACACTTGATGAGGCGAACCCCTACACACAAGAACCGACCTTTTCGGGAGCGTGCGGATCCTTCTAAGCCTTTTATACTGGCGCTTTCCAAAACGAACAGCACACTAGCCGATCGCGCAGCCAAACAAGTTACAATAATGAATTACCAATCGGACCGGGCGGATATCGACCGGGCGATAGTTATCGAGTCGTCACGAGGGAAACGCGGGAGAGGCGGGCGTGCGCTTTGCGGGAGAGATAGCCCACCAGTGTTTTATGGAGTCCGCTGCAGTCGTGAAACGCATTTGACAGGCCGCGGGCGGCGCGACTAAACAGGAGCATTAACAGGCTGTTGACAAGTCCCGACGGCCGCGCCGTGTTGTTTGATGACGCCACACTCCGGTCCGCTCTCCGGCGGATGGTGCGCCACGCCCACGCCCGTGCCCATGCCGCACGCCCACGCACGCGACCCGCACGCGCGCGCCTCGCACGCGTGCAGCACACACCGCGGTGCGGTGCGGCGGACACCGGAGATTAACGCGGCGGACATGCGTTCGGGGACGGCCCAGGTTGGAGGTTAACGCTCCGCGCGCGTGTAAACGGCCAAGGTGTAAAAGATGCCGCGGGGAAATGTACGCTTCGGGGGGGGGGGGACTTCGGCGCGCGTTAAACGGATTTGATTGGCTTGTGATTGTGCATTCCCTCCGCTCACTTAGTGATCAATGATCATCAATGACTTTGTAGGATAGACATACTGGCTTACATTTTATGTACGATAAAAAATTACTGAAAGTGAAAATGTGGATTAAAGAATACGTGTAGGTATGTTTCATCCCGCTTCTAATCCTGCGTCCTGAATGAACACGAGTAAAGTGGCAAGATATCGCTGGAATGGGTTCTGATTCAATTAGAATTTTCGAGAAGAAAAATAATCTGCCATGACCTTTTTTACAATTTTAGTAATAAAAATAACAAGTAAGTACAATTTTAATAAAAATAACAAGGAAATCTGAAAAAAAAACAACTTTGTAGACGCACTCGTTGAACATGTGAGGAGATTAACGCGCCCTGTTGCCATGTGTTGGATGATTGGCATTATGTTTTTTAATACTCAACCTTAGCAAGGTGAGTTTATGATTTATATTCATTATCAAGTATATTTTAATTATAAATAATCAGTAATCTTATTGGTGTATGTTTAATATCTCAGTGTAGTTGTTATTTACTTTGTCTGTTATGGATCCAACTTGAAGGTAGTAAAGTTGTAAATATGTGTCTCACAGCCCTGACGAGGGAATAATAAAGTTCCAAAACGTTGGCGAAATAAAAAAAATTGAATTGTTGAGCAAAAACCATGAAACGTTCCTAGAATTAATAGTGTGGTCCTGAATTCAAGAACTATTTCGGTAATGTTTATTACACCAATCCTGGAACCAATTTCCGAAAAAAATTGCGCAGGTTAATCATTCTGATCTAAAGATACATATGTCAGTCTCTAAAATATATTACAACGCATTATCAGAAACTTACATGCAGAAAATTAATTTACATAAATTGTCTAGGGTACAAAAATTACAAATCGTTCAGTGACGCGAAAAAATACATCGCGGATGGCAGTTCGAAATAGCCTGCCAGTTTGAAATAGTACCTGCTTTCCATGATACAAGTATTCTACGCAAAGTTTATTTTAATTACACAATAATGACGCGTCGCACAAAATACACGCCAGCAGCACGCGCGAAAGCAACGTGGTTCAGGTACGATAAAACAATGTCACTGCACACAAAGAGGAGCCTAACTGATCGGTTATGATAATCAGAGTCACTACTGTACACTACCTAGTACTGTACTCTCATACATGTAGTTTAATGACGGCTTAGTACTTTAGTCGTGAATGTAACAACCCTTGAAGATGTGCGTTAAAAGGTATTTAACGTAAATATCTCCAAAACAAGAGAGAAAAGAGAAAGAGAAGATATCATTCAATATAATGCAATATAATGCACGAACAGAAGTAGATAAGAAACAAATTTAAGCTCTTGAATACAATTCATTTCAGAGTACGTCCATGACCCATTACGAATATAAAATCTTGTCGTTTATATCAGCAGATGTTCTCATATTTAAGAGTAAAAGTGTATATTAAAGTACAACATGTAACGAAATTTTACAATTACAGACGCTTTATTGAAAAGAGACGCAACTAGAGGCAAAGTTTACAAAACTAGAGGCAAGACTTACAAAACATTTAATTTCTCATCAATTGCAAACCTCAAGAATGTTCTCTCATGATATTGAAAATATTGTAACATATCTTCTAAAATTGAATTTTAATTATGAACCCTTTGATTAAAAATACTCTTAAGAATTACGCCCAGAAGTGATCATTCTTAAAACCTTTACCATCATCCACAAAACCATGAGAATGACGCAGCACCATCTTTGAACTTTACCTTCCTTGCGAACTAATGTGCCGAGGACTCACCTACTGCACGGCGATTCTTGTGTTCTGACATCACTACGAGGGGAAACATCACGAATTCGTGTGGTTGGATGAAACGTGATTCTACACACCTAAGCTTACGTCGTCTCCTCTAGAGCTACGAACCCACGCAAACTTCACGCCTTGAAAGACGTCCTTGACGATTTTATTCGCAATCCAAACATGCGTATGAGAAATGCCAACACTCGTAAAAAGGAAGTACATTTGAACGATTTTCAAATACGTCTCTTATTTATTTAGTAATCACTCTTCCACAAGATTTTTTTCCGTTAGCTCACGAGAAGCTCTTAGATCATCTTACGGTGAAGGATGATCAGTGGTTAAGTAATGTAAACACGAGATTTGAAACCAAAGGCTTGAAATTTTCTAAACACGAGTACGAGTGGATTCACACCCAGCCCTCGTAATCCTCGACACCTGCTCAACGGAGCTAACCATATGAGCACAAATGCCATTTCTACAGCCTCACGGACGAGAACAAACGAACGTCGAAATTCGAATGTATCGCGATGATAGATAAAATATTTCCACGAGACAATAAAATAATTATTCTTCATCCAAAACAAATCAATCAAACGACGTAGATATTAAAGTGCATCGTGTTTTATTTCTCTATTAACATTCTCAAGTCACAGCCCTCGAGAGAACAGAAAAAACTAAAATGCGATCAAAGAAGCTGTGAATAGTAGTCATAATAAATTATCAAGCCATCAATTCAATTATTCCACAGCAATTTGAAAATACGCTTTCTTATTTTTTTCTGAATAACGGAAAGTACTGGAAGTATTAAACGAAAAAAGATGAAATGAACTAAATTTACTCGGATCTTTATGAATTATTAAGTAAGAACGCATTTTAATCTATTGCAAGAAGTAAATATTGTGCGAAAAAATGATACTTTTCTAACTTCAGTAATCGTAAAAGATAAAAGTGTCGTACTATCAAAAGTATAAACACCTTACAACGCTCGTATATGTTTTCAAACACAATATTGAACGTATACCACTCCACAATAAATTAAATTAAAAACATTATGGTAATATACATAAAAGAAAATACAGTCATACAATTTCCAACATACCAACAAACGAACTTTGACTACGGGAAATATCAATAACTTTCCGAGTTGCGCCTCCCTATAAAGAACCTTTTTAGCAACTCCACCAACAAACTATTAAACTCCCATAGCTCTCCAATTAACAGGTCGGCTGGGTCCACACGGAGTCCACTATATGTACGCAAGGTGTAGTACGTGCCGAGCAAACACCGCGGTGGTCGGTGAGGCAGCAATTCGAAGAAACCGCGGCCGCCTCATTCACGGGAGGCGCGCGGCCGTGGGCGGCGGAGCGAAGGCCGACGCGCGCGCCGCCACGACGCGCCGCGCCGCCGGGATGGAACGCGCGTGGGTGCGTCGATTCACGGGGCCTCCACAGTGGGCCAACCGACCCGCGCGCGCCTCTTTGCCACACGGAATGGTTCAAACAGGCTCGAAAAAAGAATAAAGAAAATAAAAAATAAATACAAATTTAAAAAATGAAAAGCCGGTCCGGATAGCCGAGATCGCTAAGACAGTAGTGCCGTGGCGATCTCGGCCGGAATGATCGTGGGTTCGATTCCCGCCTCGAGTGTATTTGTGTACGTCGGTATGTGTGTCATCCTTTCATCCTTAATCATCATCATCTTCAGCATCATCATCATCATGACATCTTCCATGCCCCCAGGGCGAACAACCCTCGAGGATAAAAATAGCATCCAGCTAAATGCTGTCTCTTAATAAAAATTACGTGCACCTAATACCGAGATAATAGAATTGAGCCTGATAAATGCAGGGGGCATGCACGCGAGGTCCAAGGCGGGCTATTCTAGGGCAAAAGAAATGTTTAATAAAAAAATAAAAAATTTAAAAAGTTGTTAGACCTAAAGATTTCGATTGCGCTGAATTCGAATGTGAAGCCAGAATTGCGCCATCACCGTCCATTTATTTTTTAAATCACGAAAAAGCATCGTGAAATTGTAAATTTCACGGAGGCTTTTCGCAATAAAAAAATTATAATAACTGGAAGGCGATGGCGCAATTCTGGCTTCGGATTCGGGTGGTTCCGCGCGTTGTCATACATAGAGATACATATGTGAAGAAGTCTCTGGGTCTGACAACTTATTTTTGGTGTGTGTGTGTGTGTGTGTGTATATGTGTGTGTGTATATATATATATATATATATATATATATATATATATATATATACACACACACCGCGACACCCTGGTATCCATGTATCACAAATGAAGGGCTCAGTAGAAAAGGGGGCCACATTGACCTTTTTCTGAGATATTGAGAGTTTTACTAGAATTTTTATAATAAAACTTAGTACATTTTAAAACTTTTGTATTTAGAAAACAGTACTCTTGCATATAAATTCATATTGGATTCTAATAACACATTACACTAAAAGAATAATATTTGAAGTAATATTTACTGTTAATAAGTCAATTTCACAAAAAATGAGGGATAGCCACTTCAATTATCTGTTAAGCAGAAAATATCGTTATTTAGGCGGTTGTTATAAGGGTTCTTACGAGTATGATTGTAAGGGAGAAAAAATCTCGAAGAAGTTTTGTCGATCGAGAGCATTAGTAGCAGTTAACGCCCATGGTACATATTTGTACAATATTTTATTTTTACTTAATTTTGATAATTTGATTTGATACGTATTTATGACTTATTTACTAATTACCTATCAGAGAGTTACCTATATGCTACCTTCTCTTGGTTTGTAATATTTTGATTTTCTTCTGTCTTGTCATATTTCCCTCCCAAACATGTGGGGATTCGCATGTTCACAATGGTCAAGCGCGTAGGTGGCAAAAGCCTGTTGCTCATTTAGCAATACCCAGGGAACAGGTGTGGCAGACCACGGACGCGAGCAACTTTGTTCCTACTATTAATTATTATTATTATTATTATTATTATTATTATTATTATTATTTTATTTTTCTTTATTTTCCTCATTTTTTGGTAATTAATATTATTAATTGTACAGATTTACAAAATCAAAGCACAATCAATATACAACATTTATGAAACATGAAACACTCATTCACACCGCATAATTTCCCAGAAATTTCCGCACTATTCCTGTCGTTGCAATCACCACTGCCTTCTGCATAAGTTTGTATATGTCTACTATCACTCCCAGATGTTGAAGGCTCCGCATCAAATTTCTAGGGATGACACCTGTGCTTGAGAGGATTACTGGAATAACTTCAACCTTTTCAACATACCATTGTTTCTTTATGGATTCAGTGAGTTCTGAGTACTTATTAATTTTTTCGGCGTATTTACTTTGCAGGTTGCTAGTATTTGGGATAGAGATATCTATCAGCGCGACATATTTCTCTCTCTTGTTAAAGACAGTCAGATCTGGTCTGTTGTTCATTACCGTCCGATCTGTTAAAATAGTTCTATCCCAATATAAACGCCATTCTTCGTTTTCCAGCACACTTACAGGTTGGTACTTAAAATAGGGCACTTTAGCTTCAGGGAGAAGTTGAAATTTCTCAGCCAACGTTTGGTGTAAAATCTTGGCCACTGCGTCATGCCGTTGCTTATATTCTGTTCCACAGAAATGTGTGCATCCCGAAGTAACATGTTGGACTGATTCAACAGTTGGGCAACCATACCGACAGTACTCATTCTCCACACTTCCATCTTTGACAATTAGCTTTAGGTAACTTCTTGTTGGTTATTATTATTATTATTACTATTATTATTATTATTACTATTATTATTATTATTATTATTATTATTGAAGTGATAGAGTGATGATTACGGATGTGAGGACTAGGATAAAGGTAGGAGGGGTAGTAGAAGGTGGAAGGTATTCGTGTGATTTCTTAGCCATCCCAGCATTCGCCATATGACCAAGGGAAACCACGAAAAACCCCAGTCAGGATAGCCGGTCTGGGGATCGAACCCGGACGCTCGATCGAACCCTCAGCGCGCTACGCACTGAGCCACCTCACTCGGTTATTTTATCTATAATTGTAATCTATATCTTTAATAGTATATTTACGCCTCACCCAACCCAGCCCTGCCCCGTCTGCCTCATCCCCCTTCTCACTTGCCCAGCACTGCCCTGTCTATTCTCAACCTGTCCTGTCCTGCCATTCGGCGTTTGCTACCTCCATCGCATTGTCGCATACTCTCCGCAGAACAATTTGTCCTTCAATTACAGGGAGACCAATTGCATTAACGAAATTATTCAAAATGCATTCCATAGGACACTGCATGGGCTCTCAGAGAGATTTAATACGTAGTCCAGTTAAATCCAAATGATACAGTTCCTCTCTGCTGCCGAGATATTCGAAAAAAAATGAGAGTGCACACTTGCACACTTAAATATTACTCCAGGGGGTAGGAAAGAGTAATAGGTGTAGTTTTACGAAATCTCATGAAACAGTTTGCTCTTTTTTTAAATTCACGTGCATATAATTTTATTAAGTTCAAAATAAAACTGGAGATTAAAAAAAAATTAACAATTATTCTTCCTCACATAAGATAAAATAAATTATGCTTTAAATACTCTACACATTGGGAAAAGTTCCATCCTCATATTGATCCTCAAAAACAGTTGTACGATGAGTCAGTTGCAAGCATTACTTAAATGGCAATTACTTAAATAAGTTTGCGATTTGTACAGATCAACTTCGGCATGGGGTAACTCCTTCCTGACGCGCAAACCCCGACGATATACTGTAATGCTCGATATAATATAAGGCGATATAATACAACCCCCCGACGATATAAGGCAATTCAATTCAATGCTCCCAAAACAACTGCAATGAAAATGGGGTTACTCATAGTTCATAGATGTTTATGTATTCCACAATTATTTCTTCGCCTGTAAATAGAAATGGGAAGAGGAACAACCGCACTAGAAAATATTATTTTAACAAGCAAAATCACTTTACTCGAATCTGGAAACAGAGATTACCAGTGAAATGATACGTGTAACCAATTATGATGGAATATCAATGATGAAGCTATAATACAACGAGAAGCAATGCAAACGTGACACACAGAAAACAGCCGTGAACCAGATATGTGCGTCTGCTATAGTTTCGTCATAGAGTAACCAGAATTCCAATTCTGATACTCGTGCGTACACCAGCACGCTAACTGCTTCGCTTCGGATCGCAACACTTCGATACGGAAAGCACGGCTCTATTATCCAGCACCGGACACCGAACTCTAGCGTAAAACACGAATCAATGGAGCTGGGCGGGGTATTGTATCTTGGCTGAGGCCAGGCGAACGGAGAGGGCGTACCGACCACGTAATACGAACCTGGGCTGAACGAACTTACGTAAACTGTAATTATAGTTCAAAGTTGGATACATCAGGAGCTCGAGCAGAAGAAACAAATTATAACGGAAAAAATTACTGCCGACAAAATATTGGTTGTAAAGGAATATGCAACTGCATGCAATTTTAAAATGCTTTAAATCTAATATCTATACTCTTTCGTACACTTAAATATCGTTTGAATCATTTAACACCATTTCATTTTGACATTACCACTTTGTTTTCAGATTTACGATTCATTGGTATCATTTTCCAGTTTAAAGTATTTAAATTATATTTTATTAATAGATTACGATTTTACGAACATGCAAACCTTTGGGAGGAGTTGTTCTAAGGAACAGCTTCTGCGGTCCGTTCATTTAGTTTAATACTTATAGTCTTTAGTTTCAAAATATTTATTTTTTCTGGTTCAAGTGTCTGATGTTTTTGATATTACATCAATACAGGGAAGATAACATAATGCATCATCTTTGAATGATTTTTACATTTAATCACATATTTAATCTCTGACTTAATTGCAGTAAACCTCACTTTGGAATTCCCAGGTTTCTTCACATTGACGTCCTTGCAGATTTACAATTATTACATTGTTCCCTAAATATTGTAAAATAAAATATACAGGATTTGCGGAGTCGCGAGGTTCCAGGACTAAGAAGAAATATATTTGGATTTGAAGAGGCGTAAAAATCGAATTAGAGAACATTTACAATCTAATTTCGAGAAGAATTAGGATTCTAATCGAGAGTATTTGGGATTCCGATTAGGGAAAATTCGAAATTTAGACACAGGAAGAAACAGAATTTAGTTTTAAGAAGATACAGAATTCGAATTCCAGTTGATGTATACTATTTCAGATACGAGAAAGCTCAGGATAGGGATTAGGATCGGGTTTAGAATTAGGATTCAGATCATTTACAATTTGGATTCGAAAAAAATAGGATTGCGTTACGAGGAAATTGAAAGTACATCACTTCCTAAAAAGTTAGCAAGTTAAATTGAAGACTTCGGGGTAATAACATGCCATGTCACATTACTTAAGTTGGGAGAAAAAGGATGTAAAGGTTTGGACATTGTATTCTCCGGACTGGGATAAAAAAACATCAATTCATGAAATACACTACCATTTTGCGGCAAGTCTTTATTTAAAAGACCTAGAAAGATCTAGACACATCAATGGGGCGTCGAAATACACCAATGCCTCAATTTTATCAGACATATGGCATAGCATCTTATTGCCCTAAGGACTTCAATTTATATTCGGTTTTTTCTAGCGTGGCAGATGACATTAGATCATTATTACACCTCCTGCCTTATAAAATGAATCTTTTTAACAGTGGTCAGCACATTTCGGAGGCCACCAGCCCACGTTCGCGAATTATATAAAAATATTCATTTTATGAGGCAGGGGATCTAATTATGTCCTACTGTCACCGGCCACGTTACAAAAAACGAAGTATAGCAACGCCGTAAGCCCGCGCGGCAGAGCGAGCGCCGCCACCGCGTGTGCGCGAAGCGGCACGGTCGCGGGCTGCGCCGAGCTGGGCTGCGCGGTGCGGCGCGGCGCGCTTTCGGCAGCGGGGCCCCGTTCGGGCGCGGGCGGGCGGCCGAGGCCAAGGCCAACTGTGGCGCGCGCGCGAGAGCGCTGCGCTGGCTCGGCCGCGGGCGCGGGCGGACGGGCGGGAAGCAGCCTTGGCGGCGGAGGCTCGCGGAAGTTGCGCCCGTGATTCAGCGCGAGGCGCGGCCGGCCCCGGGCGGAGGAGTGGGGGGTGAGCGAGCGCGCGGGAGGGAGGGAGGGAGGGAGGGAGGCGGCGGGGTGGACCCGTAGGAATCTTTAGAGGCGGAGAGAAGCAGGGAAGGGTAAGGGGCTGGAGGGATTCGAGCGTGGCCGTAGCGGGCAGTGTGTTCGGTACTTGTCGAGCGCGGTACCGCACATCTCGCGGGCTGCGAACCCGTGTTTGAATGAAGATGAATCGGCCGTGTTAGGTAAGGCTAATTTTCAACTGTAAATTCTTGACCTTATGCACTATAACTGCGATTTTCTTAACTCTGCCCCTGAGAGGAATCAGCTGTTTCACCGCCATTCAATCGGGAGCTTATATGTCGCTACAGTCACTATGGTGACGTTCAAGCTCCCGTTTGGACGAAACCGTCAACAGCTGATTTCCGGCAGAGGCAGAGTTAAGAAAATAGCAATATACAAATTGCGGGCGTACGCAGGTGGGGGGGGGGGCGTTTGATTTTGAAACCGGCTCCTTGGCCTTACACAATAAAACACATTATCTCCTAGTTTAATCCTGATTTTCCCTATTTTCCTGGCAGTCTGGAAAATTGTCACTCAGCATATGGGGAGAGTCCACAAGCCATGCGGCAACCTCGTAAATCGTTCAATATAAAATCAATCCTATTTGTTTATTGTACCATTGAAGTTGTTATAATTTCAATCACCTTGTAGTACGATTTTTTTCATTTAGTAGTAAATTCGGCGTATGAAAATAGTTCAATGGAAAAAGGAGCTCAGAAATGTGGCTACCCTCCCTCTTGTTGAGGCTGGGCGATAATGAATCACACGTGTCATTCGACGCAAGGATCTCAAACGGTTAAGTTCAAGTAAGTTTTAGCACACTGGAAGCATGTGTACGCAATATAAGACAACAAACTAGTTAAGTTCAAACAGAAGACAGATTACACATTCACATTAGTTTTGCACACATGTGATTCACATACGCGCTACAACAGATTCGTGTTTAAAATGTTTACTGGTTTTGACTACAAATTGACGTTTCACGATTTAGAAGCGGGAATTTATAATACCTTTGATAATTTTCAGAAGGAACTACGATTGCTATACAAACAATATCGATTTAACGAACAATCATTCGTTTCGTATCGTTGGACAATTGCGTCCACACCCATATTTATCATTGTAGCAAAATCTTACGCGCTCACGTTGCACAAGGCCTACAAGCCACGGCGACTACTTTAAACTGATTGATGGAAGGTTAACCTCACAGCCCTGAGCTTTTAAGTCAAACGTTAAATCGTACCTTACGTGTTAAGTTCGTCGTTACAGTTTTAACGTTCGGTGACGTGACCCATAGTGCATAAGGTTACAGTGACGTAACCCGTGGTGCATGAGATCAAGACATTACAAAAGTGCTAAAAAATGCCCTACATTCGGCAAAGCAGAGGCTACAGTAAACGAAATTTTATTTACCACACGTCTTGAGATGACCGGTGGTATTGTAGTCACACCGTTGAGAGAACGGCATTCAGCTTCGTTTCTGGGTACCAAGGTGAAAATACCAGTCGAACTTTCATGAATTTGTGATGGACAAAGTGGGAACATTTTCTCTGGGTTCTCCCTTGTTCTGCTTCCCATTCCAACGTTACTTCATCGTCATTCAAATACATCAACAAAATCATCACATCTCATCTATGCGTCAAACAATACACCCGAGCTAGGGTTAAAAACACAATAAACATATAGATTAACTCAAATTCCCCATACACAACATACACTTCATAACACTCCTAAAATTGTTTTTAAATTTTAGTTGTTTTTTTCTAAAGCTTGCCTGAGACGTAGTTTTCATGAATTGATTATAATAGCTCTCTCTTCCCTCCAACAAACAAAAATGTTACAAACGCAGAAGATTACTTAGAAAATATAGGCTTTAATGTACTACACGGAAGCTCCAGTGAATGAAATCGTGCAAACAAGCATACGTACGATCTGCGAGGATTTCGTACTTCAGTATTCTATAGTTTGATTTGATCGCTGGTTGGTATATTTTTACGATCTCCATAACGTTAGAAAAATTTATAACGATCAGTAAGAGTACACTACTTCCATGTATTATATTTGCAACATTTTGAAGCAAAAGAAAAGCGTTAAAAGAGACAATTCATTATGAATAAAATTTATTAATTCTGCTCAACATAATTAACTGATAATAAGAATAAAATTATTGAAGGAATGTCCTTATTGAAGGATCAATGTTCAAACTACACACCATCATATAATATAATGAAACTCGCGTCATCCTTTCATTCTTGTACCATGAATATGAGTCAATATCTGTCGCGCTTCATTCCACAGCATTGTACATACACTGGAATAATTTGGAATAATAATAATACTTCTGTCAATTTTTTTTAAACATCTATTTTAATACTATAACTTTTTTCGTTAAAATGAACAACATTTCAGGTTAAATGTTGGTTTAAAAATATTATTTTGAAATTTATATTCATTAATAAAAGTATTCAACGATCTTCTGCAAGCTATTACTTTATAGTGATTTTAGGAACTAATTTGGAGTATATGTCCTTGTGATTAGATTTTTCCTTCATAAGAAACTGAAGAGACTCCAAGTTTAGAAGTTGTTTAAGAAGAAGTTTAGAATAGAGCTTCACTTTTTTAAAAGCTTCTTCTTAAAATGACAACATTTTAGTTCATTTCTTAAAGAATAATTATTACAAAATAATATATAAAGAATCGATTATTGACTCGTATAAAGTAAATTAATCAAGTTTAAAATAGTTTACAAGATTCCCATAAATTTGTAAGTAAATTCTTACAGTAATTGGAATAATAAATTTACAAGAATCCGATTTCAAAGAGGCAGTGGGTGCAACAACTTTATGCGTTGTTTTGTGTAATTCTTTGAAATTTCCTAGATCTTGATTCAGTGGTAATGAAACGCCTGCAACACTCATTAACCATCTGTTTAATGTAACGTGTTTACCCCGCTCTAGACTGCTCATTTTGTTATCACTTAAAAAGGCGAAACTTGCGAGAAAATATTTAGACGAAAAACAAATTTTCTCAAAAAATCTGTAATTTCCTTTACATATGCTCGTACACGCTCGTAATTCGCTTTACACATTACCCAATGTAATACGCTGTCTTGAAAGGTTTGGGGAGGCCTTGCTAACTCTTTGAATGATTAACAGACTTTGTCCTTGGAGATAATGAACGTACTCTCTTACGCAATCGATGAAATTAATTTTCAGCTGAAAAATTACCTCTCAAAGAGTAAATCAGCGTGCAAATGTGCTTAGGTTTAATTTATGAAAATGAAAAATGGAGTATCGTTCAGCTCTAATGACAAATCACGAAGCTACAATTCACAGCACACCACTTGCCACTACAATTTTGTACTAAATCTCCATATCTTCTTTAATATTGTTAAATCTACTATGACGCTCTATTTAGAAAATCGACTTTGTGGCAAATAGGAAATAAAACAAATACATGAACACATAAACTGAGAATATAATCCAAGAAATTTAATTTCAAGATATTCATTGGCCGCTATCCTCAAACAAAGATTACCGGAAAACATTTGTAAAAAGCCGTTAAAAATTATTTAGAACCTAATAAGCAATTTTTATGACAAACATTATTGTTCAGAGTTCAAAGATTTAGGAAGAGTACATTTTTGCAAAAGATTTGTCAACAGAATTGTCACTTTGCCAGTTTAATGTTGACTAGTCCAAAGCTCAATAAACAATTAGCAATTTATATGTAGTTATTTTGGTTATGTGAATCCACTTGGTCTCGATTTGCTGTAAAGTTATATCAACACAATTATGCAGACATTTAAAATCTTAAATAATTAAAATTTAGAATTTTTTAAATTTCAATTTTTTTTTTACCAGAGCCTACATTTTTTTATACAGTAGATATTTTAGCGCATACGTAATAATCAGCGCGAAAACGTGATTAAAAGTCAGAGCCTGAAGTGGAACGGTATTCAATCAACATTAATTGCATTGTAAATAACATTATAATAATAAATTGAATTGTATTATACAGGGTAATCACCACATTACATTATATTAAGTGGATAATCTGATACATGATACTAAAATTGGGAAAGCTCTTTATGACTTAACCAAAGGCATTTATTTACGTGTATATGAATATGCAACGATTCCACAGACAGCAGTAAATAAACAATTAAATCAGAAAATATGAAATCTAGAACCAAACAGCACTGTAACCAATAATGCAGAACACAGAGTACCAGAATAAGAAAATAAATGGAGAAACTAGTGATGCTAGAGCAGCCGACATTTGTTGCATTATTTGTACCACTTGCAATTTTAGAAAATTGAATGTGTTCAATGAAATGGAAACAGCAAACACTCTTAAGAGCGTATTTTTAAGTATTGGAAGAAAGTCAAAAAACCTTTTAAGCAGTTTCTGAGAAAACATTTTTTAGAAATTGCTTTCAAGCAAAAATTACAGGAACCCTAAAATTTCGAAAAATTTACTTGAGTTCATTTAAAAATTGTATTTTTTATAACAGATTTCATTGCCGGCCCCTTGGACGAGATCGCTGAGAAGTAGTGTCGGGGCAATCTCGGACCGCAGGGTCGTGGGTTCGAGTGTCGCCTCGGGCATGGGTGTATTTATGCATCTATATGTGTGTATGCCGTCCTTTACCCCTCACTATCATCATCATTCATCTTCCATAGCCCGAGGACCAACAACAATGGGGAATAAAAATCGGATTCAGCGTGCCTGCGTGGTCCAAGTGTCCTTTTCCACAAAAAAAATCTCTATCGTAAATATTGTACTTTTTAAATTTTATTCTTTTTGAAATTTTCAAAAAGACAAAGTGTGACTCGAAACCAAGACCTACGTCATTTTTATCAGCGTATTTTGTTCTATTCGAGAAAAGATTTTAAAAAATTGAGAGTAGTTTTTTAAATTTTTTAAATTGTCTATTTTTCACGCAACTATACGAAAACACATGTTCTTGAATATTTGTACTTGTAAAGATCTGGCGTAAATAACAGATTCCATAACACAAAAATCTCTATCTTCAATGTTTTAGTTGTTGAAAGCATAGAAAAAAATCAACTATTCTCAGAGAGTTAATGAAAACGAGACATGCGGCAGTTTTTAGGTTGCGCTTGCTTTATCGAAGGAAAAATTAAAAACCAAAAATTGGAAGCCAATTTTCAAGAAATTCTGAAAGTATTAAAGCTTCCTGTTACGTACCCCCAAATACGCACACATCCGTTTAAACTCACAGGGCCTGAAGTTTAGCCAGAACTGTTTCGGAAAAATATTCGGAACTGTTTAGGCGCTAGCGTTGATCACAGACGGACAGACGTTCTACCGTCAACCAATTTTTCGTTAACAAGAACCTACAAAACGTGTATTCTGGCCACCCGTGCTAGATGAAGTAATTTACTACATGTTCTTATATGTATTAAATTTTTTCATCAAACAAAATTTATCTACTTTTTTATACCAAGGCCCCGCAAAACGAGTTTTTCGATCGAAAAATTTTCGATCTGTCACACCATTGCAACAAGGTACTTTATTTTTACTACGCAAGTAATTAGTAGGAGGAAGTAAAGGGATTAAACGAAAAAGAAGTAAGAAGAGCAAAAGGAGATTAATTGATGTTTCAGGGCACATCAGCTGACACAGTCATTACTACGGGGCGGATGTTGATGACATAAAATACATCGAAAAAATGATCAATAAAATGCTCTTAAAATGTTTTTAAAATACCCTAAAAGCAAAAGAAATTACGTAAAAAATGTGATCAAAACTTGTTCGGATGAACAACTCGAGCTGTTAGATACGTTACTGATGCAATCGAGGCTGCTTCTGTTTGTTCAAGAGAACTCAGCTTTCAAACTTTTGGTTTGGACTGTTCTGTCTTTAGTTATCCTAAAATCGGCTGAACTGTCAATGGCGCTGACAGGCGTCACAGGAACCATAAATTACGTACTAACAATGGCTAACATTTCGACTTCTGAGCAAAGAAATCGAATAGATTACCAGATATAGATACTCAGGAATTCTGGGGAGAATACTTGTTGATCTCGTAAATATTATTTGAAACAAGAACCATTCAAATGATATTAGAATAGATGAAATCGACGAAAAATGCATTAAAAATTACGGGAAAAGGTTCATAATGACTTAGAAATCGACGAAAAATGCACAAAAATTACGTATTAACATAGGTAATTTCTTTTGGTCATCACATAAAATGAATTTCTGTACTTAACGGTATTTTTCTAAGTAAAAAGAAAAAAAAATGACATTTCATTAAAATCAGCTCTAGTCATAGCTCTTTAGTCCCATTAGTGCAGTTATACAAGTATATTTATCCCGGAAAGTGGTGGTATTATCTCTCGCTGTTGCTTGAGATCCGGCGCCGACAAACACGTCCGCTAGAGAGGGATTTCCACTCCAGGTATCACCCAGCAGCGGAGGAACGTCCTTAACGGGACAATATCTACGCTTCCAACTAGTCTCCTGACGAGTGTGGTAGCATAGTGCACATACAACAGTGTACATACAGAGTACAGAGTACATACAGAGTAGTGCACATACAGAGTACAGTGAAAAAGTAAGAACTGTAAGGAAAAGGAAGAAAAAAAACGGTCGAAATCACAAGGTCTCGTAAATCCCAGAGAAATTTCCCCACAGCCTTACAAACGGGGAAATAAAAACGCGTACAGCGGTGATGTAGGCTATTAGCTATTTGCCAGTCCCCGAGCGAGCAGGCCGCTTTCTCACAGCTCATCTCATTAACCTGCCGGTTTGCGGTGAGCGCAAAAACGCGGAGGCGGCGACCTCTGTCGGGCGGAAGGACCCGTCCGCCGGGCGACCGCAGGCGGGACATGGCCGCACACAACGGGGCGGGCGCCAGCGTTCCGCTCTCTTTGCAGCAACTCCGCGCGCTGCCCTACCTCCTCGCCATGCGGCGGGGGAGGGGGTATGAAGCATGGCCACGAAAACTTTGGGCCGGTCATAAACGGGAGTCGGGAATATTTTACTTTTTTTCCCTTTTTCATTACAACATATTCAAAAATTTTATTTTCCTGCTGGCTTAGGTGGCTCACGGCATCAATTGATGACAGTGCAGTGCCTCTGACCGGAAGGATCTAGTGTTCGAGTCGAGACGGTGGCTGATTTTTGACACTATCTCGGGCTAGTCGAGTTCGGCCGCTGTATGGAAGTCTAGCAGCCGGCTGCTCTGATCGGGAGTTTTCTGTAGGTTTCTCTGATCAAAACAAGGCGAATCCCGCAACAGTACCTTAACAAACGGGCCACGGACCACGTACGATATTTCCTTCCTCTTCCTTGTATCCTCACCCCTTACTGCACATACACAAATAATACACTACCACACATTCCGGGAGACAAGTCGGGAGCTTAGAGCTTGTCCCGGATGTTGTGGTGCCCCGCTGGGGGGGGGGGGTATCGGGTTGGGGAAAACTGCAAGTCGACTGGTAGGTCTTTACAATATTAGTAATAACCAATTCCTTTACCATTTTGGTCTCAAAAACACATATTCCACTAGACTATTATTGTAATTTTCAAATTTCGTCGCTGTCTGCATATCACAGTGCGCATTTCGAAGACTCGCGAGACCATTTGCGGACGAGCGCATTGCAATTCTGACAATCGGCTAGTGAGGTCGGGCCAATCGCGGGACGGAACCCGATACAAGTTATCGTATTATTCACTGCCATTCCGCCCATTCAGTAATTTGTGGTTTTCGTGATATAAATGCGAAAAAAGTTTGCTTTTTTTCTACGGTAATATGTTTAGTACTTCGACTCATTTCAAGCACCACGCATCTGGAAGCATTAGAAAAACAGAAATCGTTAAGAAAGTACTCTGCAGTTTCGAAGCGTTTCCCAGCATAATGACAATAAGAAACATTTGTCCTTCAAATCGATGAGAAGGCAATCGTTTTTTTCCTGAAATATTTCATTCTTTACGTGCTTTTATGCATATACAGGGTGAGTCACGTAACTTTAGCACCTCCTGTAACTTTTGAACGGTTGAAGATATTGCAATGCAGTTTTCACGGAAGTGAATGAGGGAATGGGGTTAATTGATATGTGTATTGATTTTTCTTTTATCACTTGTACTTTACGAGATATTTGAGCTAACTTTGTTTTTTCAAATGGAGCTATACATATTTTTTCAGTTTATCATGACAAACGTAAAAAGACAAATCCAAAGATATAAATATTGTCATATGTTAGATAAGCATTTTTTTGAGTAATTGTGATTTTTTTGCGACTAGTGTTTAACGGATATTTTCATTGTAACTGTCAGCCCCACGAGGTCACGCAGCGCTCCCCCAGCAAACGCGGCGGTCGGGAAAGGGAAGGGATTTTAGTACTTGAGGACACGAAAAATATCACAAAACTGTTGCATTTTTCCCTGAAACTCTCCTTTCCATCCTGATCCATTTTCGGATATTTTGTGTTTCTTAGGGATTGAAAATACGGATTTGTCTTAAGTAGTATTTATTGAAATAAGATTACTTCTATTCCTAAGTTATTATTATATTCTTATTAACATTGAAATTGTTTGCTCAAAATAGCGCAATATTTTTTGTACAGTTTTAATTATTTATTCTTATTGTGCTTTGTTTCAAGATCCCATTAATACGTATCTTATGAAACCCTATTAAATGGAGTTGAAGTGTATAAACAATTTTATTACGATACAAATTTATGACAAATCCTTTTTTTCCATCCTTTAATTCCTTCAATTAAAGAAAGTCGAAAATCTGAAAATGCGGAAGGATGGAAAGCACAGTTCAGGAAAAAGCTGCAATGGTTTTGTGAATATTTGGAATATGTTTCGTATCTTCAAATCTCCCTTCCCTTGCCCGGGCGCGCGTTGCTGGTGGAGCGCTGCGTGACCTTGTGTGGTTGGACTATTCAAAAGTCCGTTAAATCCCAGTCGCAAAAATCAAAATTAATCCAAAATTGCTTATCTAATATATGACAATATGTACATCATTGGATTTGTCTTTTTAGGCTCGTCATGGTGGACTGAAAAAATATGTATAGTTCCATTTGAAAAAACAAAGTTACCTAAAAAATCTCGTAAAATACAAGTGATAAAATAGAAATTAATGCACGTATCTATTAGCCCCTTCCCCTCATGCACTTCCGTGAAAACTGCATTGCAATAACTTCAACCGTTCAAAAGTTACACGAGGTGCTAAAGTTACGTGACTCAGCCTGTATATGCATATATCATTGAAAAAATTTCTCTTTCAACAAATTATTGGTTCTTTCTGTTGTGTTGATTTGCAAATGCCAGTAATTTTCGTCAAGAATTACTCATTTTGTTCAATCTTCTGAACGAATGTATTAAGAATTTGGTGTTTTCATTGCATTCTACAGGAAATTTACTTTTTCATGTATTGCCAATCTGAATTTTTCATGTTTTTTAAATGGTAGTTTGTTTGTGTACGTTATTTATGTAATCTGTATATAAATTTTAACTTCACTTGTTTTCTCTTAATAAGGACATTTTAAAACATTTCTTCCATTAAGTCTAAAACTTTGCAAGAAATATTTTGTAAATTTCCAGAGAAAGTAATAACAGCAGTAGTAAATACCGTGTAAATATATGAGGAGTGGTGTTTATTTTAGAATTTTTTGATAAAAGAAGGTATACAAAAACAACTTAAAAGTTGGAGTTCTTTTAAATATTCGGTAAATTATAAAAACTACATAATATTTATAAATATGCATGAAATTATTAAGAAAATGCTCATGAATTTGCTGATAAAATTTTAAAAAACAAGGTTTACTAGTTTCTGAGATAGGTCAAATAAACAGCCAAACTGACATTGGAGAGATAGAACTTTACGTTTCCCTCAAACAATTGTGATTTGAATGCTAGTCCCCAAAGCGTTTGATTATTAGACAAACAGATTTAATTCCATTTGCCCTTCACTTAATCTACACTTAGTCTTCACTTAATTTAAGTAAAAAGAGCATTTGGTGTGGTGTGGTTTGGTAACCACCATTCGCCCTGCGTCAGTGTCCTGTTCTGTCGCAAAGGCGCTCTGCACATGCACGCGCGAGTTAGCGACCGTCGACTCTTCATCTGTTACACGGAACGTCTTCCGTTTGGCCCGCGAACCGCCCTACAAGCCTCAGCACGTCATGTAGACTCTCCCATCTGCCCACCATATATTCAACCTTAGCGTTCAGGGTATCGAGGAAGAAAACAGTCCATTCTTCCCGGAGTCTTCAACGGAAGAGGTTTGTTTTGTATATCTAAAACACGCCCACTCCCAAGCTGTTTAGTCCTTGGCGACCGCCTTTCGGACAAGGCCCCATGTTATCGTGTTGCCAGATAAATTATCTGCTTGGATGACAATTTGTCGTTTTGTAAATACGAGAGAACCATTGTCTTCCACGTTACAGTACTATGGTAAATACGCTCGTAACTTATGCGGGTTTGAATCGGCAGGCTGGACCATGTACTTGCAAGCCGCTTCTAGGTCCTGTGCCACAGAAAAAAAAAATCTCACAAACTTTACAAACCAATCCCAATAAAGGAATAGGGCGTCGGAAACAAAACGCAACCAAGTTGTAGCTTCTTCTTCCGAGCTGCGCACTCGGAGAACGGTGGCGCCGGGAGGGGTCGGAGCAGTCGCATGCAAGGCGGGTGAACAGGGGCAGGCGGGCGAAGAGGGCAGGCAAAGAGGGCGCACGAACAGGGCGGACAAAGGGGCAAACAGGGTGAGTGAACAGGGCGGGCGAACAGGGACGGGTGAACAGGGACGGGCGAACAGGGACGGGTGAACAGGGACGGGCGAACAGGGGTGGGCGAACACGGGTGGGCGAACACGGGTGGGCGAACAGGGACGGGCGAACAGGGACGGGCGAACAGGGACGGGCGAACAGGGTGGGGCGGAGAGGCGAGGCGGAGGGGGCGGGGCGGAGGAGGCGAGGGGGAGGGGGCGGGGCGGAGCGGGCGGGGGGAGGATCAGGGCGGAGGGGCGGGGCGGGGTGGGGAAGGGCGGGGCGTGACAAGGCGTGGCGTGGCGGGGCGTGGCGGGGCGGCCCAGCCCAGAGGCTCCAGGGCGCACGCGGGGCGGTCCAGAGGCGCCGCCCGCGGTCCATTAGGGCGCGCCCTTTTTGCTCGTTAGAGGCCTCGTGGATTAAGCGCTTGGCAACGGCCGGCGCTGATGCGCGATCCATTGCGCCGGGGCGGGCCACTCGCTGGGGGTGGGGGACGGGTAGGGATGGTGAAAAGTGGGCAGAGCGGTACTGGCAGGGAGGGGAGAGGTCGGCGGTGTTGTGGGCTGATGGTGAGCTAAGACCATGTACGATGTGTGTGCGGAGACCGAGGCAAGAGATCGTGGAGGATGCGGAACTGTGATGTTGGCGTGCGGCACGCCAGGCAGTTGAGGGCAAGTACAGGACAGTGAAGATCGGGACGCCGTAGACGTAAGTATCGGTGAGAAGGACGAAAATGGGAGTAACAAACAAACTGAGTAGTAGGGGAGATACGAACTGGAGATCTGTAGGTTGCGAGGATGATTCAAGGCGGACGCAGCAGAATGGGGACAATGGTAATGGCGGGAACAGTGGAGGTGATGTACGTGTACGTGATGTAGGTGCTCTGAGAACAACGACGACATCAGAAACACTGCGGCCAGAGAGACGGCGGTACCGGCAAGGCCGGAGTCGCTGGGAACGAAAGTTCCATTTGCGGGAAAGGATGGACGACAGGGCGGGAGGGACGGCGGGGAGGGAGCCTCAGCGGCACAGGGTACGGCGGGGACCACGACGACGAGCATGACTGACGGCTGGCAAGAAGATGGTGGTTACATAGAAAGCTGGGGACGATGAACACCGATGAAGATTGACGACGACTGTTGGAAAGAAGCTACATCAAGAAGGGGACAAACGGGAGCAGGCGATGCAACAGTGGGAACGAGAGGACGAGAAACACGGGATAAACGGAGGCAAGGAAACAACAGCAACGGAAAGTAACCGTCTAGGCAAGGAAGGCCTGCACTGGGGAGCCAACGGTGACGTACAGAACTACGATGCGGCGGGGCAACGGCGTAGGCGAGGCTACTGTACGGCGGGTGTGAAAGTTGACGGCATGCACTGCGGCGGGACCAACGGTGACACCAAGTACTACTGTGCGACAGGGACCAAGACGGCAAGAACTAGTGTGCGGTGAGGCCAAAAGTGACGGTAAGGACGACTGTTCGGCGGGCCCAACAGAGGCAGCAAGGACCACTGTGCTTCGGGTCCTACGACGTCGATGGAGTCGGAAGCGAGGAAACGTGCCGACAGGGCTGCTGTGCGAGAGGGAGTCGGGAGGCGCGCGGGCGGCGTGGGCGGCGCGGGCGGCGCGGGCGGGCTGGACGCGTGGGCGGAGGCACCGCTTCTTGTGAGCGGCCGCGGCCGATCGCTCGCGGGCCCCCTCCGCCTCTCGGAGGTTTCTTGCTGCCGCTGCCGCCGCGAGCGCGTGCGCGGGTGGGTGGTCGGGCCCGGCCGCCGCCGCCGCCGCTGCAGCAGCCGCGCGTTCGCACACTGCTGCGGCAGGGCCCACCCACCCGCGCAGCCGCGCCCGCCCCGACTTCGGCCGGCTAATTTCGCTGCGCCAGGCAAACCAATCCCACGCGCGCAGAGGAACTTCGCCGAGATTTCGAAGCGGGGCGGATATACTTCGGTTTTTTCTTTCTTGGCGCGTGGGGGGTGGGGTGATCAAAATGGAATATCTCACGGTATTTCGCGTCGTTATCGGTTGTGCCGCCAAGAGTCGCATGATCTCCAGCACTGCTCGATACAGTTGCGATCATGCGACTCCAAGAGGTACAACCGAGAACGATGTGAAATACCGTGAGATATTCCATTTTGATGACACACCCCCATGCGCCAAGAAAGAAAAACGGAAGTATAGTATTCGCGAAGGCATTCGCTGCGTGGCTGAGGGTTCGGTCTCAATAAAGGGTTATGTGAGAGTTGAGACATACAAGGTCTATTATTTCCATTTCTATAAATATGTATTTGCCCCAGGTAAATATGTATTTACCATCAAGCAACGTTGTACCCAACACATGCTCACGCCCGTCAATGATCTCCCCCGGCGCCATCGCTGAGGCATTTGCTTCGACATGGAGGACTAACACAACACATTGAGTATTTCCGCACATGGTGTTCTACGTGCTCGTTTTACCGCCCACTTCCGCGTTTGACGAGGACTGAAGCAATTCTATGGATCCATCGCAGAGGGACCCTGAGTGTCCCACACCCCACACCGCCGCGGTTTTCCCGCATCACTACTCTATTTACAGGATCGTCATCGTGTCGGTACGCTACCAAAAGACAGAGATGGCTCTTGATTTCATCCACTCTTGTCGATGTCGCGTTGCGTGACGACTACGCGAGGAAATAAATAGGGAAAGTTACATGCCGAATCTCCCTCTCAGTGTAACACGCTTTCGTTAATGCTGTATGTCTAACGATCCGGTACTGATATTAAAGGCGTTCCACATCAAAAATATATACCGGTCAATTATAAGCTACAACCTCCTTTAGCATTAGGTATAAAAGATACATTCTCCTCGAACTGGCATTCAGAGAAGTAATTTCTCAAAGGGAAAGATTATTCTTTGTGGATTTAAGTAGTTCAAAAATTACATTTTTGAATTATGTGATTTTGCACATTGGTTGCTATGATTAGAAGATCTTACAGCTGCAAACAATACAATTTCAATCAAATCTTTAATTTTTTATGTAATAATAGAAAGTGAAGGACGCATTCTATTGTTATTACGTAATATGTAATTCATCACATGCAAATGAAAAGAACTTGGCGATTCAGAATTTTGTTGTTTATGTACTCAATCTACAATTAAGATCTTCAAACAGTAAACTAACAAATTTAGAATGATGGTCTGCATCTAATACAGAATACGAAAAGAGATTATAAAAACTAAAATGTATTTGAGAAATATTAATGCAACAGCAAATAACTCAGAGGGTACTACTCCATCAACTATTGGGATGGCACAAGTTCCTTTATAGAATTATCTTCCCAACAAAACCGCACGCCGGGGCTTTCTGAGTGAGACCTCACAGCTGTTTTGGTTTCGGCCGAAGAACTAAAAGTTTAAGGCCTTGCGCCGGCAGCGCAAAGGGGAAGCATTGAAGTGCCGGAGTTATCTTTAGAAACGCTTTTAGCTCCGTGCAGTATTAGCGGTAACGTTCGACGCCGCCGTTTCATGCCGAAGTTGAACACGAAAGCCCGCGATGTGATCCCAGAAAAAGAATGAGATTCTCGCCGATTGTGTTTCTTCGAAAATGACCTTATCGATCCGACAATCGATTCGGTATGTCAATTCTGTTGAAGTCTTCTCAAGGGACGGAAAACTATGTCAACGTTGCCTTAATGAGGAAATATTGGGTAAAATATTTATTGTGTTCCGACTTCAAAAAATGAATTCAATTGAATAAGCCTACTAATAAATATTCGAAAAAAAGATAAAAGAGTTCTATGTAACATACATATTACGTGTGTATTTTATATTCAAACATATACATTTATTTGTATATTTTAATAATCTCATTCACTTCACCCCTTCCCCCACATCGACATGAATTAAGCCACAATTATAACCTCCAAAATCCCCCCCCCCAAATCCCTCTTTTCCTCAACAATCTTTTCAGTTATCACATCAAAAAACCAATTTATGTACTGTGTATTAAGGACAAACCATTTTATTTTGTTCTTCATTGTTAATAAGCCCGAAAGATGAGTTCAACGCTGAGAAAAGTGTAATTGATGGACAGGGAGCGAATATACAAAATTATAACTACGATTTCATAAAGCCTCAATTATGTTTGCGTCATAATGTGTTTCGTTTAGTTATTTTTCCAGGTCCTGGCCTGGCAATTTTAAAAAACTTTATCGCATTTTCCGGAAGATTTCATATTAAAAAAATCTAGATCATCCTCTGTTGTGACGATATGCGGCATTTTTAATAGAGCGCCTAAATAACGGTGCGCAGCGGCAGTCCCGAATGTTATCGGGGCGGGGAACTGACAGAGGAACCAGCCAATGGAGGACAAGCAACCAGCAAGCGAAGCGGCAGCTAACACTAAGAAGAAAAGCTACGCAGCGAGTGGGGATAAAAACGGGCTCCGCCACTGGAGAGGCAGACTTCGTGCGAAGTTCCTGAGTCTGTGATTACGATTAGGCTGCGGTTCTGATTTGGCAGTTTGGATTTGGACTTACGGAAAAACTGCGCTCGTCTTGGTAAACCTCATGGTATAACTGTAACTCGGCTCAGATCTTGGATATCCTTGTGGTTGCTGGAGAGATTACTGTATGTATGGAAATTGTATATGTTTGGATAAATAAACTGTGTTGTCGTTGACATCTGTGTTTTTCCTGGATACAACATTCACTATTTAGTATTCCCTCTAAAACAGTATGATTATTTGCTGCACCATTCATTACGCGGAGTTAGGGAAATAGTACAAAAACGTTTTTACGAGAATGTTTGAAAGAAATATTAAAGAAATAAATATTAATGATAAATATGCATATGTGTTAATATAAATAATGCATCCAGTTATTTTACCAATTGAATAAGATTGTGTAAGATAATTATTTTTCCTAAAAACCCTCATAACATGTATATACGTAAAGTTCAAATTCTGCACGCACAGGTGCATACAGAAAGGAAACAAAATCGACAGTCCCATTTTTTTTAGAGTTGTGGTAGTTTTAGATTTTATCTCTCAATGCTTCGTTGTTATTGAGTGAAACCAGTTTCAAATACCTGAAAAACGACCGTATAGAAATATATTTCACATTTCATAACTGATCACAAACAACGACGTACAGCGAACGTTTTTGATTTTCCATTTGTTTTCATCGAGTCGTCTTTACTTTGGAATAATTTTTACGTAAAATACTCTACCTATATCAGAGAATTCGAACCTGTATCCGACAAAGATAAATAAAAACAATAAATAATAAGTAATGATGATGGTACTACATGTAATGACACTAAGCAATGAAATAAATAGACCAATTTTTCAGGTGAATATTAGAATATTTGATATAATGATGTAAAATCTCAATGTCTCAATACAAAGGGAAACGAATGTTTGTAAAAATAGAAATAATTAATAAAATTAATGTAGAACTATTCGTAAACCATCAAAATATAATCAATTTTTGATGATACGGTATTAAGCAAATGCGAAGAAATCAACTTCTATAGTGCGCAGAAGAGGCTCCCCGATTTCTTTCATTAATCAGAGAGTGCCCGTAATTTTCAAAATCTTCTTTATGGATTCGCAGAGAAGGGAAGAACAAATACAAGGATATTGTGATGACTAAAAGAATAGAAAACTCTTGTAAAATTTGTTATCATTTTCCTAAGGAAGTATATGACCTAAACAGCACAGATCAAACATCTCCACGATGGCCGTGTACGTTCCAATCATGCTTTTCCACATTTTGCTTTCCTGCATTTATTTTGGCATTTTCCATTCTTTTTTTAGCGAGGAAGAAGTATTTGTTAGACAACTAAAAAGCACCTACAAGAGTGCGACAGATTTCATTCTGTTCGTTGTTACCTCAAGATCCTGTAAAAATAATAAACTATAATCATTTTACTTTTTAATTTAGAATTGCACTGTATGAATACACGTATTATATATCTGATATGAATTGCGTGAATCAATTGTTTATCAATTTGATAACACTTTAATTTATTAATTTAGCAATGTAGTTCAAAGTTGAGGCCTCCCTCTGGTGTAACTTATGAATAAAAGAATTTATCTATAGAGCGCGAAACAGCACTATCGACTTCACGGATAATTTTGCTATTATGGACCGAAGTGATCAGCCAAGCTAGCGAAAAGAAAGAAACCAATGTTAGGCCATTATTATTTTTAATGTGTAGCCCAAGAAATGGTCAGACTTAGCCACTTTATTCACCTCGTAACTGAATAGGGACACCAAATATCTATTCTTTGTTTCTTGACGCACTGCGCCAGACAGGACATGGGAGGAGAACGTGTATCTCACACATCATTTCCAAGAAAACCCAGCTCCTTTCGGCAGACCGAAAATTCCGAGGGAAAGCAAGACCGAAAATTCCAAGATCGAACCGAATCCATCGGCGGAGCTCCAGGCGGCCGCTCATTAGTCATTACGAAAGCGCGTGCGGCGGGCGTGGGCGGCAGGTGACGGACAAGGTGGGTCGGCGGCGCAAGACGGAGAGCAGGCACGTCCGGCGCGCGAGGTCGAAGCAGCGGCGGACAGTGGTCCGGAGCACAGGACGAGAGAACGAAGGGAGGATGAAGGGGGACGAAAGAAGGACGAATGGAGAGAGGAGGAAGGCGGAAGGGATGACATCGGAAGGGCAATGGTGGCAGAAGAAGGGGGAGCGCGCAGAGAACGGAAGAACTGCGAGAGGCGAGGAGAGGGGGGAGGGAGACAGAGGAAGAATAGGTGAAACGAAGAGAGGATAGAGGAAAAAGTAGTGAGAGGTGGAGGGCGAGGGATGGAGTGTATGAGGGAGGAAAGGCCAAAGGCCTAATTGACCAAGGCATGTAATTATTCAATTAAAAAAGAGGGAGAAGGTAAGAGGTGATATGGATCAGAGGAAGACGGCAGAAGGGCGGAGGAGAGCGACGGACGACGAGAAGAGGATGGGAGGAGGAGGAGGAGGAGGACGACGAGGAGGAGGAGGAGGAGGAGGAGGAGGACGAGGAGGGGACTGGAGAGAGGCGGGAAACGATGGGGTAGGACGAGAGTATGGTGGGAGTGGCAGAGGGAGAGCGGCAGGAGGTCGCCGTGGCGTGGCAGGCGTGTGATTGGGAGCAGCCTGGGCGCAGCGGAGGCCGATCCGGTGGGCGAAGGGTTAAGTGGAGCTGATGCGGGTTCCGCTCCCACAACGCGCACGGTGGCGTATGGCTCCCGAGTTAGCGCGCTCACCGCTCGAGTGGGCTTGTGCTTGAGAGAATAGAACTTCTTGACCTTTGTGAAAACGAGAGCGAGAATTTTTTTTCTTTCATAAACGCAGTAAAGTAATGGTTCAAAAAATTCCAAAATTCGGCGAGAACGGTTTGGAGGTATTTATGTGCAATTTGTTGTATATAATACATTTACGAACTATAATAATAATAATAATAATAATAATAATAATAATAATAATAATAACAACCGCTGACTCTGTGGCGCAGGCTGTTGCGGCAGCCGTCGTCTGCGCCGTTGGCTGCATGTTCGAGTCCTGCGTAAGCACGGTCGTATTTGTGATTGTCCCTTCACCCCTCATTATCACCTCATTATTCATAATTCAAGGCGTAACAACCTTGTCTTATCAAGGGATATAGCCGTAAAATTCTGATCCCCATAATTAAACACGTTAATCTTTTCAGGGTCTCGGAAGACAACGTGTAAACCGATACGCATATAATATTAATACTACTAATATTAATAATATGAATAATAATAATAATATGAATAATATAAACAATCTCAAATCTCGGTCAGGAAGCAGATGACTAAGAAAACTGAATCCTGGTACTCATTTCTCACAAGCACAATGCATTAGGATCCACATCAGACACTTGCAATCGGCGGAGATAGCGTGATGTTTGCAAAAATAACATATCTAAAATTCCATAGTATTTACGAATTACCTTGGAAAGGTTGATCTCCAAGAGTTACACATTCTACGCTGGGTGGATGAATTTATGAGCTTGTACCTTGCACGCCTGAGTAGATGAATTACACACACAAATGATACCGACATTAGGCAAAATGAAATTGCGTCGCCTGTCTTTTGCTGTATCTTTTTTCACGACATTAGTTTTTCCATTCCCGACTGCATCCAATTTCACACCAATCAATAACCAATATGGGTTTTATCACTGTCATCTCAGGTCTTGCAAATATGAATGGTACAATCATGTTATACGACATCGAAATTTTGATACAGCTCTTTCGTTGAAATAATATGCAATATCAAGAAACGTAGTTTCGATTTTTGTTATGGATTTGGTACCGGCACGAGGATGATCTGTTAGATACTCAACTCACGTTTTTTAACCGTATTATGCATCTATGATTACATTGTGATGCTAAAAGTAATCCGAAACAGTAATTTCTAAGATAGTTTCAAATGGAATGTAATATTTCTTGAGGAACTTCAAGATCACCTGCTCCCCCCAATAACGAAATTATTACAATTACTGGTATTATTTTATTTATTACGCTTATTATTGTTATTATTATTTTAATTATTACTATTATTGTTAGTATTATTCGATTTATTACAATTATTATCATTATTAATATTATTATTAAAAATGAATGTAGGGTCAGATATTTAAATTTACTGCGAAGATAATAGGGTCAGAAACATTTCATTTCCAATCTCTTGCAACGTGTGTCAATAACACGTCAACACGCGTAGGTTTACACGAAAAACTGGGACGGAAAGAAAAACAAAAACCACAACACAGACGAATTCCACGATTCCAAAACATTCCATGACAGTTGGCCACCCAGATTTCATTTCCCAACGCACAACGTCCGCATAATATAGTTTGCCTTGAGTGTTAATGCACCGAGCTGCTGCCGCCGCCGCGGCGCGTCGTGCCCCTACGCGCCGCGGGAATTGCCCCGCCCGCCCAGCTGCACGCCAGATCAAACATCAGTCGCAGAAGCAATCACGGCGGGGGGCGGCTCGTGCCG
The DNA here is from genome assembly GCA_031308135.1 of Acheta domesticus. Classification (NCBI taxonomy): domain Eukaryota; kingdom Metazoa; phylum Arthropoda; class Insecta; order Orthoptera; family Gryllidae; genus Acheta; species Acheta domesticus. The sequence goes on along the minus strand of JAHLJT010002406.1, from coordinate 93,995,266 downwards.
GCCCAGCCCGGGCCTGCCTTCCCCGACGGCGGCGGCCAAAGCGCGAATCAATACACAGCGAACGCGGCTTAATTTAGTTGACGGCGACTGTGATTGAAGATAATTCACTTATGCGGCATGCGGGTCACGTAGCCGCAGGCGCCCCGCCCCGTCCCGCCCCGCCCCGCAGCCAAGCGACCGAGTTTTGCTTCGACAGTCGGAATCTCAGTGATGAGACTGAGTATTTCCAGTTCCGCTGATGGCGCAGTGGTGGGTGGGCGGGTCGGAGGGTGAGCATGGCGGAGGGTGGGCGTGGCGGAGGATGAGCGTTACAGAGAGTGAACTTAATGGAGGGTGAGCGTGACGGAGGGTGAACTTAATGGAGGGTGAGCGTGACGGAGGGTGAGTTTAATAGGGTTGAGCGTGAAGGAGATTGAGCTTAATGGAGGGTGAGCATGATGGTGGGTGAGCTTAATGGACGATGAGAGTGACGGTGGGTGAGCTTAATGGAGGGTGAGCATGTCGAAGGGTGAACGGGTCGAGGTAAGCGTTTCGGAGGGTGAGCATGTCGGAAGGTGAGAGTGACGGAGAGTGAGCTTGACGAAGGGTGAGCATGATGGAGGATGAGCATGACCAACAGTGAGCACGACGGACGGTGAGTATGACGGAGTGTGAGCATGACGGGGATGCGCGTATCGGAGGGTGCGCGTGTCGGAGAGTGCGCTTGTCGGAGGGTGAGCGTGTCGGAGGGAGAGCGTGTCGGAGAGTGAAAGTGCCGGGAAATGAACGAGTCAGAGGGTGAGCGGGTCGGAGAGCAACGGTTGGAGCATGAGCGTTTCCGAGGGTGACCGGGTCGGAGAGTGGGCGGATCGGCGGAAGGCTGGGTCGGAAGCTGAGAGAGTTGAATAGTGAGCGGATGGAGGGTAAGCAAGTTGGGATCTGGTAAGTATGTGGTCGGTAGGTGTGAGAGTGGACTAGAGTCGATTTTTAATGTGTGTTGGCTTGCGCGGATTTGGTGTGTTCGGCGCGGCAACGGCTGTTGGATAGCCAAGTGGGTGGGAGCGGAGGTGGGCGGAGTTAGTAGGCAGGTGAGTTATGTAAAGGTGTATGTATATAGGCGTGTTATGTAAAGGTTGTCTGACGGGAACCGATTTTTGCATCGGCAGTCCGTACTTCAATCATTACGGAGGTTCCTTTATGATCTCTTTATGCTTCATAAACTTTTTTGGGGAATAAAAATGATTTAAATATTCAAATCGAAATCTTTATCACTAATAATTAGAGTGATAACATGGTTCCAGTGACTTAAAGCACGAATTGAAAGCTGTGATGGATATACACCAAAATTAGGGTTCTACCCGTTCACTTTCGAATACTTACCTATACATAATTATAACCCTCTCCAAAGTTTTGTTATTTTGGGAGAAATTCGTGTGTTGGCCCTAGAAGTTGAGGTCCATCGAGAGACGTACACGCCTCCAATGAATAAACATGCCAGTGGCAATTCATATGCATGCGGCGCGTCAGATGAAGACATGCAACCCAACGACACCGTTTACTTGCTAACTTAACGACGCCCACTAGCAACGTGACGCGAGCAAAATTATGTCTCGTCCCTTGTTGCAGGTTTTGTCCGTGTAACTCACGGCCAGTTTATATTCCGCAATATTACAGGAAGCTTTGTGACCCTGTTTCTTTATGCACACGAAATGACAAGCACCAATTTAAAGAATACACGTAACTTTCACATATTCAAATCACGAAGTTGAAAAAGAATTCATGGGTTGCTGGCTTTGGTTTGCAAAATAAAAGGATGCCAAATATTAATGATTATTTTCTCGCAATTTACAAATTTAATAAAAATACATAAATTAAAACTTCTAATGAAGTCAATTCACTCATTCTTATCATCTGCTTTGTTGACAGACATAAAGGTAGTAAGGTTCAGTTGATGTCCGTTGTTCATTACATGCATAAAGAAAAATACACTATTAAAATTGAAGAAAAAGTATATTATTTACAATGATTCATGGGTAGTGTTTAATATATCAAAAATATATTTTGTAATCAAATTGACTTCAATTTCAACATGAATACATCGAAAAATATTACTCTATGACAACTTATTTGACAATATGGGCGGTTTTCACAGGTCGCGATAAAAGTCGAAATATTTTCAATAATAGTAATTTAGAATTTTCTGGAACGTAGTATTTGTGGTATTGGATATTTAAATCCCTGAAACACTATTCGCCCAGATCACGTAACAGGACATCTCTTACAATCGATTCAACCAGGAAAAGTCCTCTCTTCACTGAGACAAACTGCTTTTCTAAATTCCTCCTCAAAGTAGATCCCACAAAACGAAAAGGAACGCGGAGACCTGAAGATAAACATCGTCGGCCGTACTCTCACATACGTAAACGGAGGGGAAAATCTCAAGCGAAATCGCATATTCGCAGGCCAAACCAATCGAGCAACACGACCGAATACAAGCCGTGCATTCTTCTCGCGTGATCCGGCTCTCCCATACTATTTACACAGACCCTAATACAACAGACGGCAGTGGCAGCGGCGTTCCGTAGATGGATAGTCGGGCGAGCTGCGATTGGGTGGGGAGGGAGATTGGAATTACGTGCGAACGGGTGGGTGAACGGGCTAAAAATGAATTGAATTGAATTGCCTTATTTTACGTGGCGAGACTCAGGCCATGAAGCCTGCTCTTCCGTTTGACCACGCAAATTTCACTACACTCCTTTCCCCGGATAGAGCGGAAAGAAGGTATTACTGAGGCGACGAAACCGGCGATATGAATTTAGCTCAGAGGCTTCATTTAGGCTTGAGGATCTTTTACATGCAAGTAAATCTACTAACATGGGACAGCCGGCTTTACTTCCCCTCCGAAGGAAGGCGTACGAAGGATTTTTTCGCCCCTAAAAATCCACGGCTTCGATCGGGTTTGAACCGCGAACTTGGGTATAGCAGCCCGTTACGCTAACCGCTACACCATCGCCGCCGCACGAATGGTGAATCGCGGAGAGGGGCGGTCGAATTGATTGATTGCTAGTGATTCCAGGCGAGTCAACTACTGAGGTAATTATTCCCGTACGTGTAGTGCGTATTTTTCATTGGTAGGTGACGGTGTTCTTGCCCCGCTGGATGACGAGATCCGACGCCGACCTGCCGTCGGCTTGCGGAGTTTTCCCCCACCTACCTCCCATCAGCGAAGCAGCGCCCCAGTCGGGACAAGCTCTAAGCTCCCGACATGTGTGGTAGTGTAGTATATGCCAGTGAATGTATGTGAGGGGTGAGGATACGACACGGAAGAGGACGGTAAGATCGCGCGCGGTCCGTGGCCGGGTACTCCTCCAGCATTCGCTTAGTGTTGAAGGAAGAAAAGTACCGAACAGAGCAGCCGGCCGCTAGAATTCTTCTCCAGACAGACTGAATTCGACCTCGTTGACCAACTAGTGTCAAAAATCGTACCCCCGTCGGGACTCGAACCAACGACCCCCCAGACTGTGCAGTGATATCAACTGATGCCCTGAGCCACCTCTCCCGGTGGGCGGTCGGAGAGGGGGATGAGAGACGGCCGCCAGGCGAAGGGCGGTGGGTGAGGGGGGGGTCGGAGAGAAGCAGTCGGAGGAGGGCCATTGGATTAGGGCGTGCGCATTGGTGGTGTAGCAGGCAGGGTTGGGGGGCAGGCGGGTTGGAGGGCTGATTAGTTAGTGGGCCTATGGGTTGGAGGTCCTGTGGGTTGAAGGGCCGATGGGTTGTGGGGTTGGGTTGGCAGTTGCAAGATTGGGAAGTAAGCGGGAAGGTGGAACGGCGGGTTAGCGTGTAGGCGATTGAACAGGAAGAATGAAGGGAACGGGGATAGGGGGAGTGGTGGACGGGTTTGTAGGCATGCGGCACGCGGCAGGGTGGAGGGCGCATTATTCAAACAAAAGCGCGGGATACGACTAGCAATGTAGCAGCGTCCGGGCTGGTGGAAGGCCTGTAAATTGGCAGTAGGATGATTGTGCGACAGAAATAGTGGGGGTGTGCTAGGATGAAATGCGCAAACATTGAAGTGGAAAGAGATACCAGAAAGGAATAATTATCACTGGCTCTATTAAGAATAAAATTTGTGAGATAATGATGTTGGTGGGTGAACATGTGATAACTGTTAAACAAAATGATTTTAAGAAAAGTGAGAAACGGGATGGAATAACGAAGGTGAAGAAATTAATTATGATTAATAATTATCAATTGTAAAACAACGTGTCTATTTTTTCCACGAGGAAATTTCTCACAAATTCTCGATTCTAGGAAAAGTCCAATTTACGAACTTGAGAAGTTCAATTCACGAACGATATTTAAGAGAGAGAGAAATTATATCCCACAGAGTTTGAGAATGCTACAATTGAAAATCGTGCTTTCAATGCGCGCCATCTCCTACGTTTCGTAGTTTATAATACAATGGAGAGAAATGGATAGGATGAAGGCAAAATTTATTTCCAATAAACAATCGTGATTTTCGTATACCATATGTATCGTTCAGACTATTGATGTAAACTTCATGAGTGAAGTAGTCATGTTAAGAATCTGATGCTGAGAATTAATATCCAATAATATTTTAACGAATAAAAATTATGAGTAATATAAAGAATGGGGGAAAAGTAAACTTTATAATCAATAAGAGTGTAAATAAGTGAAGGTGATCAATCTAGATCTTCTCTAGAGATATAGGTGTAAAATTCATGTGCTAGTCTTTTTTGTGTTTTTCTTATGGAATCATTATCCTGTTAACAAAACTTAACAATTGGATCCGCAATGTAAGAATTAAATAAGTTACCTTTATATTTCTCTTTCTAAATTCTACGTCTCAACAACTATGCACAGGTTGAGTTATTTCAGAGCCAACATTGCCGTTCTGCAACAACTTTGATCGACAGATCTTAGGGTTCAAATCGCTATGGTGGCATCATTTTCCACACTAACTACATAGGTAGTTGCTTCGTCTTTAGTAACTGTCCGGAGAAGAATTCTAGCGGCAGGCTGCTCCGAGCAACACCAAGTGAATGCCGGAGCAGTACCATAACAATCAGGCTACGGACTGCATACGATTTTGTTTTCTATTCATTATTCTATTCTCACCCTTGACTTATACACACACACCACTTACATGTTCTACTCTACCACACATATTAGAAAATTATTTGAGAGTTTAGAGTTTCCAGCCTGGGTCGGAGCACTGCAGGGTGAGATATTTGGAGGGGAAATACCCTGCTGCTGCTGTCGTGTGGGTCTATGCCGGATCTCATCAGGTCCCTCCAGCGGGGCAAGAATACTGACATCTCCAAGCATACAAATCATTCACTACACTAAAGGGACTAATGGTCATAGTGGTAAGAGCGCCCCAGGCGGAGAGGGAGTAAATTAAAGAAGGTTGCGCCGTCGGGTGCCGTGGGCGGGGCATGCGCAGGGCCGTGGTTACTGCGGGATTCGGGATTCGCGGGCCGTCGCAGATCCCAACTCCCCACTTCCGGGAACATAAATTGATCAACCATCAATAACATTGCTGTGGTACGAAATTTTTCCCCAAAGACTTTGCCGGTAGTGAATCCGCCACTACTCTATTTTTACACAGCGAAACAACACAGCATAGTACTATTTACATCAGTTTCTTACTTTTTAAATAAACTCACAGTTTCCTACTTTTTAAAATAACTAACTACACGTTCAATATGAATTCCAATATTGTGAAGTATAGCACTGCAGATAATACTGGTGTATCTGAAAATTCACTGTCCCGTTAACTCTAATGTAAATGTGATTATTACGTGGGAATGCCTCCATGAATCATAACATACACCAATCATAAATTTTTATTAGGATTCCAACGGCCACACAAAAAAGGTTCCACCGGTGGCTACGGTGTGAAAAGTTCATAATGTTCAAACATAAAAAGCCTAAGTTTTTCTTAAGGGTCCTACACACCAACAATAAACAAGGGGTATTCTAAACTTTGGTGAAAAAGTTCATGAACGTACGCGGGAGTAATAGCGAGTAAAGAGTGATGTTAGTGAGAAAATAGAGGAATATAACATTGCCAATTCCGTACAAATAACAACACAAAACAAAACAACAAAAAACAACTAGGTTAAATGCCAATGGGAGCCTCTCCCTATTAATCTCTGTTTAGTTGTACGACTCCTACAATGATTTCACGCTTACGATGGATCTTAGATAATGTCTGTATACTTGTTTATTTATTTGGTCAAAAAACGGTAAAAACTGTAAATGACGTGTAAAGAAAGAGATTATCTGCGCACATTTTCTTGAGGCCCAGAATAATAATAATAATAAAAAAATTGAAAAACTAGAAACAAACTAACGGTAAATGAACTGCTGATTTGATTTTTCTGCATTGCTAACAAAATAGTAATGAACATGTACTTTCAAATATCGGCTTGTTTTCAAATACTAAGACAATATTGTAGGAGTTAATAATTCAAGAAAAGTAAGAGATCTGATGTAGTAAATAACATGGCTGCATTGCACAACAACGCAAGCTCCCATGTTGGCCAGGAGGGCCATGATCCGCAACGGCGCGGCGCGGCGTCTTCGCTGATCCTATGCATAACCTTGTTACGCTCTGGGACACTTACTTCAACAAGCGAGGAGACTAGCGGATATATAATCCAGGTATTACTTTTACTAAATTTACATTAATAACTGACGAATCGTTCCGGATAAAAATATCACTTTCACTTGAGTAAACCCTCCAGGCCTGAGTAGGTAAGGTAACAAATGTTTTTACAATGAAAAGGAGAACGATAAATTAATAAAAAAGTACAGCGCAAATAAATGAAACAGTATATTAAAAAAATAATTCAAACAAAAAATATACTAATTATGCTTCCATTTCTTAATTATTTAGTTAAAGGAGTATTTTTTCATTGAATTAATATTGTTTGCCAATATATTATTTTCTAACAATGTATTAGAAATTTAGGAGCATGAAATACCCTTCCTACTGGTTTTTATGGTGTGCTGCAACTAGCGTTTCAATATTCAATCTTGATTTCTCACTTGATTAACTAGACTATAGTCTATATTATTGACTAACTTGACTAGATTATATTAGTTTTAAAATATCGAAAAGGAGAACAGGTAGGAGGACACTTAGATAGGACAGAACAGGTAGGACTAAAAGGAACAGGAGCAAGGACAGAACCGATAAAAGGAGGACGATTGGTCTCCTTAAAGTAGAGCGCGAGCGGAAAGCGCTGACAGGCCGTGGCCAAAAGCGCAAGGAAAGACGCGCAATGCGCGAGGAGGCGCGGGCAGCCGAGGCACGTGGAGCGTCACGGCGCGCGACGACGCTCCGAGTGGGCGACGCAGGAACGCGCGTGGGCGGCGGAGACGGCGGCGACGGCGGCGACGGCAGCGGTGGCTTGGTGGCGGTGACGATGGCAGTGGCGGTGACAATGACGTTGGCGGTAGCGGCAGCGCTGGCGTTGGCGTTGCCGGAGGCGGGGACGGGGACAGTGACGGTGACGGTGACTGTGATAGATGATGATGGTGGTCGCGGTGCCGGTGGCGGTGATGACTGCGGTGACTGTGGTGACGATGACGGTAACGGTAACGATGACGGTGACGATGACTGAGACGGTGAACATGGAGACGGTGACGATGACGGAGATGGTGACGATGACGAGGACGAAGACGATGTCGGAGACGATGACGGATATGGTTACAGTGACGATGACGGTGCCGGAGACGGTGACGGTGACGGCGACAGTGACGGCGTGAGGGTGGAGTCAGAGCCGGAAGCTGTGGATGGAGAAGTGGTGGCGGCGGTAGCAGCGAAGGCTGCAGTAGCTTCTGCAGGGTTCTTGTTAGAGCGCGCCGACGCGCTCTCACCACGATGTATCCTCCGATATAGCAGCCGGAGGATACATCACAAAAAACTTCACAAACGACCAATTACTAACATGAAGATTTCCAAACGAAAATGAAACATCAATACAGGAAAACATAAGTATATTGTAAAGAAGGCAGATGTAAAAAATGAGCTTGCAGAATGATTAACGGAGGTTTTGAAAAGCAAGATTCTGGCAATAGAGTCCAATAGAAAAACACGTGGATTCAGGAGGATCAAGACCACAGAATACAAAAGCAATAATCATGTAATAAAAAAGAGAACACAAAAACGCTATACGTGAATGGCACGGAAGATTTGTAAGAGATTTGTTAAGTTATGAACGAACATACACAAAATACGGCGAGATCAATGTAAACTTGTTAATGTGAATCATTTTATAGACGAAAAACAGATGAAATAAGAAGGTACAGAAATGCATACCTAATGTGATAAAGGGATTATACGTAGCCCCGATACTCTATCTAAAAGAAAATAAAACTATTTATCTATTAATTTGACTAACGAAACTTCAAGATATCTACCACCGTAACAATAGAGAATATACAGGCGAATTAACAAAATTCAACGATAGTTAAGATATTTCGATCACGAGCGAAGAACGCACACCGACACCAAGAACCAGAAACTAAAAGGAAAGCAAAAGAAAAGATAACGTATGAGCGCAGTGGGCAATCGAACGCGATGGAGGGCGGGCAGGCGGTCCAGTAGGCCAGCATGTGGGCGAGCGCGCAAGATATCTGCCATCTGCGTGCCGGTCACGTCGCCGATAGAGGCCCATGGCTCCGCCTCCGCCGCCGCCGCCGCCGCCGTCCCCCGCCGCATTCGCCGCTCCGCCGACACTGCTCCAGAGCCGCCGCCCCCGCCTCCACCGCGGCTACTCCGCCGCCCCCACTTCGCCATCGCTACCGCCGCCTCCGCCGCTACACTGCTGCTCCACTTCCGCCCCCGCCCCCGCCACCGCCCCCGCCCCCGCCCCGCCACCGCCCCATCCACCACCTCCGCGTCCGCCACCCGCCTCCGCCTCCACCTCCGCCTCCACCTCAACTCCGCCGCTGCCGCTCCGCAAGCACCGCAGCCGCCGCTGCCACAACCGCCGCCGCCACCGCTGCCGCCACCCGCTTCGAGCCCGTCCGCCACCGCCCTTTCCACCGCCGCCGCGCCCGCCATAAATATGAAATAACAATGACAGCGGCGGCGGCTGTGGATTTTTCCGACTGGGTTAGGGCCCGGCGCGGCGCGTCCGGCAGCGGGCGCGGGTGCTCCGATGCCGGATGTATAGCCCTACGCCACGCAGACGACAGCGACCAAGCGCGGTAGTGTGGAGGAAGGGAGAGCGCGAGACACACGTGGAAAATTCGAGGTCGGACATCGCATCCCAATGATTACATTACGAAATTAAACTTTATGTATTTTTTTGGTGTGTTTGGCTTCTCCAATGATATCCTATGAATTGTTATGGCCACATTTAAAAGATTTTTAATATTCGTTGGCAGATATTGCTATCGAAACGTAATACAGCAAAAGTTGGAAGCAAAACGAACATTTTGCAAGTCATACATTTGTAAATTTCGTTATGTATAGTTGTAAGATGTCAACATGCTAATTAATAAATTGTTCATCTTTAATTAAAAGTTATATAAATATATTTCAATTTTATATAAAATTCAACATTTTTTAAATGATTAATTTCATAAATGTCCACATATCAGGATGTGGATCGTTCTTGTTACCTTTCGAGTGACACAATATGTGTACAGTTACGAATTTCTTAATTAGCACACATATATTTCGCCCGTGTTGCCGTCTTCTCCGGTTACCCACAAATAAACAATTCATCTGGAGGCTTTTTCCAGCTTTCAGGGGACACCGATTTGCGGCAGTCCCTCATGAAACACACACAAACCTTTACATTGAATACACTTGCGGACACCTCGGTTTGTGATCAGCAAACTCCAAGACCTTCCGCGACAACACACACGCCTAAAAAGACAAGGGAAAAATAACCATGCTCATGGCGGGAATCGAACCCGCGATCCTTCCGACCATGTCGCTGAGTCGGCACATGCTCTAGCCACCTCGGCTATTCAGATCGACTACCCACAAATAAACAATACAATAATTTGAAACTGGCACTCACAATGTAACCTGGGAAACCATACTATTCACGTTAATCATCTCAATCAATTCTCGACGCCTCTCGATTCAATTTACATGCGCCCTTTTCACGCAACATTTCGGGAGTTTTAGGCGAAAAGCGCGAAGGGTTCGATTAAAAACGCCGAAATTGTTCGTGGAAATCAGTGTTGTCAAGGGTCAATGCCACGAGCGTGAGTCCGTGGCACGAATGTCACGACGAATTGCCCCTCCACGCAGTTCATTACCCGCCACCAGACACAACGCCATCCCTACTGAAAATGGCGGGATTACTAACAGTTTCCTTTCCCGATGCTAGTTGCGCAGAGAGACTCGTGACATGCCACGATGCGTGCCTCTGCCACACGTAGAAGACCTTGACACCACTGGTGGAAAGGAAACGCTTAAATCGGGTCAAGGTCTTGGAGTCAATGGCTGCAAGGCTTCGCTGAGCAGTGTGCAACTTCTCAGTCCTTAGCTATGAGAAGCGAACGGACGCGTTTATAATGCTCGTGGCATCCAAAGGGGCACAGCATGAGCAGACATCGGTAGAAGACTGCAGAAAACGGATTACATTAGCAGAGTAGGCCATCCTTGGAAAATGCGATACGAATAGAGAGAATTGAGCTGCGAGAGATTAATTTATTCTTTGTGAATCACACTATAGTTGATTGGCAAAAACGATATAAATACGAACTAGAGGCTGTTCTTTATATCGCCAAATTTAAAAATATGATACACATTTTCATTGTTACTATTAAAACTGAGATGATGGTAGTGATGATGGTAACAATAATAATAATAATAATATTAATAACAATAATAATAGTATTACTATTATTGTTTTTCTTCTCATTACAATTATTACTGCTTATTTTATTATTAGTAAGTTACGTCACCTATCTAGTAATGTGCTGTTCTATACAGTGTAGTGAAATGTTAGATCAGTGTAGGAGTTATAAGTCAAAAGGACAATAAGGACGAAACTTCATTTAGATATAATTAGATATTCTTGAGAACTAACTGATGCAACTATTAATTTCACATTATAAGGTTTGTACCGAGCATTAGCTCAAAGAAAACTTAATAAATCTATTTATCTCTCTAGTACGTTCACTTTGAGAGATGAATGTAACATCACGGGTAAACGATCTAAAAACAACGAAAAATAGAGATCGTGAAGACAGTTGAAGAGAAATTGCGATAAAGGGTCACAAGAAATGTTCGCTTAGCACAAATTAGACAAGAGTTGATTTTAAAGTGTGCTATTTGCAAAGGAGCACAATACATACTCGAAGAAAAATAACTATTTTTATTACGAGTATTCAACATTAAAGATCCGGTTGCCGAGATCGCTAAAGACTTTTCCAGTAGCGGTCTCGGACCAAAGGATCGAGTCCCGCCTCGGGTATGGCGTTGTGTGTGCTCTTTGTGTTTGTGCCTATTTCACAGACATCATCATCATCTCATCATCATAGTATCTCACCATCCCCAGTGCTATCAACCCTGGGGTATAAAATGGTTTCAGCATTAAACTGCTGATTCCCCTTGTCAAGAATACAAAAAAAACTTTAACATTTCACAAAACTCTTGCAATGTGCGAAACACAAAATTAAAGCACACACTGACCAAGCGATGCTACTGACTAACACAGAAAGAAAAAACAATGAATGTAACATAAAGGTTACGAGGCACACATGGTTCGGTTGTCGAACCACATCACGTATACCGCACCACAGCTTCCTACAAATTACTTTTCTGTCTAGTAGAGGGTCTCAAATGCAGAAGCGTGAAAAAGCCTTCACCGCCGTGGATGCTTTGTGCTCCCAGTCCAAATTCCTTCCGCTTGGCCCATACTCCACCAGCTTTGTCGCCCGCTGTCCACTCGTGTTCTGGCGCTGCCCGGGTTCAGACCCGGGCAGGGCGAGAGGAGGGCGGGCAGCCGGCTAGCTGGCGGCGGGGGCGGACGCAGGGGGGGAGAGATAGGGCGGCGACGGCGCGATGGTGTTGGTGGCGGCGATGACGGTGGCGATGTAGTGACGTCACCGGGTCGGCGGCGAGGGTAGCTGATTGCAACCTGCCGGGCGGCGGAAGAACTGTACAAGCTTCAAGGCGCGGGGAAACAATGATTCAATTAATGTTTTCATTCCATTTCATTCATTGATTGATTGATGATGATTTTTAAAAAGTGGGACGCGCGAACTTTGGAGTTGGCGCCCCCGTAACACACTGGTGTAGCATGGAACTCCCTATTTTAGACATCATTCATCGCAAGGAGTGCCTCAGGTGGGCGGAAGTCGCAGGAACTTGTCCGCACCGAGCGCATTAAACTGCTGATTCCCCTATAGAAAAAAGTATCGTGCACTACCCGATAATCATGTCTGAGCCCCGGTGGGATGCACGTATCGCGTGGTCCCATGATGGGAGAATCGCGAAACAAAAAAATATCAACATTTAATTTTAAAGAAATAAATATTTCTCACACCTGATATGTAAGACGGGCGCTGAAAAATTCTTCAGAACAATCGATGAAGAATAAACAAATGTTTAAATAAATGTATACTTAAAAAATCGCAATCATGACAATATTAATTTCCAAACGGATTCCTTCTCATCTTTTTAACTTCTACAACATGCGTCTCACGTTTTGTGTCATTTAAGATGTACACAAGGCTGCCCAGAAACTTGATACCCAGGCTAATACTATGAGACGTATTACGTAACTTATTTCCTTGCTCAACGTAGCTACAATCTGTTCTACGATCTTCAGTGAACCCAGTGAATTACTTACGCACAAATATATTTTATTGTAAAAGTTGGGGCAACGTTCCAAAATATCGTACTTCGATTCCGGAAATGTTGAAATGTTGATCCGTCCTCAATGAAACGGTGCATTAAGGATACGTATCAAAAAATGGTTCATTCAGCTTAATAATTTAAGGTATTATTCACATATGTATTGAAAATAGGTTTTAGTATCATTTTTTGTTTAAATATTACAAAAACGAAAATATTTTATCTGTAACGAAGCATTCTAACTTTATGTTGTTCACGTCTATAATCGACACTGATTCATACAGCAGTTGAAACGGTACTTACAAGGTACTCTGAAGATAAAATCGCCTACAGGATCATTAACATCACATAATCTTCATAGTTTAGGATCTTTTCGAAGAGAACCCTGCTTACACACGGTTTTCAATTCGTTAATATATTCCACATAGGAAACCCAGGGTGCAGTAGATCAACGTTGTCAATATTAGGTCCCTCCTTAAGATTTAAATGTAACAGTTTTTCTGGTTAGCAGAACTTTTGCAGCATACGATATTATCAGTACATTCCTTCTTACAATCATAAGTAAAAGTATGAAACATCATAATAAAAGTATACAATATGTGAGAATTGTATCAGAGAATGACAGAGAAATATAATATTTACTCAGACACAAAAAAAGTTGTCAGACACAAAGACGTGACACATGTTTCTCTGTGTATGTTGTCTCGCTAGATCTGAATCCGAACCCAGAATTGCGTCACCAATCTCCAGTTGTTGTTTTTTGTGAAAACGACCGTGAAATTGTAAATTGTAAATAGTTGTTCGTGATTTAAATAAAACTGGAAGGTGGTGGCGCAGTTCTGGCTGCGGATTCGAGTTCAGCGCGTCGACATACATAGAGACAGATCTGTTAAATCTTTGGGCCTGACAACTGTGTGTGTGTGTGTGTGTGTAGGATGAATCAAGACCTTTATGTTTTTAAAATGTTTTGGAATATAATACGATGAGAACAATGTACTCCGATAATACGATAAATTATTACTGTTAATGTAGTACAATATTGCAACAAGACGCTGATAATCTATTGAAAAGATGTATGAAAAAAATCAATAAAAATATGGCGAACGGTGTTTTAAAAATTGCGTTATTATAAAACGGGAATTTACAGCAGCGCTGTTATAATAAAAACAAAAAATATTGTTTTAAAACGACACGCAATAGGCAAAGAAATATACCAAAACACAAAATTCACTCTCAACCACGAAACAATATTTAATTCCCAACCCCTTCAGCTCCGTTTATGCCATCGCAAACCGAAACGGCCAACGCCCAACACAGCAGCTTGCCCGCAACGTCCCTGATAATCCGTTTGCCGGCGCCGCCGCGTGTTTGCAGAGCCCGAAGCGAGATACACGAAACGAAGAGGAAGTGTTCCTGGGGCCATTACAAAGGCAGCGGAACGGCATCGGGTCACGGTTCCGAGTGCCATTACGCGAGCGCGGGAGCGGGTCAACGCGGCACACACACTCCACACAGTTGCCGCGTGCAGGGCGGCGACCGCGCCCTGTCCCCGGCCAGTGGCCCATCACGTCGCCAAAGGGCCCCGGCCACGCGCCGGCCGAAGCGCTGCACATGCGTCTGGCAAACCCAAATAAAAGACCGGCGCTGTGCGCAACTTGCCTCTCAAAACATAGTGGGGGCGGACCATCAGCCTACGGTCACGAATGTGTTGTTCTGGTGTAATATAGAGGAGATACTCTAAGAAGGGGACCACTTTGGCAGGGCGGGAAACCAATAAACGTCATGGAGGGAAATGATATTACAAGAGAAAGTGACGAAGCCATTTACAAATGAGATTACTGCAAATCCATGCTCTGAAAAAATGATTGCATTGACGTAACTTGCAGTTATATTGCCAGCAGTGGCCAAGTAGTAGCTGGCAAAGCGGTCCCCTCTTATCCAAATAAAAGCCCGGCAGTGTATGCAACGTCTCTCACAACACGGTGAGGCGCACCATCAACCCACAAATGTGTTGTTCTTGTGTAATATAGAGGAGATACTCTAAGAAGGGACCACTTTGACAGGTCGAGAAACAAATGTACGTCATGCAGGGCGTTGACATTGCAAGAGATGGTGATGAAGCCATTTACAAATGAGCTAACAACAAACCCACGCACTGGCCAAATAATTGCATGGACGTATCTTGCAGTTAGATTACCAGCAGCGGACAAGTAGTAGCTGTCAAAACGGACCCTTCTTATGATAATCTCTCTATACCTGGGTTCTGGGAATTTCCCTATTGATCCACCCCGACATGGGACGTATCGCTGAGCATTTTTTTTTCTTCAATTTCGCGCCCCACGTGCACCAAACCAACTTGCGCGTGCACATGCATAGAGCAAACCCAAATAAAAGTCCGGCGTTGTACCAATATACTTCTCAAAACACGGTGAGACGCACCACCAACACACGATCACAAAATAACGAAATGTCGTTATAAAATGCCGTTCTGCCGTAAAAATGCCGTAAAAAACGTTCTGAAAATTTCTTCAGGTATTGTTGAGCATTTTTTAAATATGCCTTCTCAGGGGCCCCAACTCTATTCCCTTGATTATCTACCACTATATTATTGACTAATCGTCTCCACCAGGGACCGCAATAAAAACAATTTAAGTCATTTTATTCATTACTCACGTTCACTCCTCACCGGTAGAAAAACATGAGATCAGATTAGAAATTAAATTGTTGCAGGATTTAATTTCGAAGTTACTGATTCAATTTCCTTTTATTATTTTACAGATCATTTCAAAAGCAATAAAAGAGGCCAAAGTTCATCACAGTACAGTACCGGCAGCCTAAAAGCGACTCTGACAGTTGGATATGTTGTAGCCAGACGTTACTACGCTCGTGGCACCACCTGCATGATAGATAAATATCAAAGCATTAAGGACCGTCCATAAATAACATAACGCAAATTTCGAGAATTTTCAATACCCCCTCCCCCTCGAAACACACTTCAATATCTATATGTAACGCAGCATAACGCTGCCTCAGACCCCTCCCCGCCTTTAGCGTTACGTAATTTATGGATGACCCCTTAGCACTTACTGACAGGTGACGACACGTCTTAACATTCGCCACAGCCGAACCTTATCGCCTTCACGACTGTGTGTGAGTTAGATGAGCGGCAACGCGGAACGCTGGCTGCGAGAAAGTAAAAAAATCCTCGCAAGCTGATTGCTTCAGAGCAGGTCACATGACGTACCACAGCAGGTGGTGAGAGAACTGTCAGAGTCGCTTATACGCTGCCGGTACTGTAGTGTGGTGAACTTTGGCATATTTTATTGCTTTAACACTAGAACGACGGGAGTTGGTTGCCTACCTAAACGACGGCCACCGGTCAATTGACCGGTTGGATTTTTTTAATGCTTGTGACGTTGTCTAGGTATTGCGATGTGCCATATTACTATTTTAAAATATTATAGTTGTTTTTTAAGTATATTGTATCCCTAACAATTTGTTTTCTTTTGAGTTTGGTCTTACTTGTGACTTTTGCTCGTTCAAATCGGTAAGAAAAAACGTAAATCATGACATTTCATGGAAATTTTTAGTTTTATTGCCGTAAAAGTAAATTAAATTAGTGTTTTAAAATACAAAAACATTGAAAAACATTTCAAACACAATTTTTACAATACTTTGAATTAACTATAAGAAGAATATACCGCCAAAACCGATAGTGGTATAATATGGCTAATCAGAAGAACAGGTCAAAGTTTTCAAGTAAGTGCATGATAACGATGTATAAACGTAGTAAAAATATATTTTTAAAAACAGATAAGTTAGAGCATAAAATAAGAAACTCACCAGAATAGAATCGTCAAATTCCTGTATCGTCGAGTCAGATTCGCTGCTTGATGTATCACTGTAAGAATGTGATTCTAGCGGAATAAATTCAATATCGCTCTCTACGTCAGTTGACTTACGACCATCAGACTCATTTTCAGACTGATCCGAAGGAATATTCCACAGCTCTTCAAGATTTTGAGCTGGCGTAAGAAAACTTTCTCGACATGCCGCAACTCTTTTGGACTGTAGAACACCACACACAATACCACTATAATAATAGAGATCCGCCACAACCTGTCCCTTTTTTGAACGGTACTACGTGTAGTATTCTTGCCTGATGCGAAAATTGTAACGCGACGCAGCGACAAGTTCAAACACGCATCTACACCAGTACTGAAATCCGTAAGGCCGGCGGGCAAGTACCAATATTAGAAACAATGTGTAGGTATAAAAAATGCAGACTTGGGCCTGCATTCATGTTGCTTTGCGGCGGTTTACAATCACAAAAAATGATAAGAAATGTGAATAGCTATTGAGAATAAAAATCAAATTTTGGGTTGAACATTACTCAACAAATTATTTATGTTTCAAAACTGATAAAAAGAAAAAACTAACGTCATGAATGTCAGTAACGCACACAAAAATGCTAAACTATACACCGGTCAATTGACCGGGAGCCGTCGTTTTAGGTAGGCTCGCTTGTTTCTCTCCAGCACCACACAACTTTTTTTTCATACAAATTTATAGATTTCTCTGGAGCCTAAAATAATAAAAGTCACGTAATATCAAACTCATACATATACTAGTTTCCCAAATACGGCAGTTCAAAACTCCCAACCGGTCAATTGACCGGTGACCGTCGTTCTAGTGTTAAAATGTCTATAAAAAATAAAGGAAATTGAATCGGTAACTTCGAAATTAAATCCTGCACCAATTAATTTCTAAACAATCCCATGTTTTTCTACCGGTCAGCAGAGAAGTGAGTAATGAATTAAAATGACTTGGGTACTGTAGGGTTTACCCAGAGTTTCGATTTGCTCCACTGCGCTGTTCCCCCCCCCCTCCTGCTCGACGTCCACCCCTCGCCCGCGGCTCTTCCGGGAACCGGCCGCGCAGTGCAACCATCGCGTGGCGAGTTGGCCGGAAAACGTTTGGGCTTTCGGGAAACGCGCCCGGTAAGAATTCATTTATGACCTGCACTCCCCTCTCTTGGCCTTTGGGATCGCAAGCACGCTCCATGATTGCATTCATTAGAACGACTCATCAATGTAATGAGGCGGGCAATGAAACGGATAGTGTTATTCGCGTGGACATGTCCTTTCACTGGTTCAAGTGCGTAGTGGACAACTCGTGGGAGGGGAATGATGTTTGTTTAATATTTTCGTTGAAGGAATTGAA
>JAHLJT010002406.1:93956827-93976202 GCA_031308135.1 Acheta domesticus | reverse complement strand
CCGCGCCGCCCGCGCCGCCCGCGCCGCCCCGCGCCGCCCGCGCCGCCCGCGCCGCCCGCGCCGCCCCGCGCCGCCCGCGCAGCCCGCGCCGCCCGCGCCGCCCGCGCCGCCCGCGCCGCCCGCGCCGCCCGCGCCGCCCGCGCCGCCCGCGCCGCCCGCGCCGCCCGCGCCGCCCGCGCCGCCCGCGCCGCCCGCGCCGCCCGCGCCGCCCGCGCCGCCCGCGCCGCCCGCGCCGCCCGCGCCGCCCGCGCCGCCCGCGCCGCCGCCGCGCCGCCCGCGCCGCCCGCGCCGCCCGCGCGCCCGCGCCGCCCGCGCCGCCCGCGCCGCCCCGGCCGCCCGCGCCGCCCGCGCCGCCCGCGCGCCTCCCGACTCCCTCTCGCACAGCAGCCCTGTCGGCACGTTTCCTCGCTTCCGACTCCATCGACGTCGTAGGACCCGAGGCACAGTGGTCCTTGCTGCCTCTGTTGGGCCCGCCGGACAGTCGTCCTTACCGTCACTTTAGGCCTCAGCGCACAGTAGTTCTTGGCGTCACCGTTGGCCCCGCCGCACAGTGCAAGATGTCAAGTTTCACCCCCTCCCGTACAGAAGTCCTCGCCGCCTTCGTTGACCCCGACGGACAGTAGTCCTTACCGTCACTTTTGGCCTCACCGCACAGTAGTTCTTGCCCGTCTTCGCCCCTGTCGCACAGTAGTACTTTGTGTCACCGTTGGTCCCGCCGCAGTGCATGCCGTCAACTTTCACCCCGCCGTACAGTAGCCTCGCCTACGCCGTTGGCCCCGCCGCATCGTAGTTCTGTACGTCACCGTTGGCTCCCCTGTGCAGGCCTTCCTTGCCTAGACGGTTACTTTCCGTTGCTGTTGTTTCCTTGCCTCCGTTTATCCCGTGTTTCTCGTCCTCTCGTTCCCACTGTTGCATCGCCTGCTCCCGTTTGTCCCCTTCTTGATGTAGCTTCTTTCCAACAGTCGTCGTCAATCTTCATCGGTGTTCATCGTCCCCAGCTTTCTATGTAACCACCATCTTCCTTGCAAGCCGTCAGTCCATGCTCGTCGTCGTGGTCCCCGCCGTACTCTGTGCCCGCTAAGACTCCCTCCCCGCCGTCCCTCCCGCCCTGTCGTCCATCCTTTCCCGCAAATGGAACTTTTCGTTCCCAGCGACTCCGGCCTTGCCGGTACCGCCGTCTCCGCTGGCCGCAGTGTTGCTGATGTCGTCGTTGTTCTCAGAGCACCTACATCACGTACCACGTACATCACCTCCACTGTTCCCGCCATTACCATTGTCCCCATTCTGCTGCGTCCGCCTTGAATCATCCTCGCAACCTACAGATCTCCAGTTCGTATCTCCCCTACTACTCAGTTTGTTTGTTACTCCCATTTTCGTCCTTCTCACCGATACTTTACGTCTACGGCGTCCCGATCTTCACTGTCCTGTTACTTGCCCTCAACTGCCTGGCGTGCCGCACGCCAACATCACAGTTCCGCAACCTCCACGATCTCTTGCCTCGGTCTCCGCACACACATCGTACATGGTCTTAGCTCACCATCAGCCCACAACACCGCCGACCTCTCCCTCCCTGCCAGTACCCCGCTCTGCCCACTTTTCACCATCCCTACCCGTCCCCCACCCCCAGCGAGTGGCCCGCCCCGGCGCAATGGATCGCGCATCAGCGCCGGCCGTTGCCAAGCGCTTAATCCACGAGGCCTCTAACGAGCAAAAAAGGGCGCGCCCTAATGGACCGCGGGCGGCGCCTCTGGACCGCCCCGCATGCGCCCTGGAGCCTCTGGGCTGGGCCGCCCCGCCGGCCTGGCCCCGCCCCGCCCCGCCACGCCACGCCTTGTCACGCCCCGCCCTTCCCCACCCCGCCACGCCCCTCCGCCCTGATCCTCCCCCGCCCGCTCCTCCCCGCCCCCACCACCTCGCCCCCTCCTCCCCGTCCCCTCCGCTCGCCCTCTCCGCCCCACCCTGTTCGCCCGTCCCTGTTCGCCCGTCCCTGTTCGCCCGTCCCTGTTCACCCGTCCCTGTTCGCCCGCCCTGTTCACTCACCCTGTTTGCCCCTTTGTCCGCCCTGTTCGTGCGCCCTCTTTGCCTGCCCTCTTCGCCCGCCTGCCCCCGTTCGCCCGCCTTGCACGCGACTGCTCCGCCCCCTCCCGGCGCCACCGTTCTCCCGAGTGCGCAGCTCGGAAGAAGAAGCTACAACTTGGTTGCGTTTTGTTTCCGACGCCCTATTCCTTTATTGGGATTGGTTTGTAAAGTTTGTGAGATTTTTTTTTTCTGTGGCACAGGACCTAGAAGTGGCTTGCAAGTACATGGTCCAGCCTGCCGATTCAAAACCCGCATAAGTTACGAGCGTATTTACCATAGTACTGTAACGTGGAAGACAATGGTTCTCTCGTATTTACAAAACGACAAATTGTCATCCAAGCAGATAATTTATCTGGCAACACGATAAACATGGGGCCTTGTCCGAAAGGCGGTCGCCAAGGACTAACAGCTTGGGAGTGGGCGTGTTTTAGATATACAAAACAAACCTCTTCTGTTGAAGACTCCGGGAAGAATGGACTGTTTTCTTCCTCGATACCCTGAACGCTAAGGTTGAATATATGGTGGGCAGATGGGAGAGTCTACATGGCGTGCTGAGGCTTGTAGGGCGGTTTCGCGGGCCAAACGGAAGACGTTCCGTGTAACAGATGAGGAGTCGACGGTCGCTAACTCGCGCGTGCAAGTGCAGAGCGCCTTTGCGACAGAACAGGACACTGACGCAGGGCGAATGGTGGTTACCAAACCACACCACACCACACCAAATGCTCTTTTTACTTAAATTAAGTGAAGACTAAGTGTAGATTAAGTGAAGGCAAATGGAATTAAATCTGTTTGTCTAATAATCAAAACGCTTTGGGACTAGCATTCAAATCACATTGTTTGAGGGAAACGTAAAGTTCTATCTCTCCAATGTCAGTTTGGCTGTTTATTTGACCTATCTCAGAAACTAGTAAACCTTGTTTTTTAAAATTTTATCAGCAAATTCATGAGTATTTTCTTAATAATTTCATGCATATTTATAAATATTATGTAGTTTTTATAATTTACCGAATATTTAAAAAGAACTCCCAACTTTTAAGTTGTTTTTGTATACCTTCTTTTATCAAAAAATTCTAAAATAAACACCACTTCTCATATATTTACACGGTATTTACTATTGCTGTTATTACTTTCTCTGGAAATTTACAAAATATTTCTTGCAAAGTTTTAGACTTAATGGAAGAAATGTTTTAAAATGTCCTTATTAAGAGAAAACAAGTGAAGTTAAAATTTATATACACATTACATAAATAACGTACAACAAAACGCACTACCATTTAAAAAACATGAAAAATTCAGATTGGCAATACATGAAAAAGTAAATTTCCTGTAGAATGCAATGAAAACACCAAATTCTTAATACATTCGTTCAGAAGATTGAATAAAATGAGAAATTCTTGACGAAAATTACTGGCATTTGCAAATCAACAAAACAGAAAGAACCAATAATTTGTTGAAGAGAAATTTTTCAATGATATATGCATATATATGCATAAATGCACGTAAAGAATGAAATATTTCAGGAAAAAAACGATTGCCTTCTCATCGATTTGAAGGACAAATGTTTCTTATGTCATTATGCTGGGAAACGCTTCGAAACTGCAGAGTACTTTCTTCAGATGCGTGGTGCTTGAAGTGAGTCGAAGTACTAAACATATTACCGTAGAAAAAAGCAAACTTTTTTCGCATTTATATCACGAAAACCACAAATTACTGAATGGGCGGAATGGCAGTGAATAATACGATAACTTGTATCGGGTTCCGTCCCGCGATTGGCCCGACCTCACTAGCCGAATGTCAGAATTGCAATGCGCTCGTCCGCAAATGGTCTCGCGAGTCTTCGAAATGCGCACTGTGATATGCAGACAGCGACGAAATTTGAAAATTACAATAATAGTCTAGTGGAATATGTGTTTTTGAGACCAAAATGGTAAAGGAATTGGTTATTACTAATATTGTAAAGACCCACCAGTCGACTTGCAGTTTTCCCCAACCCGATACCCCCCTCCCCCCCCAGCGGGGCACCACAACATCCGGGACAAGCTCTAAGCTCCCGACTTGTCTCCCGGAATGTGTGGTAGTGTATTATTTGTGTATGTGCAGTAAGGGGTGAGGATACAAGGAAGAGGAAGGAAATATCGTACGTGGTCCGTGGCCCGTTTGTGAAGATACTGTTGCGGGATTCGCCTTGTTTTGATCAGAGAAACCTACAGAAAACTCCCGATCAAAGCAGCCGGCTGCTAGACTTCCATACAGCGGCTGAACTCGACTAGCCCGAAATAGTGTCGAAAATCAGCCACCGTCTCTACTGGAACACTAGATCCTTCCGGTCAGAGGCACTGCACTGTCATCAATTGATGCCGTGAGCCACCTAAGCCAGCAGGAAAATAAAATTTTTGAATATGTTGTAATGAAAAAGGAAAAAAAAGTAAAATATTCCCGACTCCCGTTTATGACCGACCCAAAGTTTTCGTGGCCATGCTTCATACCCCCCCCCGCATGGCGAGGAGGTAGGGCAGCGCGCGGAGTTGCTGCAAAGAGAGCGGAACGCTGGCGCCCGCCCCGTTGTTGCGGCCATGCCCCGCCTGCGGTCGCCCGGCGGACGGGTCCTTCCGCCCGACAGAGGTCGCCGCCTCCGCGTTTTTGCGCTCACCGCAAACCGGCAGGTTAATGAGATGAGCTGTGAGAAAGCGGCCTGCTCGCTCGGGGACTGGCAAATAGCTAAACGCCTACATCACCGCTGTACGCGTTTTTATTTCCCCGTTTGTAAGGCTGTGGGGAAATTTCTCTGGGATTTACGAGACCTTGTGATTTCGAACCGTTTTCTTTTCTTCCTTTTCCTTACAGTTCTTACTTTTTTCACTGTGCTCTGTATGTGCACTACTTTGTATGTACTCTGTACTCTGTATGTACACTGTTGAATGTGCACTACGCTACCACACTCGTCAGGAGACTAGTTGGAAGCGTAGATATTGTCCCGTCAAGGGCGTTCCCGCTGATGGGTGATACCTGGAGTGGAAATCCCTCTCTAGCGGACGTGTTTGTCGGCGCCGGATCTCAAGCAACAGCGAGAGATAATACCACCACTTTCCGGGATAAATATACTTGTATAACTGCACTAATGGGACTAAAGAGCTATGACTAGAGCTGATTTTAATGAAATGTCATTTTTTTTCTTTTTACTTTAGAAAAATACCGTTAAGTACAGAATTCATTTTATGTGATGACCAAAAGAAATTACCTATGTTAATACGTAATTTTTGTGCATTTTTCGTCGATTTCTAAGTCATTATGAACCTTTTCCCGTAATTTTTAATGCATTTTTCGTCGATTTCATCTATTCTAATATCGTTTGAATGGTTCTTGTTTCAAATAATATTTACGAGATCAACAAGTATTCTCCCCAGAATTCCTGAGTATCTATATCTGGTAATCTATTCGATTTCATTGCTCAGAAGTCGAAATGTCAGCCATTGTTAGTACGTAATTTAAGGTTCCTGTGACGCCTGTCAGCGCCATTGACAGTTCAGCCGATTTTAGGATAACTAAACACAGAACAGTCCAAACCAAAGTTTGATAGCTGAGTTCTCTTGAACGAACAGAAGCAGCCTCGATTGCATCAGTAACGTATCTAACAGCTCGAGTTGTTCATCCGAACAAGTTTTGATCACATTTTTTACGTAATTTCTTTTGCTTTTAGGGTATTTTAAAAATATTTTAAGAGCATTTTATTGATCATTTTTTCGATGTATTTTATGTCATCAAAATTCGCCCCGTAGTAATGACGATGTCAGTCGATGTGCCCTGAAACATCAATTAATCTCCTTTTGCTCTTCTTACTTCTTTTTCGTCTAATCCTTTCTCCTACTAATTACTTGCGTAGTAAAGATAAAGTACCTTGTTTCAATGGTGTGACAGATCGAAAATTTTTTCGATCGAAAAACTCGTTTTGCGGGGCCTTGGTATAAAAAAGTAGATAAATTTTGTTTGATGAAAAAATTTAATGCAAATAAGAATATGTAGTAAATTACTTCATCTAGCACGGGTGGCCAGAATACACGTTTTGTAGGTTCTTGTTAACGAAAAATTGGTTGACGGTAGAACGTCTGTACGTCTGTGATCAACGCTAGCGCCTAAAGAGTTCCCGATATTTTCTCCAAAACAGTTCTGGCTTAACTTGAGACCATGTGAGTTTAAACGGATGTGTGCGTACTTGGGGGTACGTAACAGGAAGCTTTAATACTTTCAAAATTTCTTGAAAATCGGCTTCAATTTTTTGGTTTTTAATTTTTTCTTCAATAAAGCAAGCGCCACCTAAAAACTGCCGCATGTCTCGTTTTCATTAACTCTCTGAGAATAGTTAATTTTTTTCGATGCTTTCTACAATTAAAACATTGAAGATAGAGATTTTTGATTTTTTATAGAATCTGTTATTTACGCCAGATCTTTACAAGTACAAATATTCAAGAACATGAGTTTTCGTATAATTGCGTGAAAAATAGACAATTTAAAAAAAATTAAAAACTACTCTCAATTTTTTGAACCTTTTCTCGAATAGAGCAAAATACGCTGATAAAAACTGTTTTCTAGCCACGCTTTGTATTTTTGAAAATTTCAAAAAGAATAAAATTTAAAAAGTACAATATTTACGAAAGTTTTGTTTTGTGGAAAAGGACACTTTGGACCACGCAGTCACGTTGAATCTGATTTTTATTCCCCATTGTTGTTAGTCCTCGGGCTATGGAAGATGAATGATGATGATGATAGTGAGGGGTAAAGGACGGCATACACACATATAGATGCATAAATACACCCATGCCCGAGGCGACACTCGAACCCACGACCCTGCGGTCCGAGATTGCCCCGACACTACTACTCAGCGGTCCAAGGAGCCGGCAATGAAATCTGTTATAAAATATACAATTTTTAAATGAACTCAAGTAAATTTTTCGAAAATATGAGTAGGGTTCCTGTAATTTTTGCTTGAAGGCAATTTCTAAAAAATGTTTTCTCAGAAACTGCTTAAAAAGTTTTTTGACTTTCTTCCAATACTTAAAAATACGCTCTTAAGAGTGTTTGCTGTTTCCATTTTCATTGAACACTTTGAATTTTCTAAAATTGCAAGTGGTACAAATAATGCAACAAATGTCGGCTGCTCTAGCATCACTAGTTTCTCCATTTATTTTCTTATTCTGGTACTCTGTGTTCTGCATTATTGATTACAGTGCTGTTTGGTTCTAGATTTCACATTTTCTGATTTAATTGTTTATTTACTGCTATCTGTGGAATCGTTGCATATTCATATACACGTAAATAAATGCCTTTGGTTAAGTCATAAAGAGCTTTCCCAATTTTAGTATCATGTATCAGATTATCCACTTAATATAATGTAATGTGGTGATTACCCTGTATAATACAATTCAATTTATTATTATAATGTTATTTACAATGCAATTAATGTTGATTGAATACCGCTCCACTTCAGGCTCTGACTTTTAATCACGTTTCCGCGCTGATTATTACGTATGCGCTAAAATATCTACTGTATAAAAAAATGTAGGCTCTGGTAAAAAAAAATTGAAATTTAAAAAATTCTAAATTTTAATTATTTAAGATTTTAAATGTCTGCATAATTGTGTTGATATAACTTTACAGCAAATCGAGACCAAGTGGATTCACATAACCAAAATAACTACATATAAATTGCTAATTGTTTATTGAGCTTTGGATTAGTCAACATTAAACTGGCAAAGTGACAATTCTGTTGACAAATCTTTTGCAAAATTGTACTCTTCCTAAATCTTTGAACTCTGAACAATAATGTTTGTCATAAAAATTACTTATTTGGTTCTAAATATTTTTTAACGGCTTTTTACAAATGTTTTCCGGTAATCTTTGTTTGAGGACAGCGGCCAATGTATATCTTGAAATTAAATTTCTTGGATTATATTCTCAGTTTATGTGTTCATGTATTTGTTTTATTTCCTATTTGCCACAAAGTCGATTTTCTAAATAGAGCGTCATAGTAGATTTAACAATATTAAAGAAGATAAGGAGATTTAGTACAAAATTGTAGTGGCAAGTGGTGTGATGTGAATTGTAGCTTCGTGATTTGTCATTAGAGCTGAACGATACTCCATTTTTCATTTTCATAAATTAAACCTAAGCACATTTGCACGCTGATTTACTCTTTGAAAGGTAATTTTTCAGCTGAAAATTAATTTCATCGATTGCGTAAGAGAGTACGTTCATAATCTCCAAGGACAAAGTCTGTTAATCATTCAAAGAGTTTGCAAGGCCTCCCCAAACCATTCAAGACAGCGTATTACATTGGGTAATGTGTAAAGCGAATTACGAGCGAATTACGAGCGTGTACGAGCATATTTAAAGGAAATTACAGATTTTTTGAGAAAATTTGTTTTTCGTCTAAATATTTTCTTGCAAGTTTCGCCTTTTTAAGTGATAACAAAATGAGCAGTCTAGAGCGGGGTAAACACGTTACATTAAACAGATGGTTAATGAGTGTTGCAGGCGTTCCATTACCATTGAATCAAGATCTAGGAAATTTCAAAGAATTGTCAAATTTCAAAGAAAAATTTCTTGTAAATATTGGTCTAACCTCTCCCCCTTCATTTTTCCACATGTCCCCCAATTATCCCTCAAATATGACCGAATTATTATTTAATAAACTGCCAAACACTATTATCTTTCCTTAGCGTATGATATTCCCATACAAAGGATTAGAGAGCTTTAAAAAATTATAATTTTTAACTATATTCCAAAATCAAAAGTTTATTGGGTACTACAACAATATTTACAAATGTATAATAAATGCACAGAACCGTTGCAGTCATTTTCAAAGTATATTGAAAGTCCAGGTGTTTTAAAGGCGGGAAAATGGGTTTTATTTTTTTAACTGCAGCCCAGTAATCGCCAAAATCTGAAAAAAATGCACAACAATTTGTGTCTTAAGAGGAACCTTTGACATTTGTTTCGAGCCTGTTCCAGGCTTCTAAGACACAGTAAAAAATATTTCTTCATATTTTTTTTCGAAAATATTTTTTTGTGTTTGAATTTGGGCCTGAGAAAATATTGAAAAATAGTTTTCTGATAGTTCGAATTGTGTTCTTATTTATCATATTTTTTCAATCTGATAAAATAGTGTTAAGTTGTCGAAAAAAATTGAAATTGAAAAAACACGTTTTAGGCTGTAGAGGGGTGTGGGTGGTGGGACGGGGGCTAAGAAACCTTTCAAAAATATTATTTTTATGTTAGAATTATAGTGTAACCAATCATATGTAATTTGGTTGAGGGGAACTTTTTACCATCTTATCGGGGGGACCCTTTATGGGAATCTTGTAAACTATTTTAAACTTGATTAATTTACTTTATACGAGTCAATAATCGATTCTTTATATATTATTTTGTAATAATTATTCTTTGAGAAATGAACTAAAATGTTGTCATTTTAAGAAGAAGCTTTTTAAAAAGTGAAGCTCTATTCTAAACTTCTTCTTAAACAACTTCTAACTTGGAGTCTCTTCAGTTTCTTATGAAGGAAAATCTAATCACAAGGACATATACTCCAAATTAGTACCTAAAATCACTATAAAGTAATAGCTTGGAGAAGATCGTTGAATACTTTTATTAATGAATATAAATTTCAAAATAATATTTTTAAACCAACATTTAACCTGATATGTTGTTCATTTTAACGAAAAAAGTTATAGTATTAAAATAGATGTTTAAAAAAAATTCACAGAAGTATTTATTATTATTCCCAATTATTCCAGTGTATGTACAATGCTGTGGAATGAAGCGCGACAGATATTGACTCATATTCATGGTACAAGAATGAAAGGATGACGCGAGTTTCATTATATTATATGATGGTGTGTAGTTTGAACATTGATCCTTCAATAAGGACATTCCTTCAATAATTTTATTCTTATTAGCAGTTAATTATGTTGAGCAGAATTAATAAATTTTATTCATAATGAATTGTCTCTTTTAACGCTTTTCTTTTGCTTCAAAATGTTGCAAATATAATACTTGGAAGTAGTGTACTCTTACTGATCGTTATAAATTTTTCTAACGTTATGGAGATCGTAAAAATATACCAACCAGCGATCAAATCAAACTATAGAATACTGAAGTACAAAATCCTCGCAGATCGTACGTATGCTTGTTGGCACGATTTCATTCACTGGAGCTTTCGTGTAGTACATTAAAGCCTATATTTTCTAAGTAATATTCTGCGTTTGTAACATTTTTGTTTGTTGGAGGGAAGTGAGAGCTATTATAATCAATTCATGAAAACTACGTATCAGGCAAGCTTTAGAAAAAAACAACTAAAATTTAAAAACAATTTTAGGAGTGTTATGAAGTGTGTGTTGTGTATGGGGAATTTGATATCTTTATTGTGTTTTAACCCTAGCTCGGGTGTATTGTTTGACGTATAGATGAGATGTGATGATTTTGTTGATATATTTGAATGACGATGAAGTAACGTTGGAATGGGAAGCAGAGCAAGGGAGAACCCAGAAAAAATGTTCCCACTTTGTCCATCACAAATTCATGAAAGTTCGACTGGTATTTTCACCTTGGTACCCAGAAACGAAGCTGAATGCCGTTCTCTCAACGGTGTGACTACAATACCACCGGTCATCTCAAGACGTGTGGTAAATAAAATTTCGTTTACTGTAGGCTCTGCTTTGCCGAATGTAGGGCATTTTTTAGCACTTTTGTAATGTCTTGATCTCATGCACCATGGGTTACGTCACTGTAACCTTATGCACTATGGGTCACGTCACCGAACGTTAAAACTGTAACGACGAACTTAACACGTAAGGTACGATTTAACGTTTGACTTAAAAGCTCAGGGCTGTGAGGTTAACCTTCCATCAATCAGTTTAAAGTAGTCGCCGTCGCTTGTAGGCCTTGTGCAACGTGAGCGCGTAAGATTTTGCTACAATGATAAATATGGGTGTGGACGCAATTGTCCAACGATACGAAACGAATGATTGTTGGTTAAATCGATATTGTTTGTATAGCAATCGTAGTTCCTTCTGAAAATTATCAAAGGTATTATAAATTCCCGCTTCTAAATCGTAAAACGCCAATTTGTAGTCAAAACCAGTAAACATTTTAAACACGAATCTGTTGTAGCGCGTATGTGAATCACATGTGTGCAAAACTAATGTGAA
This sequence comes from Acheta domesticus, assembly GCA_031308135.1. Lineage (NCBI taxonomy): Eukaryota > Metazoa > Arthropoda > Insecta > Orthoptera > Gryllidae > Acheta > Acheta domesticus. The sequence continues at coordinate 93,964,920 of JAHLJT010002406.1, read as the reverse complement.
TGTGTAATCTGTCTTCTGTTTGAACTTAACTAGTTTGTTGTCTTATATTGCGTACACATGCTTCCAGTGTGCTAAAACTTATTTGAACTTAACCGTTTGAGATCCTTGCGTCGAATGACACGTGTGATTCATTATCGCCCAGCCTCAAACAAGAGGGAGGGTAGCAACATTTCTGAGCTCCTTTTTCCATTGAACTATTTTCATACGCCGAATTTACTACTAAATGAAAAAAAATCGTACTACAAGGTGATTGAAATTATAACAACTTCAATGGTACAATAAACAAATAGGATGATTTTATATTGAACGATTTACGAGGTTGCCGCATGGCTTGCGGACTCTCCCCATATGCTGAGTGACAATTTCCCAGACTGCCAGGAAAATAGGGAAAATCAGGATTAAACTAGGAAATAATGTGTTTTATTGTGTAAGGCCAAGGAGCCGGTTTCAAAATCAAACGCCCCCCCCCCACCTGCGTACGCCCGCAATTTGTATATTGCTATTTTCTTAACTCTGCCTCTGACAGAAATCAGCTGTTGACGGTTTCATCCAAACGGGAGCTTGAACGTCACCACAGTGACTGTAGCGACATATAAGCTCCCGATTGGATGGCGGCGAAAGAGCTGATTCCTCTCAGGGGCAGCGTTAAGAAAATCGCAGTTATAGTGCATAAGGTCACGAATTTACAGTTGAAAATTAGCCTTACCTAACACGGCCGATTCATCTTCATTCAAACACGAGTTCTCAGCCCGCGAGATGCGGTACCGCGCTCGACAAGTACCGAACACACTGCCCGCTACGGCCACGCTCGAATCCCTCCAGCCCCTTACCCTTCCCTGCTTCTCTCCGCCTTTAAAGATTCCTACGGGTCCACCCCGCCGCCTCCCTCCCTCCCTCCATCCCTCCCGCGCGCTCGCTCACCCCCCACTCCTCCGCCCGGGGCCGGCCGCGCCTCGCGCTGAATCACGGGCGCAACTTCCGCGAGCCTCCGCCGCCAAGGCTGCTTCCCGCCCGCCCGTCCGCCCGCGCCCGCGGCCGAGCCAGCGCTCTCGCGCGCGCGCCACAGTTGGCCTTGGCCTCGGCCGCCCGCCCGCGCCCGAACGGGGCCCCGCTGCCGAAAGCGCGCCGCGCCGCGCAGCCCAGCTCGGCGCAGCCCGCGACCGTGCCGCTTCGCGCACACGCGGTGGCGGCGCTCGCTCTGCCGCGCGGGCTTACGGCGTTGCTATACTTCGTTTTTTGTAACGTGGCCGGTGACAGTAGGACATAATTAGATCCCCTGCCTCATAAAATGAATATTTTTATATAATTCGCGAACGTGGGCTGGTGGCCTCCGAAATGTGCTGACCACTGTTAAAAAGATTCATTTTATAAGGCAGAAGGTGTAATAATGACCTAATGTCATCTGTCACGCTAGAAAAAACCGAATATAAATTGAAGTCCTTAGGGCAATAAGATGCTATGCCATATGTCTGATAAAATTGAGGCATTGGTGTATTTCGACGCCCCATTGATGTGTCTAGATCTTTCTAGGTCTTTTAAATAAAGACTTGCCGCAAAATGGTAGTGTATTTCATGAATTGATGTTTTTTTATCCCAGTCCGGAGAATACAATGTCCAAACCTTTACATCCTTTTTCTCCCAACTTAAGTAATGTGACATGGCATGTTATTACCCCGAAGTCTTCAATTTAACTTGCTAACTTTTTAGGAAGTGATGTACTTTCAATTTCCTCGTAACGCAATCCTATTTTTTTTCGAATCCAAATTGTAAATGATCTGAATCCTAATTCTAAACCCGATCCTAATCCCTATCCTGAGCTTTCTCGTATCTGAAATAGTATACATCAACTGGAATTCGAATTCTGTATCTTCTTAAAACTAAATTCTGTTTCTTCCTGTGTCTAAATTTCGAATTTTCCCTAATCGGAATCCCAAATACTCTGGATTAGAATCCTAATTTTTCTCGAAATTAGATTGTAAATGTTCTCTAATTCGATTTTTACGCCTCTTCAAATCCAAATATATTTCTTCTTAGTCCTGGAACCTCGCGACTCCGCAAATCCTGTATATTTTATTTACAATATTTAGGGAACAATGTAATAATTGTAAATCTGCAAGGACGTCAATGTGAAGAAACCTGGGAATTCCAAAGTGAGGTTTTACTGCAATTAAGTCAGAGATTAAATATGTGATTAAATGTAAAAATCATTCAAAGATGATGCATTAGTTATCTTCCCTGTATTGATGTAATATCAAAAACACCAGACACTTGAACCAGAAAAAATAAATATTTTTGAAACTAAAGACTATAAGTATTAAACTAAATGAACGGACCGCAGAAGCTGTTCCTTAGAACAATTCCTCCCAAAGGTTTGCATGTTCGTAAAATCGTAATCTATTAATAAAATATAATTTAAATACTTTAAACTGGAAAATGATACCAATGAATCGTAAATCTGAAAGCAAAGTGGTAATGTCAAAATGAAATGGTGTTAAATGATTCAAACGATATTTAAGTGTACGAAAGAGTATAGATATTAGATTTAAAGCATTTTAAAATTTCATGCAGTTGCATATTCGTTTACAACCAATATTTTGTCGACAGTAATTTTTCCGTTATAATTTGTTTCTTCTGCTCGAGCTCCTGATGTATCCAACTTTGAACTATAATTACAGTTTACGTAAGTTCGTTCAGCCCAGGTTCGTATTACGTGGTCGGTACGCCCTCTCCGTTCGCCTGGCCTCAGCCAAGATACAATACCCCGCCCAGCTCCATTGATTCGTGTTTTACGCTAGAGTTCGGTGTCCGGTGCTGGATAATAGAGCCGTGCTTTCCGTATCGAAGTGTTGCGATCCGAAGCGAAGCAGTTAGCGTGCTGGTGTACGCACGAGTATCAGAATTGGAATTCTGGTTACTCTATGACGAAACTATAGCAGACGCACATATCTGGTTCACGGCTGTTTTCTGTGTGTCACGTTTGCATTGCTTCTCGTTGTATTATAGCTTCATCATTGATATTCCATCATAATTGGTTACACGTATCATTTCACTGGTAATCTCTGTTTCCAGATTCGAGTGAAGTGATTTTGCTTGTTAAAATAATATTTTCTAGTGCGGTTGTTCCTCTTCCCATTTCTATTTACAGGCGAAGAAATAATTGTGGAATACATAAACATCTATGAACTATGAGTAAACCCCATTTTCATTGCAGTTGTTTTGGGAGCATTGAATTGAATTGCCTTATATTATATCGTCGGGGGGTTGTATTATATCGCCTTATATTATATCGAGCATTATAGTATATCGTCGGGGTTTGCGCGTCAGGAAGGAGTTACCCCATGCCGAAGTTGATCTGTACAAATCGCAAACTTATTTAAGTAATTGCCATTTAAGTAATGCTTGCAACTGACTCATCGTACAACTGTTTTTGAGGATCAATATGAGGATGGAACTTTTCCCAATGTGTAGAGTATTTAAAGCATAATTTATTTTATCTTATGTGAGGAAGAATAATTGTTAATTTTTTTTAATCTCCAGTTTTATTTTGAACTTAATAAAATTATATGCACGTGAATTTAAAAAAAGAGCAAACTGTTTCATGAGATTTCGTAAAAACTACACCTATTACTCTTTCCTACCCCCTGGAGTAATATTTAAGTGTGCAAGTGTGCACTCTCATTTTTTCGAATATCTCGGCAGCAGAGAGGAACTGTATCATTTGGATTTAACTGGACTACGTATTAAATCTCTCTAGAGGCCCATGCAGTGTCCTATGGAATGCATTTTGAATAATTCGTTAGTGCAATTGGTCTCCCTGTAATTGAAGGACAAATTGTTCTGCGGAGAGTATGCGACAATGCGATGGAGGTAGCAAACGCCGAATGGCAGGACAGGACAGGTTGAGAATAGACAGGGCAGTGCTGGGGCAAGTGAGAAGGGGGATGAGGCAGACGGTGGCAGGGCTGGGTTGGGTGATGCGTAAATATACTATTAAGATATAGATTACAATTATAGATAAAATAACCGAGTGAGGTGGCTCAGTGCGTAGCGCGCTGAGGGTTCGATCGAGCGTCCGGGTTCGATCCCCGGACGGCTATCCTGGACTGGGGTTTTTCATGGTTTCCCTTGGTCATATGGCGAAGCTGGGATGGCTAAGAAATCACACGAATACCTTCCACCTTCTACTACCCCTCCTACCTTTATCCTAGTCCTCACATCCGTAATCATCACTCTATCACTTCAATAATATAATAATAATAATAATAATATAATAATAATAAATAATATAATAATAATAATAATAAGTTACCTAATAATAATAATGAATTATAGTAGGAACAAAGTTGCTCGCGTCCGTGGTCTTCACCAAACCTGTTTCCCTGCTGGTATTGGTAAATGAGCAACAGGCTTTTGGCCACCTACGACGCGCTCTTGACCATTGTGAACAGGCTAATCTCCCACATGTTTGGGAGGGAATATTGACAGCACGAAGAAAAATAAAAAATATACAAACCACAGAGAAGGTCTGTCGCAAATTAGGTACTTCTGATAAAAAGGTAATTAGTAATGTCTTAATAAATCTGACAAATCAAATTATCAAAAATTACGTAAAGAAATAAAATAACAAATATGTACCATGGGCTTTAACTGCTACTAATGCTCTCGATCGACCAACTTCTTCGAGATTTTCTCCCTTACCATCATAACTCGTAAGAACCCTTATAACAACGGTCATAAATAACTTTATATTTTCTGCTTAACATATAAGTGAATTGCTGTACCATGGCTATTGCCGTGACAAATGATTTTTATTAACATGAAAGAAATAATTAGTACTTCACACACTATTCTTTTGTGACACAACGTAATATTACTTGCTGTTTAGGGAATTGTTATTGAATCAATTGAATTATATGAAGAGTTACTGTTTTCTAAATACAAAAGTTTTAAAATGTACTAAGTTTTATTATAAAAATTCTAGTAAAATTCTCAATATCTCAGAAAAAGGCAATGTGGCCCCTTGTTCTACTGAGCCCTTCATTTGTGATACATGGATACCAGGTGTCCGCGGTGGGTGTATATATATATATATATATATACTAGATATATATATATATATACACACACACACACACCACACCAAAAAAAAAACGTTGTCAGGACCCAGAGACCTTCTTCACATATGTATCTCTATGTATGACAACGCGCGGAACCACCCGAATCGAGCCAGAATTGCGCCATCGCCTTCCAGTTATTATAATTTTTTTATTGCGAAAAGCCTCCGTGAAATTTACAATTTCACGATGCTTTGTTCGTGATTTCAAAAATAAATGGACGGTGATGGCGCAATTCGGCTTCACATTCGAATTCAGCGCAATCGAAATCTTAGGTCTAACAACTTTTTAAATTTTTATTTTTTTTATTAAACATTTCTTTTGCCCTAGAATAGCCGCCTTGGACCTCGCGTGCATGCCCCTGCATTTATCAGGCTCAATTCTATTATCTCGGTATTAGGTGCACGTAATTTTTATTAAGAGACAGCATTTAGCTGGATGCTATTTTTATCCTCGAGGTTGTTCGCCTGGGGGCATGGAAGATGTCATGATGATGATGATGCTGAGATGATGATGATTAAGGATGAAAGATGACACACATACCAGACGTACACAAATACACTCGAGGCGGGAATCGAACCCACGATCATTCCGGCCGAGATCGCCACGGCACTACTGTCTAGCGATCTGGCTATCCGACCGGCTTTTTCATTTTTTAAATTTGTATTTATTTTTTATTTTCTTTATTCTTTTTTCGAGCCTGTTTGACCATTCCGTGTGGCAAAGAGGCGCGCGCGTGGTCGGTGGCCCACTGTGGAGGCCCCGTGAATCGACGCACCCACGCACGCGTTCCATCCCGGCGGCGCGGCGCGCGTGGCGTGCGCGCGCGTCGGCCTTCGCTCCGCCGCCCAGGCCCCCCCGCCTCGCGACTCGTGAATGAGGCGGCCGCGGTTTCTTCGAATTGCTGCCTCACCGACCACCGCGCGCGTTGTTTGCTCGGCACGTACTACACCTTGCGTACATATAGTGGACTCCGTGTGGACCCAGCGACCTGTTAATTGGAGAGCTATGGCGAGTTTAATAGTTTGTTGGTGGAGTTGCTAAAAAGGTTCTTTATAGGGAGGCGCAACTCGGAAAGTTATTGATATTTCCCGAGTCAAAGTTCGTTTGTTGGTATGTTGGAAATTGTATGACTGTATTTTCTTTTATGTATATTACCATAATGTTTTTAATTAATTTATTGTGGAGTGGTATACGTTCAATATTGTGTTTTGAAAACCATATACAGCGTTGTAAGATGTTTATACTTTTGATAGTACGACACTTTTATCTTTTACGATTACTGAAGTTAGAAAAGTACATTTTTCCGCACAATATTTACTTCTTGCAATAGATTAACAATGCGTTCTTACTTAATAATTCAAAAAGATCCGAGTAATTAGTTCATTTCATCTTTTTTCGTTTAATACTTCCAGTACGTTCCGGTTAATTCAGAAAAAAATAAGAAAGCGTATTTTCAATTGCTGTGGAATAATTGAATTGATGGCTTGATAATTTATTATGACTACTATTCACAAGCTTCTTTGATCGCATTTTAGTTTTTTCTGTTCTCTCGAGGGCTGTGACTTGAGAATGTTAATGAGAAATAAACACGATGCACTTTAATATCTACGTCGGTTTGATTGATTTGTTTTGGATGAAGAATCATTATTTTATTGTCCTCGTGGAAATAAGTTTTATCTATCATCGCGACATTCGAATTTCGACGTGTCGTTTGTTCTCGTCCGTGAGGCTGTAGAAATGGCAAATTGTGCTCATATTGTTAGCTCCGTTGAGCAGGGGTCGAGGATTACGAGGCTGGGTGTGAATCCAATCGTACTCGTGTTTAGAAAATTTCAGCCTTTGGTTTCAAATCTCGTGTTTACATTACTTAACCACTGATCATCCTTCACCGTAAGATGATCTAAGAGCTTCTCGTGAGCTAACGGAAAAAAATCTGTGGAAGAGTTGATTACTAAATAAATAAGAGACGTATTTGAAAATCGTTCAAGATGTACTTCCTTTTTACGAGTGTTGGCATTTCTGCATACGCATGTTTTGGATTGCGAATAAAATCGTCAAGGACGTCTTTCAAGGCGTGAAGTTTGCGTGGGTTCGTAGCTCTAGAGGAGACGACGTAAGCTTATGTGTGTAGAATCACGTTTCAATCCCACCCACGGAATTCGTGAATGTTTCCCTCGTAGTGATGTCAGAACACAAGAATCGCCGTGCAGTAGGTGAGTCCTCGGCACATTAGTTCGCAAGGAAGGTAAGTTCAAAGATGGCTGCTGCGTCATTCTCATGGGTTTTTGTGGATGATGTAAAGTTTTTAAGAATGATCACTTCTGGGCGTAATCTTAAGAGTATTTTATAATCAAAAGGTTCATAATTAAAATTCAATTTAGAAGATAGTTTACAATATTTTCAATGGATCATGAGCGAACAGATTGAGGTTGCAATTGATGAGAAATTAAATGTTTTGTAAGTCTTGCCTCTAGTTATTTGATAAAACTTTGACGACTTCTCTCTTTGCGTCTCTTTTCAATAATAGCGTCTGTAATTGTAAAATTTCGTTACATGTTGTACTTTAATATAACATTTTAGCCTCTTAAATATGAGAACAGCTGCTGATATAAACGACAAGATTTTTATATTGCGTAAGGTCCATGGACGCTACTCTGAATGAATTGTATTCAAGAGCTTAATTTGTTTTTCTTATTCTACTTCTGTTCGTGCATTTATATTGCATTATATTGATGATATCTTCTCTTTCTCTTTTCTCTCTTGTTTTGGAGATATTTACGTTAAATACCTTTAACGCACATCTTCCAAGGGTTGTTACATTCACGACTAAAGTTACTAAAGTGCCGTCATTAAACTACATGTATGAGAGTTACAGTAATAGGTATGTCAGTAGTGACTCTGTTTATATCATAACCGATCAGTTAGGCTCCTCTTTGTGTGCATTGACATTGTTTTTATCGTACCTGAACCACGTTG
>JAHLJT010002406.1:93931843-93955827 GCA_031308135.1 Acheta domesticus | reverse complement strand
TTTAAGTAGTTCAAAAATTACATTTGAATTATGTGATTTGCACATTGTTGCTATGATTAGAAGATCTTACAGCTGCAAACAATACAATTTCAATCAAATCTTTAATTTTTTATGTAATAATAGAAAGTGAAGGACGCATTCTATTGTTATTACGTAATATGTAATTCATCACATGCAAATGAAAAGAACTTGGCGATTCAGAATTTTGTTGTTTATGTACTCAATCTACAATTAAGATCTCAAACAGTAAACTAACAAATTTAGAATGATGGTCTGCATCTAATACAGAATACGAAAGAGATTATAAAACTAAAATGTATTTGAGAAATATTAATGCAACAGCAAATAACTCAGAGGGTACTACTCCATCAACTATTGGGATGGCACAAGTTCCTTTATAGAATTATCTTCCCAACAAAACCGCACGCCGGGGCTTCTGAGTGAGACCTCACAGCTGTTTTTGGTTTCGGCCGAAGAACTAAAAGTTTAAGGCCTTGCGCCGGCAGCGCAAAGGGAAGCATTGAAGTGCCGGAGTTATCTTTAGAAACGCTTTTAGCTCCGTGCAGTATTAGCGGTAACGTTCGACGCCGCCGTTTCATGCCGAAGTTGAACACGAAAGCCGCGATGTGATCCCAGAAAAGAATGAGATTCTCGCCGATTGTGTTTCTTCGAAAATGACCTTATCGATCCGACAATCGATTCGTATGTCAATTCTGTTGAAGTCTTCTCAAGGGACGGAAAACTATGTCAACGTTGCCTTAATGAGGAAATATTGGGTAAAATATTTATTGTGTTCCGACTTCAAAAAATGAATTCAATTGAATAAGCCTACTAATAAATATTCGAAAAAAGATAAAAGAGTCTATGTAACATACATATTACGTGTGTATTTTTATATTCAAACATATACATTTATTTGTATATTTTAATAATCTCATTCACTTCACCCCTTCCCCCACATCGACATGAATTAAGCCACAATTATAACCTCCAAAATCCCCCCCCCCAAATCCCTCTTTTCCTCAACAATCTTTTCAGTTATCACATCAAAAAACCAATTTATGTACTGTGTATTAAGGACAAACCATTTTATTTTGTTCTTCATTGTTAATAAGCCCGAAGATGAGTTCAACGCTGAGAAAAGTGTAATTGATGGACAGGGAGCGAATATACAAAATTATAACTACGATTTCATAAAGCCTCAATTATGTTTGCGTCATAATGTGTTTCGTTTAGTTATTTTTCCAGGTCTGGCCTGGCAATTTTAAAAACTTTATCGCATTTTCCGGAAGATTTCATATTAAAAAAATCTAGATCATCCCTGTTGTGACGATATGCGGCATTTTAATAGAGCGCCTAAATAAACGGTGCGCAGCGGCAGTCCCGAATGTTATCGGGGCGCGGAACTGACAGAGGAACCAGCCAATGGAGGACAAGCAACCAGCAAGCGAAGCGGCAGCTAACACTAAGAAGAAAAGCTACGCAGCGAGTGGGGATAAAAACGGGCTCCGCCACTGGAGAGGCAGACTTCGTGCGAAGTTCCCTGAGTCTGTGATTACGATTAGGCTGCGGTTCTGATTTGGCAGTTTGGATTTGGACTTACGGAAAACTGCGCTCGTCTTGGTAAACCTCATGGTATAAACTGTAACTCGGCTCAGATCTTGGATACTCCTGTGGTTGCTGGAGAGATTACTGTATGTATGGAAATTGTATATGTTTGGATAAAAAACTGTGTTGTCGTTGACATCTGTGTTTTTCCTGGATACAACATTCACTATTTTAGTATTCCCTCTAAAACAGTATGATTATTTGCTGCACCATTCATTACGCGGAGTTAGGGAAATAGTACAAAAACGTTTTTACGAGAATGTTTGAAAGAAATATTAAAGAAATAAATATTAATGATAAATATGCATATGTGTTAATATAAATAATGCATCCAGTTATTTTACCAATTGAATAAGATTGTGTAAGATAATTATTTTTCCTAAAAACCCTCATAACATGTATATACGTAAAGTTCAAATTCTGCACGCACAGGTGCATACAGAAAGGAAACAAAATCGACAGTCCCATTTTTTTAGAGTTCTGGTAGTTTTAGATTTATCTCTCAATGCTTCGTTGTTATTGAGTGAAACCAGTTTCAAATACCGAAAAACGACTGTATAGAAATATATTTCACATTTATAACTGATCACAAACAGCGACGTACAGCGAACGTTTTTTGATTTTCCATTTGTTTTCATCGAGTCGTCTTTTACTTTGGAATAATTTTTTACGTAAAATACTCTACCTATATCAGAGAATTCGAACCTGTATCCGACAAAGATAAATAAAAACAATAAATAATAAGTAATGATGATGGTACTACATGTAATGACACTAAGCAATGAAATAAATAGACCAATTTTTCAGGTGAATATTAGAATATTTGATATAATGATGTAAAATCTCAATGTCTCATACAAGGGAAACGAATGTTTGTAAAAATAGAAATAATTAATAAAATTAATGTAGAACTATTCGTAAACCATCAAAATGTAATCAATTTTGATGATACCGTATTAAACAAATGCAAAGAAATCTACTTCTATAGTGCGCAGAAGAGGCTCCCCGATTTCTTTCATTAATCAGAGAGCGCCCGTAATTTTCAAAATCTTCTTTATGGATTCGCAGAGAAGGGTAAGAACAAATACAAGGATATTGTGATGACTAAAAGAATAGAAAACTCTTGTAAATTTGTTATCATTTTCTAAGGAAGTATATGACCTAAACAGCACAGATCAAACACCTCCACGATGGCCGTGTACGTTCCAATCATGCGTTTCCACATTTTGCTTTCCTGCATTTATTTTGGCATTTTCCATTCTTTTTTTAGCGAGGGAAGAGTATTTGTTAGACAACTAAAAAGCACCTACAGAGTGCGACAGATTTCATTCTGTTCGTTGTTACCTCAAGATCCTGTAAAAATATAAACTATAATCATTTTACTTTTTTAATTTAGAATTGCACTGTATGAATACACGTATTATATGTCTGATATGAATTGCGTGAATCAATTGTTTATCAATTTGATAACACTTTAATTTATTAATTTAGCAATGTAGTTCAAAGTTGAGGCCTCCCTCTGGTGTAATTTATGAATAAAAGAATTTATCTATAGAGCGCGAAACAGCACTATCGACTTCACGGATAATTTGCTATTATGGACCGAACTGATCAGCCAAGCTAGCGAAAAGAAAGAAACCAATGTTAGGCCATTATTATTTTTAATGTGTAGCCCAAGAATGGTCAGACTTAGCCACTTTATTCACCTCGTAACTGAATAGGGACACCAAATATCTATTCTTTGTTTCTTGACGCACTGCGCCAGACAGGACATGGGAGGAGAACGTGTATCTCACACATCCTTTCCAGAAAACCCAGCTCCTTTCGCAAGACCGAAAATTCCGAGGGAAAGCAAGACCGAAAATTCGAAGATCGAACCGAATCCATCGGCGGAGCTCCAGGCGGCCGCTCATTAGTCATTACGAAAGCGCGTGCGGCGGGCGTGGGCGGCAGGTGATGGACAAGGTGGGTCGGCGGCGCAAGACGGAGAGCAGGCACGCCGGCGCGCGAGGTCGAAGCAGCGGCGGACAGTGGTCCGGAGCACAGGACGAGCGGACGACGAAAGAACGAAGGAAGGATGAAAGGGGATGAAAGGAGGGCGAATAGGCATGGAATGGAGAGGGCGGATGAGAGGAAGGCGGAAGGGATGACATCGGAAGGGCAATGGCGATAGAAGAAGGGGGAGCGCACAGAGAACGGAAGAAGAGGAGAACTGCGTGACGAGGAGAGGTGGGAAAGGGGGCGACAGGAACTAATAGGTGAAATGAAGAGAGGCGAGAGGAAAAAGTAGTGAGAGGTGGAGGGCGAGGGATGGAGTGTATGGGGGAGAAAAGGTCAAAGGCCTAATTGACCAAAGGCAAGTAATTATTCAATAAAAAAAGAGGGAGAAGGCAAGAGGTGATATGGATCAGAGGAAGATGAGAAAAGGACAGAGAAGAGCGACGGACGAGGGGACTGGAGAGAGGCGGGAGACGACGGGGCAGGAGGAGAGCGGTAGGAGAAGGAGAGGATGACGGGAGTGGCAGAGGGAGGGCGGCAGGAGGTCGCCGTGGCGTGGCAGGCGTGTGATTGGGAGCAGCCTGGGCGCAGCGGAGGCCGATCCGGTGGGCGAAGGGTTAAGTGGAGCTGATGCGGGTTCCGCTCCCACAACGCGCACGGTGGCGTATGGCTCCCGAGTTAGCGCGCTCCCCGCTCGAGTGAGCTTGTGCCTGAGAGAATAGAACTTCTTGACCTTTGTGGAAACGAGAGCGAGAATTTTTTTCTTTCATATACGCAGTAAAGTGGTGCAAAAAAAATTCCAAAATTCGGCGAGAACGGTTTGGAGGCATTTATGTGCAATTTGTTGTATATAATACATTTACGAACTATAATAATAATAATAATAATAATAATAACAACAACAACAACCGCTGACCCTGTGGCGCAGGCGGTTGCGGCAGCCGTCGTCTGCGCCGGAGGCTGCATGTTCGAGTCCTGCGTAGGCACGGTCGTATTTGTGATTGTCCCTTCACCCCTCATTATCACCTCATTATTCATAATTCAAGGCGTAACAACCTTGTCTTATCAAGGGATATAGCCGTAAAATGCTGATCCCCATAATTAAACACGTTAATCTCTTCAGGGTCTCGGAAGACAACGTGTAACCGATACGCATATAATATGAATACTACTAATATAATAATATGAATAATAATAATAATAATATGAATAATATTAAACAATCTCAAATCTCGGCCAGGAAGCAGATGCCTAAGAAAACTGAATCCTGGTACTCATTTCTCACAAAGCACAATGCATTAGGATCCACATCAGACACTTGCAATCGGCGGAGATATCGTGATGTTTGCAAAATAACATATCTAAAATTCCATAGTATTTTACGAATTACCTTGGAAAGGTTGATCTCCAAGAGTTACACATTCTACGCTGGGTGGATGAATTTATGAGCTTGTACCTTGCACGCCAGAGTAGATGGATTCCACACAAATGATACCGACATTAGGCAAAATGAAATTGCGTCGCCTGTCTTTTGCTGTATCTTTTTTCACGACATTACTTTTTTCCATTCCCGATTGCATCCAATTTCACACCAATCAATAACCAATATGGGTTTTATCACTGCCAATCTCAGGTCTTGCAATATGAGTGGTACAATCATGTTATACGACATCGAAATTTTGATACAGCTCTTTCGTTGAAATAATACGCAATATCAAGGAAACGTAGTTTCGATTTTTGTTATGGATTTGGTACCGGGCACGAGGATGATCTGTTAGATACTCAACACACGTTTTTTAACCGTATTATGCATCTATGATTACATTGTGATGCTAAAAGTAATCCGAAACAGTAATTTCTAAGATAATTTCAAATGGAATGTAATATTTCTTGAGGAACTTCAAGATCACCTGCCCTCCCCCCCCAATAACGAAATTATTACAATTACTGGTGTTATTTTATTTATTACTCTTATTATTATTATTATTATTATTATTATTATTATTTTAATTATATACTATATATTGTTAGTATTATTCGATTTATACAATTATTATTATCATCTATTGATATTATTATTAAAAATGTATGTAGGGTCAGATAATTAAATATACTGCGAAGATAATAGGGTCAGAAACATTTCATTTCCAATCTCTTGCAACGTGTGTCAATAACACGTCAACACGCATAGGTTTACACGAAAAACTGGGACGGAAAGAAAAACAAAAACCACAACACAGACGAATTCCACGATTCCAAAACATTCCATGACAGTTGGCCACCCAGATTTCATTTCCAACGCACAACGTCCGCATAATATAGTTTGCCTTGAGTGTTAATGCACCGAGCTGCCGCCGCCGCCGCGGCGCGTCGTGGCCCTACGCGCCGCGGGAATTGCCCCGCCCGCCCAGCTGCACGCCAGATCAAACATCAGTCGCAGAAGCAATCACGGCGGGGGGCGGCTCGTGCCGGCCCAGCCCGGGCCTGCCTTCCCCGCCGGCTGGCGGCCAAAGCGCGAATCAATACACAGCGAACGCGGCTTAATTTAGTTGACGGCGACTGTGATTGAAGATAATTCACTTATGCGGCATGCGGGTCACGTAGCCGCAGGGCGCCCCGCCCCGTCCCGCCCCGCCCCGCAGCGAGCGACCGAGTTTTGCTTCGACAGTCGGAATCTCAGTGATGAGACCTGAGTATTTCCAGTTCCCGCTGATGGCGCAGTGGTGGGTGGGGGCGGGTCGGAGGGTGAGCATGGCGGAGGGTGGCGTGGCGGAGGATGAGCGTTACAGAGAGTGAACTTAATGGAGGGTGAGCGTGACGGAGGGTGAACTTAATGGAGGGTGAGCGTGACGGAGGGTGAGTTTAATTGGGGTTGAGCCGTGAAGGAGATTGAGCTAATGGAGGGTGAGCATGACGGTGGGTGAGCTTAATGGACGATGAGAGTGACGGTGGAGAGCTTAATGGAGGGTGAGCATGTCGAAGGGTGAACGGGTTCGAAGTGAGCGTTTCGAAGGATGAGCATGTCGGAAGTTGAGAGTGATAGAGAGTGAGCTTGACGGAGGGTGAGCATGACAAAGGGTGAGCATGACAGAGGTGAGATGATGGAGCGTGAGCATGACGGAGGGTGAGATGAGGAGCGTGAGCATGACGGAGGGTGAGATGATGGAGCGTGAGCATGACGGAGGGTGACGGACGATGAGTAGACGGAGTGTGAGCATGACGGGGGTGCGCGTCGGAGAGCGCGTGTGTGGTGAGGCGTGGTCGAGGAGAGCGAGTGTGGGAATGGGCGTGCGGAGAAGAGAGCGGGTGGCAGGAGCAGAGGAGAGCTGAGGAAAGGTGCCGAGCGTGAGGACGGGACGGAGTGAGTCGTCGAGAGTTCTGAACGTGGAGCGGAGCATGAGCAGAGTGGTATCGGAGGTCGGTAGGGTGAGTGCGTAGTCGATGATGTGTGTTGGCGTCGAGGCGTGAGAGTTGTCGTGTGGCGAGCAGGGTGAGCGGGTCGAACAGTTGAGATGAGTTAAGTGATGTGGGCGGAGCGGAGTGTGAAGCGGAGTTGTAGTGAGCAAGGGTAGTTATCTGGTAAGTATATGGTCGGTAGGTGTGAGAGTGGACTAGAGCGATTGTTAATGTGTGTTGGCTTGAGCGGATTTGTCTGTGCGCGGCAACAGCTGTTGGATACAAGTGGGAGGGAGCGGAGATGGGTGGGGTTAGCAGGCAAGTGAATGGGTGGATAGGCGTGTTATGTAAAGAATGGTCTGACTGGAGCCGATTTTTGCATCAGCAGTCCATACTTCAATCATTACGGAGGTTCCTTATGATCTCTGTATGCTTCATAAACTTTTTTGGGGAATAAAAATGATTTAAATATTCAGATCGAAATCTTTATCACTAATAATTAGAGTGATAACATGGTTCCAGTGACTTAAAGCACGAATTGAAAGCTGTGATGGATATACACAAAATAGGGTTCTACCCGTTCACTTTCGAATACTTACCTATACATAATTATAACCCTCTCCAAAGTTTTGTTATTTTGGGAGAAATTCGGTGTGTTGGCCCTAGTAGTTGAGGTCCATCGAGAGACGTACGCGCCTCCAATGAATAAACATGCCAGTGGCAATTCATATGCATGCGGCGCGTCAGATGAAGACATGCAACCCAACGACACCGTTTACTTGCTAACTTAACGACGCCCACTAGCAACGTGACGCGAGCAAAATTATGTCTCGTTCCTTGTTGCAGGTTTTGTCCGTGTAACTCACGGCCAGTTTATATTCCGCAATATTACAGGAAGCTTTGTGACCCTGTTTCTTTATGCACACGAAATGACAAGCACCAATTTAAAGAATACACGTAACTTTCACATATTCAAATCACGAAGTTAAAAACGAATTAATGGGTTGCTGGCTTTGGTTTGCAAAATAAAAGGATGCCAAATATTAATGATTATTTTCTCGCAATTTCAAAAATTTAATAAAAATACATAAATTAAAACTTCTAATGAAGTCAATTCACTCATTCTTATCATCTGCTTTGTTGACAGACATAAAGGTAGTAAGGTTCAGTTGATGTCCGTTGTTCATTACATGCATAAAGAAAAATACACTATTAAAATTGAAGAAAAAGTATATTATTTACAATGATTCATGGGTAGTGTTTAATATATCAAAATATATTTTGTAATCAAAATGACTTCAATTTCAACATGAATACATGAAAAATATTACTCTATGACAACTTATTTGACAATATGGGCGGTTTTCACAGGTCGCGATAAAAGTCGAAATATTTTCAATAATAGTAATTTAGAATTTTCTGGAACGTAGTATTTGTGGTATTGGATATTTAAATCCCTGAAACACTATTCGCCCAGATCACGTAACAGGACATCTCTTACAATCGATTCAACCAGGAAAGTCCTCTCTTTACTGAGACAAACTGCTTTCTAAATTCCTCCTCAAAGTAGATCCCCACAAACGAAAGGAACGCGGAGACCTGAAGATAAACATCGTCGGCCGTACTCTCACATACGTAAACGGAGGGAAAAATCTCAAGCGAAATCGCATATTCGCAGGCCAAACCAAGCGAGCAACACGACCGAATACAAGCCGTGCATTCTTCTCGCGTGATCCGGCTCTCCCATACGTCCTATTTACACAGACCCTAACACAACAGACGGCAGTGGCAGCGGCGTTCCGTAGATGGATAGTCGGGCGAGCTGCGATTGGGTGGGGTGGGAGGGAGCGTGGAATTACGTGCGAAGGGTGGGTGAAAGGGTAAGGTGAATGGAGGATTGCGGAGAGGGGCGGTCTAATTGATTGATTGATTGATTGCTAGTGACTCCAGGCGAGTCAACTACTGAGGTAATATTCCCGTAAGCGTCGTTCGTGTTTTTTCATCGGTAGGTGACGGTGTTCTTTCCCCCGCTGGATGGCGAGATCCGACGCCGACCTGCCGTCGGCTTGCGGAGTTTCCTCCACCTATCTCCCATCAGCGAGGCAGCGTCCCGGTCAGGACAAGCTCTAAGCTCCCGACATGTGTGGTAATGTAGTGCATGCAGTGAATGTATGTAAGGGGTGAGGATACGACACGGAAGAGGAAGGTAAGATCGCGCGCGGTCCGTGGCCGGGTAGTCTCCAGCATTCGCTTAGTGTTGAAGGAAGAAAAGTACCGAACAGAGCAGCCGGCCGCTAGAATTCTTCTCCAGACAGACTGAATTCGACCTCACTGACCAGCTAGTGTCAAAAATCTTACCACCGTCGGGACTCGAACCAACGACCTCCAGGCAGATAGTGCAGTGACATCAACTGATGCCCTGAGCCATCTCTCCGGTGGGCGGTTGAGAGGGGGATGAGAGACGGCCGCCAGGCGAAGGGCGGTGGGTGAGGGGGATCGGAGAGAAGCAGTCGGAGGAGGGCCATTGGATTAGGGCGTGCGCATTGGTGGTGTAGCAGGCAGGGTTGGGGGGGCAGGCGGGTTGGAGGGCTGATTAGTTAGTGGGCCTATGGGTTGGAGGGTCCTGTGGGTTGAAGGGCCGATGGGTTGTAGGGTTGGGTTGGCAGTTGCTAGATTTGGAAGTAAGCGGGAAGGTGGAACGGCGGGTTAGCGTGTAGGCGATTGAACAGGCAGAATGAAGGGAACGGGGATAGGGGAGTGGTGGACGGGTTTGTAGGCATGCGGCACGCAGCAGGGTGGCGGACGCATTATTCAAACAAAAGCGCGGGATACGGCTAGCAATGTGGCAGCGTCCGGGCTGGTGGAAGGCCTGTAAATTGGCCAGTAGGATGATTGTGACAGAAATAGTGGATGTGTGCTAGGATGAAAAGCGCAAACATTGAAGCGGAAAGAGATACCAGAAAGCAATAATCATCACTGGCTCTACTAAGAATAAAATTTCTGAGATAATGATGTGGTGGGTGAACATGTGATAACTGTTAAACAAAATGATCTTAAGAAAAGTAGAAACGGGATGGAATAACGAAGGTGAAGAAATTGATTATGATTAATAATTATCAATTGTAAAACAACGTGTGTATTTTTTTCACGAGGAAATTTCTCACAAATTCTCGATTCTAGGAGAAGTCTAATTCATGAACATGAGAAGTTCAATTCACGAACGATATTTAAGAGAGAGAGAAATTATATCCCACAGAGTTTTCGAATGCTACAATTGAAAATCGTGCTTTCAATGCGCACCATCTCCTGCGTTTCGTAGTTTATAATACAATGGAGAGAAATGGATAGGATGAAGGCAAAATTATTTCCAATAAACAATCGTGATTTTGGTATACCATTATGTATGTTCAGACTATTGATGTAAACTTCATGAGTGAAGTAGTCGTTAAGAATCTGATGCTGAGAATTAATATCCAGTAATATTTTAACGAAAAAAAATTATGAGTAATGTAAAGAATGGCGGAAAAGTAAACTTTATAATCAATAAGAGTGTAAATAAGTGAAGGTGATCAATCTAAATCTTCTCTAGAGATATACGTGTAAAATTCATGTGTTAGTCTTTTTTGTGTTTTCCTTATGGAATCATTATCCTGTTGTCAAAATCCTGTCTAAATTCTACGTCTCAACAACTACGTACAGGTTGAGTTATCTCAGAGCCAACATGCTCATTGTCAACATGTTTGCAACATGTTGCATTCTGCATGAATGCCAACATGTTGCATTCTGCAACAACTCTGATCGACAGGTCTTAGGGTTTGAATCGCGATGGTGGCATGATTTTCCACACTAACTACATAGGCAGTTGCTTCGTCTTTAGTAACGGTCCGGAGAAGAATTCTAGCGGCAGGCTGCTCCAAGCAACACCAAGTGAATGCCGGAGCAGTACCATAACAAACAGGCTACAGACTGCATACGATCTTTCTTTCCTATTCATTATTCTATTCTCACCCTTGACTTATACACACACACCACTTACATGTTCTACTCTATCACACATATTAGAAAATCATTTGAGAGTTTAGAGTTTCCAGCCTGGGTTTGAGCATCGCAGGATGAGATATTTGGAGGGGAAGTACCCTGCTGCTGCTGTCGTGTGGGTCTATGCCGGATCTCATCAGGTCTCTCCAGCGGGGGAAGAATACTGACATCTCCAAGAATACAAATCATTCACTACTCTAAAGGAAGGTTCACTACTCTAACTAAATGTGATCATAGTGGTAAGAGCGCCCCAGGCGGAGAGGGCGTAAATTAAAGAAGGTTGTGCCGTCGGGTGCCGTGGGCGGGGCACGCGCAGGGCCGCGGTTTCTGCAGGATTCGGGAATTCGCGGGCCGTCGCAGATCCCAACTCCCCACTTCCGGGAACATAAATTGATCAACCACCAATAGCATTGCTGTGGTACGGAATTTTTCCCCAAAGACTTTGCCGGTAGTGAATCTGCCACTAAATACTCTATTTTTACACAGCGAAACAACACAGCATAGTACTATTTACATCAGTTTCTTACTTTTTAAATAAACTCACAGTTTCCTACTTTTTAAAATAACTAACTACACGTTCAATATGAATTCCAAATATTGTGAAGTATAGCACTGCAGATAATACTGGTGTATCTGAAAATTCACTGTCCCGTTAACTCTAATGTAAATGTGATTATTACGTGGGAATGCCTCCATGAATCATAACATACACCAATCATAAATTTTATTAGGATTCCAACGGCCACACAAAAAAGGTTCCACCGGTGGCTACGGTGTGAAAAGTTCATAATGTTCAAACATAAAAAGCCTAAGTTTCTCTTAAGGGTCCTACACACAAACAATAAACAAGGGGTATTCTAAACTTTGGTGAAAAAGTTCATGAACGTACGCGGGAGTAATAGCGAGTAAAGAGTGATGTTAGTGAGAAAATAGAGGAATATAACATTGCCAATTCCGTACAAATAACAACACAAACAAAACAACAAAAAACAACTAGGGTAAATGCCAATGGAGCCTCTCCCTATTAATCTCTGTTTAGTTGTACGACTCCTACAATGATTTCACGCTTGCGATGGGTCTTAGATAATGTCTGTATACTTGTTTATTTATTTGGTCAAAAAACGGTAAAAACTGTAAATGACGTGTGGGGAAAGAGATTATCTGCGCACATTTTCTTGAGGCCCAGAATAATAATAATAATAATAAAATTGAAAAACTAGAAACTAACGGTAAATGAACTGCTGATTTGATTTTTCTGCATTGCTAACAAAATAGTAATGAACATGTACTTTCAAATATCGGCTTGTTTTCAAATACTAAGACAATATTGTAGGAGTTAATAATTCAAGAAAAGTAAGAGATCTGATGTAGTAAATACGAGTAACATGGCTGCATTGCACAACAACGCAAGCTCCCATGTTGGCCAGGAGGGCCATGATCCGCAACGGCGCGGCGTCTTCGCTGATCCTATGCATAACCTTATTACGCTCTGGGACACTTACTTCAACAAGCGAGGAGACTAGCGGATATATAATCCAGGTATTACTTTTACTAAATTTACATTAATAACTGACGAATCGTTCCGGATAAAAATATCACTTTCACTTGAGTAAACCCTCCAGGCCTGAGTAGGTAAGGTAACAAATGTTTTTACAATGAAAAGGAGAACGATAAATTAATAAAAAAGTACAGCGCAAATAAATGAAACAGTATATTAAACAAATAATTCAAACAAAAAATATACTAATTATGCTTCCATTTCTTAATTATTTAGTTAAAGGAGTATTTTTTCATTGAATTAATATTGTTTGCCAATATATTATTTTCTAACAATGTATTAGAAATTTAGGAGCATGAAATACCCCTCCTACTGGTTTTTATAGTGTGCTGCAACTAGCGTTTCAATATTCAATCTTGATTTCTCACTTGATTAACTAGACTATAGTCTATATTATTGACTAACTTGACTAGATTATATTAGTTTTAAAATATCGAAAAGGAGAACAGGTAGGAGGACACTTAGATAGGACAGAACAGGTAGGACTAAAAGGAACAGGAGCAAGGACAGAACCGATAAAAGGAGGACGATTGGTCTCCTTAAAGTAGAGCGCGAGCGGAAGCGCTGACAGGCCGTGGCCAAAAGCGCAAGAGAAGACGCGCAATGCGCGAGGAGGCGCGGGCAGTCGAGGCACGTGGAGCGTCACGGCGTGCGACGACGCTCCGAGTGGGCGACGCAGGAACGCGCGTGGGCGGCGGAGACGGCGGCGACGGCGGCGACGGCGGCGACGGCAGCGGTGGCTTGGTGGCGGTGACGATGGCAGTGGCTGTGACAATGACGTTGGCGGTAGCGACTGCCTTGGCGTTGCCGGTGGCGGTGGCGGGGACGGGGGACAGTGACGGTGACGGTGACTGTGGTAGATGATGATGGTGGTCGCCGTGCCGGTGGCCGGTGATGACTGTGGTGACGGTGGTGACGGTGACGACGGTAACGGTAACGATGACGGTGACGTTGACGGAGACGATGACGGAGACGGTGAAGATGGAGACGGTGACGATGACGGAGATGGTGACGATGACGAGGACGAAGACGATGACGGAGATGGTGACGATGACGGATATGGTGACGGTGGCGATGACGGTGCCGGAGACGGTGACGGTGACGGCGACAGTGACGGCGTGAGGGTGGAGTCAGAGCCGGAAGCTGTGGATGCAGAAGTGGTGGCGGCGGTAGCAGCGAAGGCTGCAGTAGCTTCTGCAGGGTTCTTGTTAGGGCGCGCCAACGCGCTCTCGCCACGATGTATCCTCCGATATAGCAGCCGGAGGATACATCACAAAAAACTTCACAAACGACCAATTACTAACATGAAGATTTCCAAACGAAAATGAAACATCAATACAGGAAAACAAAAATAAGTATATTGTAAAGAAGGCAGATGTAAAAAATGAGCTTGCAGAATGATTAACGGAGGTTTTGAAAAGCAAGATTCTGCAATAGAGTCCAATAGAAAAACACGTGGATTGAGGAGGATCAAGACCACAGAATACAAAAGCAATAATCATGTAATAGAAAAGAGAACACAAAAACGCTATACGTGAATGGCACGGAAGATTTGTAAGAGATTTGTTAAGTTATGAACGAACATACACAAAATACGGTGAGATCAATCTAAACATGTTAATGTGAATCATTTTATAGACGAAAACAGATGAAATAAGAAGGTACAGAAATGCATACCTAATGTGATAAAGAGATTATACGTAGCCCCGATACTCTATCTAAAATAAAATAAAACTATTTATCTATTAATTTGACTAACGAAACTTCAAGATATCTACCACCGTAACAATAGAGAATATACAGGCGAATTAACAAAATTCAACGATAGTTAAGATATTTCGATCACGAGCGAAGAACGCACACCGACACCAAGAACCAGAAACTAAAAGGAAAGCAAAAGAAAAGATAACGTATGAGCGCAGTGGGCAATCGAACGCGATGGAGGGCGGGCAGGCGGTCAGTAGGCCAGCGTGTGGGCGAGCGCGCAAGATATCTGCCATCTGCGTGCCGGTCACGTCGCCGATAGAGGCCCATGGCTCCGCCGCCGCCGCCGCCGCCGCCGTCCCCCGCCGCATTCGCCGCTCCGCCGCCACTGCTCCGCCACCGCCTCCACCGCCGCTACTCCGCCGACCCCACTTTCGCCATCGCTACCGCCGCCTCCGCCGCTACACTGCCGCGCCACCTCCACCCTCGCCCCCGCCCCCGCCCCGCCACCGCCCCATCCACCACCTCCGCCTCCGCCACCGCCACCGCCTCCGCCTCAATTCCGCCGCTGCCGCTCCGCAAGCACCGCAGCTGCCGCTGCCACCACCGCCACCGCCGCTGCCGCCGCGGCCCGCCACTGCCTCTTCCACCGCCGCCGCGCCCGCCATAAATATGAAATAACAATGACAGCGGCGGCGGCTGTGGATTTTTCCGACTGGGTTAGGGCCCGGCGCTGCGCGTCCGGCAGCGGGCGCGGGTGCTCCGATGCCGGATGTATAGCCCTACGCCCGCAGACGACAGGGACCAAGCGCGGTAGTGTGGAGGAAGGGAGAGCGCGAGACACACGTGGAAAATTCGAGGTCGGACATCGCATCCCAATGATTACATTACGAAATTAAACTTTATGTATTTTTTTGGTGTGTTTGGCTTCTCCAATGATATCCTATGAATTGTTATGGCCACATTTAAAAGATTTTTAATATTCGTTGCAGATATTGCTATCGAACGTAATACAGCAAAAGTTGGATGCAAACGAACATTTTGCAAGTCATACATTTGTAAATTTCGTTATGTATAGTTGTAAGATGTCAACATGCTAATTAATAAATTGTTCATCTTTAATTAAAAGTTATATAAATATATTTCAATTTTATATAACATTCAACATTTTTTAAATTATTAATTTCATAAATGTCCACATATCAGGATGTGGATCGTTCTTGTTACCTTTCGAGTGACACAATATGTGTACAGTTACGAATTTCTTAATTAGCACACATATATTTCGCCCGTGTTGCCGTCTTCTCCGGTACCCACAAATAAAAAATTCATCTGGGGGCTTTTTCCAGCTTTCAGGGGACACCGATTTCGGCAGTCCCTCATGAAACACACACAAACCTTTACATTGAATACACTTGCGGACACCTCGGTTTGTGATCAGCAGACTCCAAGACCTTCCGCGACAACACACACGCCTAAAAGACAAGGGAAAAATAACCATGCCCATGGCGGGAATCGAACCCGCGATCCTTCCGACCATGTCGCTGAGTCGGCACATGCTCTAGCCACCTCGGCTATTCAGATCGACTACCCACAAATAAACAATACAATAATTTGAAACTGGCACTCACAATGTAACCTGGGAAACCATACTATTCACGTTAATCATCTCAATCAATTCTAGACGCCTCTCGATTCAATTACATGCGCCCTTTTCACGCAACATTCGGGAGTTTTAGCGAAAGCGCTAAGGGTTCGATTAAAACGCCGAAATTGTTCGTGGAAATCAGTTTTGTCAAGGTCAATGCCACGAGCGTGAGTCCGTGGCACGAATGTCACGACGAAATTGCCCCTCCACGCAGTTCATTACCCGCCACCAGACACAACGCCATCCCTACTGAAAATGGCGGGATTACTAACAGTTTCCTTTCCCGATGCTAGTTGCGCAGAGAGACTCGTGACATGCCACGATGCGTGCCTCTGCCACACGTAGAAGACCTTGACACCACTGGTGGAAAGGAAACGCTTAAATCGGGTCAAGGTCTTGGAGTCAATGGCTGCAAGGCTCCGCTGAGCAGTGTGCAACTTCTCAGTCCTTAGCTATGAGAAGCGAACGGACGCGTTTATAATGCTCGTGGCATCCAAAGGGGCACAGCATGAGCAGACATCGGTAGAAGACTGCAGAAAACGATTACATTAGCAGAGTAGGCCATCCTTGGAAAATGCGATACGAATAGAGAGAATTGAGCTGCGAGAGATAATTTATTCTTTGTGAATCACACTATAGTTGATTGGCAAAAACGATCTAAATAAGAACTAGAGGCTGTTCTTTATATCGCCAAATTTAAAAATATGATACACATTTTCATTGTTACTATTAAAACTGAGATGATGGTAGTGATGATGGTAACAATAATAATAATAATAACAATAATAATAATAATAACAATAATAATAGTATTACTATTATTGTTTTTCTTCTCATTACAATTATTACTGCTTATTTTATTATTAGTAAGTTACGTCACCTATCTAGTAATGTGCTGTTCTATACAGTGTAGTGAAATGTTAGATCAGGTAGAAGTTATAAGTCAAAAGGACAATAAGGACGAAACTTCATTTAGATATAATTAGATATTCTTGAGAACTAACTGATCAACTATTAATTTCAAATTATAAGGTTTGTACCGAGCATTAGCTCAAAGAAAACTTTAATAAATCTATTTATCTCTCTAGTACGTTCACTTGAGAGATGAATGTAACATCACGGGTAAACGATCTAAAAACAACGAAAAATAGAGATCGTGAAGACAGTTGAAGAGAAATTGCGATAAAGATCACAAGAAATGTTCGCTTAGCACAAATTAGACAAGAGTTGATTTTAAAGTGTGCTCTTTGCAAAGGAGCACAATACATACTCGAAGAAAAATAACTATTTTTATTACGAGTATATACCAACATTAGTCGATCCGGTTGCCGAGATCGCTAAAAGAGTAGAGCAGTAGCGGTCTCGGACCAAAGGATCGAGTCCCGCCTCGGGTATGGCTGTTGTGTGTGCCTCTATGTGTTTGTGCCTATTTCATTAGACATCATCATCATCATCATCATCATAGTATCTCACCATCCCCCAGTGCTATCAACCCTGGGGTATAAAATGGTTTCAGCATTAAACTGCTGATTCCCCCTTGTCAAAGAATACAAAAAAAACTTTAACAATTTCACAAAACTCTTGCAATGTTGCGAAACACAAAATTAAAGGCACACACTGACCAAGCGATGCTACCTGACTAACACAGAAAAGAAAAACCAAATGAATGTAACATTAAAAGGTTACGAGGCACACATGGTTGGGTTGTCGAACCACATCACTGTCACAGCACCACAGCTCCTACAAATTACCCAGCTGTCTAGTAGAGGGTCTCAAATGCAGAAAGCGTGAAAAATGCCCTTCACCGCCGTGGATGCTTCATGCTCCCAGTCCACCATAGCTCCTTCCGCTTGGCCCATACTCCACCAGCTTTGTCGCCCGCTGTCCACTCGTGTTCTGGCGCTGCCCCGGGTTCAGACCCCGGGCAGGGCGCAGGAGGGCGGGCAGCCGGCTAGCTGGCGGCGGGGGGCGGACGCAGGCGGGGGGAGAGATAGGGGCGGCGACGGCGCGATGGTGTTGGTGGCGGCGATGACGGTGGCGATGTAGTGACGTCACCGGTGTCGGCGGCGAGGGTAGCTGATTGCAACCTGGCCGGGCGGCGGAAGAACTGTCACAAGCTTCAAGGCGCGGGGGAAACAATGATTCAATTAATGTTTTCATTCCATTTCATTCATTGATTGATTGATGATGATTTTTTTTTAAGTGGGACGCGCGAACTTTGGAGTTGGCGCCCCCATAACACACTGGTGTAGCATGGAACTCCCATAATTTAGCGGGATTACCGCAAGGAGTGCCCAGGTGGGCGGAAGTCGCAGGAACTTGTCCGCACCGAGCGAAATGTGCCAACACCCCTATAGAAAAAAGTATCGTGCACTACCCCGATAATCATGTCTGAGCCCCGGTGGATGCACGTATCGCGTGGTCCCATGATGGGAGAATCGCGAAACAAAAAAATATCAACATTTAATTTTAAAGAAATAAATATTTTCTCACACCTGATATGTAGACGGGCGCTGAAAAATTCTTCAGAACAATCGATGAAGAATAAACAAATGTTTAAATAAATGTATACTTAAAAAATCGCAATCATGACAATATTAATTTCCAAACGGATTCCTTCTCATCTTTTTAACTTCTACAACATGCGTCTCACGTTTTGTGTCATTTAAGATGTACACAAGGCTGCCCAGAAACTTGATACCCAGGCTAATACTATGAGACGTATTACGTAACTTATTTCCTTGCTCAACGTAGCTACAATCTGTTCTACGATCTTCAGTGAACCCAGTGAATTACTTACGCACAAATATATTTTATTGTAAAAGTTGGGGCAACGTTCCAAAATATCGTACTTTCGATTCCGGAAATGTTGAAATGTTGATCCGTCCTCAATGAAACGGTGCATTAAGGATACGTATCAAAAAATGGTTCATTCAGCTTAATAATTTAAGGTATTATTCACATATGTATTGAAAATAGGTTTTAGTATCATTTTTTGTTTAAATATTACAAAAAACGAAAATATTTTATCTGTATAGAAGCATTCTAACTTTATGTTGTTCACGTCTATAATCGACACTGATTCATACAGCAGTTGAAACGGTACTTACAAGGTACTCTGAAGATATAAATCGCTCTACAGGATCATTAACATCACATAATCTTCAATAGTTTAGGATCTTTTCGAAGAGAACCCTGCTTACGCACGGTTTTCAATTCGTTAATATATTCCACATAGGAAACGCAGGGTGCAGTAGATCAACGTTGTCAATATTAGGTCCCTCCTTAAGATTTAAATGTAACAGTTTTCTGGGTTAACAGAACTTTTGCAGCATACGATATTATCAGTACATTCCTTCTTACAATCATAAGTAAAAGTATGAAACATTAATAAAGTATACAATATGTGAGAATTGTATCAGAGAATGACAGAGAAATATAATATTTACTCAGACACAAAAAAAGTTGTCAGACACAAAGACGTGACACATGTTTCTCTGTGTATGTTGTCTCGCTAGATCTGAATCCGAACCCAGAATTGCGTCACCAATCTCCAGTTGTTGTTTTTTGTGGAAAACGACCGTGAAATTGTAAATTGTAAATAGTTGTTCGTGATTTAAATAAAACTGGAAGGTGGTGGCGCAGTTCTGGCTGCGGATTCGAGTTCAGCGCGTCGACATACATAGAGACAGATCTGTTAAATCTTTGGGCCTGACAACTGTGTGTGTGTGTAGGATGAATCAAGACCTTTATGTTTTTAAAATGTTTTGGAATATAATACGATGAGAACAATGTACTCCGATAATACTATAAATTATTACTGTTAATGTAGTACAATATTGCAACAAGACGCTGATAATCTATTAAAAAGATGT
Source organism: Acheta domesticus (assembly GCA_031308135.1). NCBI lineage: Eukaryota > Metazoa > Arthropoda > Insecta > Orthoptera > Gryllidae > Acheta > Acheta domesticus. The sequence continues at coordinate 93,936,002 of JAHLJT010002406.1, read as the reverse complement.
ATGAAAAAAATCAATAAAAATATGGCGAACGGTGTTTTAATTGCGTTATTATAAAACGGGAATTTACAGCAGCGCTGTTATAATAAAAACAAAAAATATTGTTTTAAAACGACACGCAATAGGCAAAGAAATATACCAAAACACAAAATTCACTCTCAACCACGAAACAATATTTAATTTCCCAACCCCTTCAGCTCCGTTTATGCCATCGCAAACCGAAACGGCCAACGCCCAACACAGCAGCTTGCCCGCAACGTCCCTGATAATCCGTTTGCCGGCGCCGCCGCGTGTTTGCAGAGCCCGAAGCGAGATACACGAAACGAAGAGGAAGTGTTCCTGGGCCATTACAAAGGCAGCGGAACGGCATCGGGTCACGGTCCGAGTGCCATTAAGCGAGCGCGGGAGCGGGTCAACGCGGCACACACACTCCACACAGTTGCCGCGTGCGGGGCGGCGACCGCGCCCTGTCCCCGGCCAGTGGCCCATCGCGTCGCCAAAGGGCCCCGCCCACGCGCCGGCCGAAGCGCTGCACATGCGTCTGGCAAACCCAATAAAAGACCGGCGCTGTGCGCAACTTGCCTCTCAAAACATAGTGGGGGCGGACCATCAGCCTACGGTCACGAATGTGTTGTTCTGGTGTAATATAGAGGAGATACTCTAAGAAGGGACCACTTTGGCAGGGCGGGAAACTAATAAACGTCATGGAGGGAAATGATATTACAAGAGAAAGTGACGAAGCCATTTACAAATGAGATTACTGCAAATCCATGCTCTGAAAAAATGATTGCATTGACGTAACTTGCAGTTATATTGCCAGCAGTGGCCAAGTAGTAGCTGGCAAAGCGGTCCCCTCTTATCCAAATAAAAGCCCGGCAGTGTATGCAACGTCTCTCACAACACGGTGAGGCGCACCATCAACCCACAAATGTGTTGTTCTTGTGTAATATAGAGGAGATACTCTAAGAAGGGACCACTTTGACAGGTCGAGAAACAAATGTACGTCATGCAGGGCGTTGACACTGCAAGAGATAGAGATGAAGCCATTTACAAATGAGCTAACAACAAACCCACGCACTGGCCAAATAATTGCATGGACGTATCTTGCAGTTAGATTACCAGCAGCGGACAAGTAGTAGCTGTCAAAACGGACCCTTCTTATGATAATCTCTCTATACCTGGGTTCTGGGAATTTCTCTATTGATCCACCCCGACATGGGACGTATCGCTGAGCATTTTTTTTTCTTCAATTTCGCGCCCCACGTGCACCAAACCAACTTGCGCGTGCACATGCATCAAGCAAACCCAAATAAAAGTCCGGCGTTGTACACAATATACTTCTCAAAACACGGTGAGACGCACCACCAACACACGATCACAAAATAACGAAATGTCGTTATAAAATGCCGTTCTGCCATAAAAATGCCGTAAAAAACGTTCTGAAAATTTCTTCAGGTATTGTTGAGCATTTTTTAAATATGCCTTCTCAGGGCCCCAAACTCTATTCCCTTGATTATCTACCACTATATTATTGACTAATCGTCTCCACCAGGGACCGCAATAATAACAATTTAAGTCATTTTATTCATTACTCACGTTCACTCCTCACCGGTAGAAAAACATGAGATCAGATTAGAAATTAAATTGTTGCAGGATTTAATTTCGTAGTTACCGATTCAATTTCCTTTTATTATTTTACAGATCATTTCAAAAGCAATAAAAGAGGCCAAAGTCATCACAGTACAGTACCGGTAGCCTAAAAGCGACTCTGAGAGTTGGATATGTTGTAGCCAGACGTTACTACGCTCGTGGCACCACCTGCATGATAGATAAATATCAAAGCATTAGGGACCGTCCATAAATTACATAACGCAAATTTCGAGAATTTTCAATACCCCCTCCCCCTCGAAACACACTTCAATATATATATATGTAACGCAGCATAACGCTGCCTCAGACTCCTCCCCGCCTTTAGCGTTACGTAATTTATGGATGACCCCTTAGCACTTACTGACAGGTGACGACACGTCTTAACATTCGCCACAGCCGAACCTTATCGCCTTCACGACTGTGTGTGAGTTAGATGAGCGGCAACGCGGAACGCTGGCTGCGAGAAAGGTAAAAAAATCCTCGCAAGCTGATTGCTTCAGCGCAGGTCACATGACGTACCACAGCAGGTGGTGAGAGAACTGTCAGAGTCGCTTATACGCTGCCGGTACTGTAGTGTGGTGAACTTTGGCATATTTTATTGCTTTAACACTAGAACGACGGGAGTTGGTTGCCTACCTAGAACGACGGCCACCGGTCAATTGACCGGTTGGATTTTTTTAATGCTTGTGACGTTGTCTAGGTATTGCGATGTGCCATATTACTATTTTAAAATATTATAGTTGTTTTTAAAGTATATTGTATCCCTAACAATTTGTTTTCTTTTGAGTTTGGTCTTACTTGTGACTTTTTGCTCGTTCAAATCGGTAAGAAAAAACGTAAATCATGACATTCATGGAAATTTTTAGTTTTATTGCCGTAAAAAGTAAATTAAATTAGTGTTTTAAATACAAAAAACATTGAAAAACATTTCAAACACAATTTTTACAATACTTTGAATTAACTATAAGAAGAATATACCGCCAAAACCGATAGTGGTATAAATATGGCTAATCAGAAGAACAGGTCAAAGTTTTCAAGTAAGTGCATGATAACGATGTATAAACGTAGTAAAAATATATTTTTAAAAAACAGATAAGTTAGAGCATAAAATAAGAAACTCACCAGGAATAGAATCGTCAAATTCCTGTATCGTCGAGTCAGATTCGCTGCTTGATGTATCACTGTAAGAATGTGATTCCTAGCGGAATAAATTCAATATCGCTCTCTACGTCAGTTGACTTACGACCATCAGACTCATTTTCAGACTGATCCGAAGGAATATTCCACAGCTCTTCAAGATTTTGAGCTGGCGTAAGAAAACATTCCTACGACATGCCGCAACTCTTTTGGACTGTAGAACACCACACACAATACCACTATAATAATAGAGATCCGCCACAACCTGTCCCTTTTTTGAACGGTATACTACGTGTAGTATTCTTGCCTGATGCGAAAATTGTAACGCGACGCAGCGACAAGTTCAAACACGCATCTACACCAGTACTGAAATCCGTAAGGCCGGCGGGCAAGTACCAATATTAGAAACAATGTGTAGGTATAAAAAATGCAGACTTGGGCCTGCATTCATGTTCGCTTTGCGGCGGTTTACAATCACAAAAAATGATAAGAAATGTGAATAGCTATTGAGAATAAAAATCAAATTTTGGGTTGAACATTACTCAACAAATTATTTATGTTTCAAAACTGATAAAAAGAAAAACTAACGTCATGAATGTCAGTAACGCACACAAAAATGCTAAAACTATACACCGGTCAATTGACCGGGAAGCCGTCGTTTTAGGTAGGCTCGCTTGTTTCTCCAGCACCACACAACTTTTTTTTCATACAAATTTATAAGATTTCTCTGGAGCCTAAAATAATAAAAGTCACGTAATATCAAACTCATACATATACTAGTTTCCCAAATACGGCAGTTCAAAACTCCCAACCAGTTCAATTGCGCCGGTGACCGTCGTTTTCGTTCTAGTGTTAAAATGTCTATAAAAAATAAAGGAAATTGAATCGGTAACTTCGAAATTAAATCCTGCACCAATTAATTTCTAACTAATCCATGTTTTTCTACCGGTCAGCAGAGAACGTGAGAATGATTAAAATGACTTGGGTACTGTAGGTTTACCCAGAGTTTGGATTTGCTCCACTGCGCTGTTCCCCCCCCCCTCCTGCTCGACTCCACCCCTCGCCCGCGGCTCTTCCGGGAACCGGCCGCGCAGTGCCAAACATCGCGTTGCGAGTTGGCCGGAAAACGTTTGGGCTTTCGGGAAACGCGCCCGGTAAGAATTCATTTATGACCTGCACTCCCCTCTCTTGGCCTTTGGGATCGCAAGCACGCTCCATGATTGCATTCATTAGAACGACTCATCAATGTAATGAGGCTGGCAATGAAACGGATAGTGTTATTCGCGTGGACATGTCCTTTCACTGGTTCATATGCGTAGTGGACAACTCGTGGGAGGGGAATGATGTTTGTTAATATTTCGTTGAAGGAATTGAA
>JAHLJT010002406.1:93908182-93931743 GCA_031308135.1 Acheta domesticus | reverse complement strand
CCGGCCGGGAGCGAAGCGGGACGTGTCGAGATTTACTGCGGGAGGCGGGAGCTCTGGGCTGTCGCGGCCCATCATTCACGCGTCCGCCCGCACCGCCGCCGCCGCCGCCGCCGCCGCCGCCGCCGCTGGAGAACGCTCGCTAGCTCGCGTTCTGCCGGCGCGGCGCGGACAATCACCGGCTATTTATCCCAGCAACGAGCATGTTCGAGCGGCGAACGAACGGGTGTGCGGCCAGGTGGATGGGCTTCTAGGAGTATGAGTGTCATTTTGACAGAGTATGTGACTGTGACGGAGGGAGAATGACCAATAAGAGAGAAATGTACGGGCACAATGTACTTGTACCAGTGTACATAGTTCCATTGTTCGCGTACGGAGTTCGCGTACCGGAGTTCGCGTACCGGAGTTCGCGTACGGAGTTCGCGTACCGGAGTTCGCGTACGGAGTTCGCGTACCGGAGTTCGCGTACCGGAGTTCGCGTACCGGAGTTCGCGTACCGGAGTTCGCGTACCGGAGTTCGCGTACCGGAGTTCGCGTACCGGAGTTCACGTACCGGAGTTCGCGTACCGGAGTTCGCGTACCGGAGTTCGCGTACCGCAGTTCACGTACCGGAGACAGTTTAAAATGTTTTAATCCTCAACGACGTACAAAATAGGTTGATCTTATTCCTTTTAGATAGATACTTATTCAGGCAAGTTTACAAAGATTAAAGTAGACAGATAAGATCCTATTAAGAAAGAGTTCATCAGAGATTTATTGAATCTTCTTCTTTTTGCCAGTGTTAAGGATGGTATAATAAAGAAGTAAAAACACTACCAGGATACAGAATGGGAAATATTGAAATTAAGCTAGTTACTAAGGATGTGGACTCATTTGCAGAATGCGATGACAACTTACACAGATTGTTCCAATGGTTTTACCTGTGCTGTCAAACATATGGGACGAAAATATCTACAATCGAAACTAAATCAATGATAATAATCAAAACCCCAAAACGATGTAAGTTAGAATTAGGAGAGAAAATTATCGGACAAGTAATGGGCCTCCAGTACTTGGGCTGTCAGATTTTAGGTCTACTATTCAAAGAAATCGAACAAGAAGCAATTTAAGCAAAGAGAATATCAATTATCAAAATGACGTCATATGAAGAAATAAGTATCTACATCTTCAACCGAAAGTAAAATTTACAGGTCTATAGAACGCCTATGCTTCAAAAACTAGAACGGAAACAGCAAGGACAAAGCAAATACTGAAGACGAGAGAGTTGAAAACGTTGAGAAAGACTGTGGGCGCTTCGAGAATGGACTGTGTAAGAAACAATCATATCAGATAACAATGTAGATTACAATCAATAATTGACTGGCGTGCAAGGTCGCGGAAGGAAATGGGACGAACATGTCATGCATTTCAACAGAAAGCATAGTGAAGACGGCTCGGGATAACAGCCCAAATGAAGGCTCGATAGGCCAATGATATGTAGAGGGACTGGAGTAGCAGGTTGAAGGCCTAGAGAGAAATAAGAAGATACTCTCAATTTTTCCAGTAACGACTGAATTTTCAAACAAAATAAGTTCCGAAACAGCCAGTAACAGTCACGGAACGCAATACGCAAATAGATAAAAGTACATTGAAACATAAGTAGGTGGTATTAATTCGAATGATGCTCTTTTCAGTTCAATCACTATGTTTATTGTCGTGAACGTAAATTGTAAAAATGAATGAATCGACTTTTAATTTGCCTACGTCATCAATTCAGCAACCAACGGATATGGTCATCGAATAACAGAACTACTGCAAGGGGTAACAATGAACTTGGCGTAACATCATCGTTGCGGAGCGTGAGTCAATCGAAAGCAACGTCACTTAGTCAATGCAATCCGCACGCGGCAATGGTGGAGTTAATTAAAGCAACCGGCAATCGACAGTCCACAGCAGTCGAGCGAACACGCGACGGCAGTGGCTGTAGCAGTCGTAGGGCTCGCTGTGCTAGGCGGCGAAGAGAGCGGATCGACGGTGGCGGGAAAAGGGGCGAGGAGCGAGGCACGACAAGCGAGGGACGAGAGGTTATTGATCAGGGGCTGGGGATAGAACGAGTGGACGAGATATGCGAGGCGGAGACTATTGTGGCGTCGTAGTAGGTAAACAAAGACTTGCAGACATGTGCTCGATATCCTTTCCTGTTCTATGGCTCGACAGCCTGCTACGGGCCTTGGCCGACCAGCGGTGACCCAGCCTCTCGGCTATGGGATAAGGGATTCGTGTGGTTGGCACGACGACTTCCCTTCACCGTATATACTGGTCTTCATAACCTATGGGTAGGATTTCTCATCGTTATACAGCATTAGATACTGGAACATTTGTAAGGAAAGCGCATAGTTATAATTTACCCGGCCGGGAATCGAACCCGAGGTTGCCCCGTGGAAGGCGAGCACATTAACGTGTTCTATGTACAATAGTTCACTAGCAACATTTTACGCTTACGTACAAGTTCTGAGGTTATTTTGCACTGCCTTCGCCTTCCGTTACGCATACGCTCACTGCATCTCGAACTCTCGGTTGATGCAAACAAGGGATACGACATCGATGTCGATGTTTTCGAAACATCGATGTTTCTACAAAACATGTTTTAAACATCGATGTATTCAAGTCGATGATTTTTCATTATAATATTTTGTGCTCAATGCTTCGATGTTTTGTTCGTGGTTGAAAAAATTCACATAATCACAATTTTGTAAAAGTGAAAATATGAAATAATCACTTATGTATATGTATTCTAACCACACGAACGCTGTTTGCACTGCGCTCATTAACCCATTTCTTCCCAACGTTGCGTGAACGCAACGCAAGGTTCATGATTTTTTTTCTACTTTTCTATTATAGCATGCATCTGTGAATTTTTTCACAATACGTTTAATTCATTGTGATTTGTATATATTTTTTTACTTTAGTAAACAATATATTGGTACTGACTTATTAATTTTTTCTCTTCGGGTTGTGCAGCGTATTTTCATGAGGTTACTAATTATTTTCTTTTCTTTTAAAATTGATGAACTGCGAAGCAATTTATAACGATAGTGGTAAGTATATACTATATAAAGGCAAGTGTAACAGTTTGAATGAAAAGTGATTCTCGAAACGGATGCTGTAAGGAATCATATCGTGATGCATTCACGCAACGTTGGGAGTTCTCCGGTTGACTAGTGATGCCCACGTGCGCGCGCTTGGTATTTCATTCCGAACTCGCAAGTTCGCAGAACCCCTATAATTAGAAAATGGAATATGAGACAGGCGATACACTGCCGTGCTTAGAAGTTTCTGTCACCGGCATTTAAGATAAGATAAGCACGTGTCCAAGCTATCGTAGGTTCTTCTGGGAATTGAAAACAAAACAGATCGACCACGGAAGCTTCTCTCTTCTCCTTTGAGGCAGTAGTGCGCGTGAAGAAAACCGTACCTCAAACTGCCCTCTTAGAACATGTAAGAATTGGTAAAGCAACTAAAGGAACATAAGACTACATGTAGACAAAGAAAATGAGATTTTCTTAGTTAGATGGCATGACAATTCAGTTGTCACAGTATCAACAAATGTCGGCACCTTGGAACCTCTTGTCAACATGAAACGGTATAACCGTAAGGAGAAAAGCAGGAAATAGTTCAACAGCCCAATACCATTTGTCAATACAATCAGGGAATGGGTGGTGTAGATTTGAATGACAATGCTATTGCAAATTACAGAATATGAATAAGAGGCAAAAAATGGTGGTGGCCACTTTTTACAAATGGTATTGATAGTGCCATTGTAAATGCCTGGAAATTGTACACATTAGTAACTGGCGAAAAGACAAGTCAAATTGATTTCAGATCACAGATTATACTCACCCTTCTCCGAATGGAAGAAATAATGGAAGTCAGAATTCCAATTTGGGACATAGCAGCAAAAATAGTTTGCCTGAAGCTGTAAAGAAAGACCTTGTAGGTCACGTAATAATTCGTGACGTAAATAATGCGCGTCGGAGATGTAAAATTTGCAAAAGTCAAAAATTTATCAATGTAAAAAGTGTCAAATTCATTTGCATACTGAATGTTTTTCCCTATATCATGAATAAATTTATTTTCAATTTTTCCAAGGTTTTTTAATGTGTATTACAATAAGGAAATAAAAAGATTTACTAAAATGATCATCTGACTCACTCTTACCGGAGAACTCCCCAACGTTGCGTGAACGCAACGTTCCATTCCGGCAAATGAATAATCACAAAAATAATTTGAGGGTATATTTACATTCTTTGGAGATGCATTATTAATATTACAGTCAGAAGTTTGAAAGAAAGTAGGTATTTCAATGCTTGGGAAGAAATGGGTTAGAAGACTGTTCGTCGCCCGTGATGATTTTGATAACCTTCTTTCTTCGTATTTCGCTCATGGGGATGCGTTTTTAACGGTTTTAATTAAATTTTAATTATAAATTAATATACTAGGTCTCTGTCGAAATAATTTTTATTGCGCATACATTTAATGTTAGAGGTTATTAAACCAGCTTTAAAACATCAATGTTTTAAAAACAACTAAGTATTTTGATCGATGTAGTATTAATATCGATGTTTTAATTTTGGGCATCGATGTTCGTCAACATCGATGTTTTACTGTTGATGTAGCATCACTAGTGCAGACCCGCCACCCCGAAGCTTTACTGCACCAGTTAGTTAGGACCACAACTAGCCGCCTTTAGGGCAAATTTTCTAAAGGCAGTTTGAGGCTAGTTCCTCGCTTATCCGTACGGTCTGTTTGTGTCACGGTGTAAGATATACATCTTAAGATGACATCTTAAACTGTCGCTATTACACAGTTTTACAAAACATTATCTAGCCATTCTCGGCAACTGTTTCGCTCTAGACTTTACCAATTACACCGCGAATCACTTACTAAAATTACGCGGCAAATCACCGACTTGAAATTAGAAATTCGCTGGCCACAGAGCTGTCGAATGGATCAAGACCAATCACGACCTTGCCCAAATGAGACCCAAAGATCGCAGCGTTTATATGCGAGAACTGTGAGAACTAGACTCACTTAGCTTCAGTTTTAGACTGGGAGTGAACACACCTATATATCTTACACAGTGGTTACGACGCCTAGTGCAGCGCAGTCGCCGAGTCCCTTGGAGCGCACGTTCCGCCTCCCTGCGGGGAAACAGGGCGTCCACAGGCGTAGAGACCACCCCTCTGGGCATCTGCTGGGCTCGCATACTTTTTGGCGGCCACGTGATCACCCTCAGCTTCCCTGCGAGGAAGGCCACTCGGCCTTGCGTCCTGGGGGTACCTCAGCTGCCTATTTTTTTGCGGCACCTTCAATCCCCGTATGTTCGCGTGCATTTGGGCTGGCGGGGACAGCTTCAGAGGGGTCGACGGAATGACGGGGCGGCGGAGACGATGGGGCGGCAAGGGCGGGGACGACGGGGAGGGTGGCAGGGGCGGTAAGGGTGGCATGGGTGCGAGGGGCGGGGTCGATGGGGGCGGTCGGACGACGACGGGGTGGTGGGGACGACGTGGCGGCAGGGACGACGGGACGGCGGGGACGAAGGGGTGGCGGGGACGACGGGCGGCGGGGACGACGGGGTGGCGGGGACGACGGGGCGGCAGGGACGACGGGGCGGCGGGGACGACGGGGTGGCGGGGACGACGGGGTGGCGGGGACGACGGGGCGGCGGGGACGACGGGGCGGCGGGGACGACGGGGCGGCGGGGACGACGGGGTGGCGGAGAAGACGGGGCTGTGAGAGACGACGTGGCGGCGAAGGCAGTACTGTCGAGGACGGAGAGGGTGGCAGGGACGCAGGGTATGGGCGGCTGAGTGGCCAAGCACCGCACTCAAATCGTGATCCCCGCGGGTCGGGTGTCGGCGGGCAGGGGGATCGCGGCGGACTCAGCCGGAGCGGCGCCACGACCTGGCGTGGCGTGGAGTGGCGTGGCGTGGCGTGGCCTGCGTGGGGCGCGAGGCGCGACGAGGCGTGGCATCGCGTGCCCGTGCAGCCGCTCGCGTGCCGGGTCGACGGCACGCGCCGGCGCCGCGCCGCGCCCGCTGCGGAGGCGTTGTCGACGGAAGTCGCCGATTGCGCGGGGGGGGGAGCAGTTGACCAACGATTTTGTCTGCGCTACAGAAAACACACCGGAGTGGCGCTCGCAATCTTTGAACACGTGTCCCTGATAAAGGCGTTAACGTGGAAATACGATCACGGTACGTCACCTAATGATGGTGACAAAACATTTTGTATAAGACTCTGATAAACATAATTGGAATCGACGTTTCAAATACTTACACATAACTCATTCAAGAACAATGTATTTTCGTTTTCGGTACTTAATGCACAAGATTATACTACATATTTAGAAGGTGCCTTATTCTTTAAAATATTGTTGTAAAGATCTGGTAATATTATATTCTTTAAAATATTGCTGGTAAAGTATAGGTTCTGCATTTGATGCATCTGTTGTTTATAGTGGTCAATTTTCAATTCGTAAACTCTGTATTTGTACTTTCTTTGAATAATTTCATTTTGTCTGTTAAACAATTAATTCTCATTTCATTAGCAAATCCACTGATCGGATTTATTGTCATAGATTTGCTTCATTCATGTTCGGAGGCGCCAAATATTAGCACCATGCTGTGACTTTAAGGCAAATTAATATTCTAAAAAGGAAGGTAATTAAAAAAATTTCGGTGTCGTGGCAAAGTGTGGTGAAAATTATTGTGAAATGGGGAGTGTAGGATATATTTCAAGGAAGAAAAAGGTCGGGCACATCACAAAAGAATGAAAATGCTGAGACAAGAGACACGATTTGGGTCAGGGTTAATGAAGAAATATGAATGAGGACGGATAACCAGGTTTTGGAAGTAAATACCATGTTATTATCGCAATCACATAAATGATGGATGATACGATGTGGAGATTTTAGGGTAGAAACATAGGGCGAGAAAGATATTAGCGATGAAGCAATGTAAAGGAAAACGGGCAAGGAAGATTCTGAACAAAAATATCAGTATAGTATATGAGAAGAGACCCTGCAAGGGAGAAGAAAAAAGGTTTGGATATGACAGATAATGAGGTGCTGCAGATGGAAGGTACAGAAATTGCGGCAGGACAGCGAAGGTACAGTATTCCAGCAGGAGAAGCGAACAAATTGGCGTTGTGCACGTATTTTGGCACGATTATTTAAAAGCATTGAAACGTTTCCCTGGGAAATGTGAAACGTTTCCATGAAGAATATTTGGACTCGGTATGACACATTACCTTTGGTTTGGTATCGTCCATTGACCGAGACGAGAGCAAACATCACGCCATTTCACGACAGTAAACCGTTGCGTTGCACAGATTGTAGAATTCCCCGACCCAACAACCCTAAACGCCTCTTATTTACGACGTACCAATTTCGTGATCGCCGATGGGTAAAACACAGTAATACAGCACTGGCCACACGTCGTAACCTGCCGGTGCCGGGTCCCGCGCTCACACTGGGTTCGAAGCCCGGCTGGGGGCGGCGGGGGGCGTGGCGTGCGGCGCGTGGGCGCGGCGCCAGGGGCTATTTGCGCCGCGGCGCGGCGGCGCGGGGCCCGACGAGCGGGCGGCGCGCGGCCGGCAAGCGCTCCGCTTTTAGCGCGTGGGAACCGCCGCCGCCACAGCCCCACCACCCCGCCCCGCCCGGCCCCGCCCCCCCCCCCCGTTCCGAGCCATCGACCGCCCGCCCTGCGCCCGCCCTGCGCCCGCCCTGCGCCCGCCCTGCGCCCGCCCTGCGCCCGCCCTGCGCCCGCCCTGCGCCCGCCCTGCGCCCGCCCTGCGCCCGCCCTGCGCCCGCCCTGCGCCCGCCCTGCGCCCGCCCTGCGCCCGCCCTGCGCCCGCCCTGCGCCCGCCCTGCGCCCGCCCTGCGCCCGCCCTGCGCCCGCCCTGCGCCCGCCCTGCGCCCGCCCTGCGCCCGCCCTGCGCCCGCCCTGCGCCCGCCCTGCGCCCGCCCTGCGCCCGCCCTGCGCCCGCCCTGCGCCCGCCCTGCGCCCGCCCTGCGCCCGCCCTGCGCCCGCCCTGCGCCCGCCCTGCGCCCGCCCTGCGCCCGCCCTGCGCCCGCCCTGCGCCCGCCCTGCGCCCGCCCTGCGCCCGCCCTGCGCCCGCCCTGCGCCCGCCCTGCGCCCGCCCTGCGCCCGCCCTGCGCCCGCCCTGCGCCCGCCCTGCGCCCGCCCTGCGCCCGCCCTGCGCCCGCCCTGCGCCCGCCCTGCGCCCGCCCTGCGCCCGCCCTGCGCCCGCCCTGCGCCCGCCCTGCGCCCGCCCTGCGCCCGCCCTGCGCCCGCCCTGCGCCCCGCCCTGCGCCCGCCCTGCGCCCGCCCTGCGCCCCGCCCTGCGCCCGCCCTGCGCCCGCCCTGCGCCCGCCCTGCGCCCGCCCTGCGCCCGCCCTGCGCCCGCCCTGCGCCCGCCTGCGCCCGCCCTGCGCCCCCCGCCCTCTACCACTCTCAGGCCCTTCCGGCTGTCCACGAGCCGCTGCTCGACTTCCGCCTATCCTGTGCCCGCCCTCCGCCCGCTCTTTCCCACATCCTCTGCGCGCCCTGCGCTCACGTCCACCCTTTCCCTCGACTACCTCGCGCCCTAACTCATCACTCGCTCTTCCCGCTGGTTCGCGCCCATTCCGCGCCCACACCCTCCCCAGGCCTGTGCCTCCCTCGCCCGCCCCGTGCTCGTTGGCACTATCACCGGCATCCGGATTTTGACAATGCGCCCTGGATTTAATCAGGATCATTCTCGGTACTTACTTGCCAGTCACACGTGTACATTTAAATGACGCGCGAGTGGTTTCTGACGCATTGCAACAAAGAGTACGTCCTTTATACCAGAATTCTCCCTGAATCAGTAAGCCCCAAGCCTCTGCAAATACTGTAAATACCGACCTTTAATCAATCAATGTCCTATTTCAATGCACAATTTTTTTTAAATTATAGGTGTGGACTCAATGTAACCAAAATATAACGATTTTGTTTTTTCTGCGAGTATGTCACAGCTTGTTAACAAACATGCTTCACTTAGTGCATTCAATCGCAAATATCACATTCGGGACCCGGCTTTCTCCTAGAGAAGCGTGCTTCCAACTCTTTTTGGTGTCCAATCATGTTCGGATTTTTGTCATTCTAGGACGACAATGTAAGGTACTCGGACTTGCCCTGTTCCTATCCCTCTAATTCCGCTATTTCTTAATCAACATCCACCTCATTCCATTTTATTTCCTAATCATCACTTTTGGAGGATTCGTGTCGTGGTGTTGCGAATCATTTTAAAATTATTACACGTAAATTCCCATGAGTACAATTATGATCTGAAACTCTAAATTTGATGTCAAATTGTCATGATATCGTTCATTTGCAGACACAACTCAGAAAAGCAACTTTCACAACGTATCTTATATTTTAAATACAATCACCAAAATTTCATCATAATTGGTATGAAAAAATGATGGCTCAAATAATCGTCGCAAAATATATATCCATGGTAAGGATACAAAATTCAATAAAGTCATCAAAAGCAGAGCTAAACATATGTCAAATGGATATGGTCAAATGCGAATATTCTGAGAGCTGGACGAGTTTTATATTACAACAATTTCAGAGCACCATAAACAAATTTTAAAAAGAAAAAAAGAAAAAGAAAAGAGGATTACGTCCATCGTTCTAAAATAGCCATTTCACATTTATACAAGTGCTATCAAAAAGCTATCAGATTTGGAATGTTCCATATTTAACATTTTTTTTGTGAAGTAATCGTTTCATCCAGTGAATTATAATTATGTATTACAATCTCGATTGACGAAAAATTTTCTCCCTGCCCATGATAGGAATTCGGTTGAGCTCACGTTTATCACATATGGGTGTTAATTACATTTCCATTAACATTTAATTTCGAATAATAGCTCATCAATTACCATTTTATCGATAAATATGCATCAAGAGTTTCCTGCATATCCGTTGTGTAACGAATTCAACTGCGATCTCCCTTATTTTCGTGCACCAATACTCATCGCTTCCAACCTTGCTAATATGTATGAGCACGCACGCATATCGCCAACTGCGATATTTACATTGCCGAGAAATTGTATTACATTCGGCGCAAAAAATTAAACTTTTATTGAACCAGGAAGTATTCCTATCACACCTTGAAAGCAAATATAATGTGGAATTCACAAACACTTTTCAATCCTCACGTATGTATTTTCCTATTTCACGAAAAAAACGTGATTTTGCAAGATAGTAAAATTAATGTTTGAAGTGTGTTGTCCCGTCCGTGCTGTGAATGAATTTCAAAACTTGATTTTTTCAATTCATGAATTCCATTGTTGGATCATGATATGCATCTTTCTTCGGTGACCGAAAGCATTTTCCAAGTATTTTAAAAATTTTATTCAACCTAATCGTTGACTGTGTTCCTTAGTTATATCTCTTGCATTCACTTATTACATTACATTATTTGTTACTACAGTATTCTCCAAACCAAATCTACTTATCCGAAATTCAATTTACCACGGAAACAATAAGATTTTGGCAAATAGGTTGGTGAAATACTAGTTAACAAAGTAATGGTACATATCCAATAATGGAATAATAATTTCATAATCAATTACATCTCATAACTGAAAAAATATTTTATTTAATATTAATAGCACAGTGTAACGAAATTTTATTGGAAATATTCGCCCGGTTGCAAATAGATTAAAAAAGCTCTTCTGGTAGTCACTGGAATCAATTTGCAAATACTGAACATTGAAAGCAGATGTATTTATAAATCATATTTATCCAGTCATGCCTCCTTTTTGGACTGCCAGCAATACCTGTCATCAACCTCAATTTAATGCTACTCAAAAATAGCCGATACGATCCCCACCCACGACTAGACCGATGAAAACCGTGCATTCACGTCTGTTCCATCATCCACATACATTCCAGATGCATCGCATCCACTTTTCACTGGCTCGTTCCGCCCGGACGGGTGGGAGGGGAGCGGGGGGGGGCACTCTCCAGGGGGACGAGCGAAGCGCCAGAAGCTGCGTCTGTCGAACCCCCGTCTCCTCCCTACGCCCCGAGGAGAGGGAGAGGGGGGCTGAATCGGCAGCAGCGCACTCCCAAAGGGCCCGGCGAAAACTTTTAAACGCCCCACCGCGCGTATCTCAACTTTAACGACGACCTGAGGCGACCTTGTGTTGATAAATTGACGGAGAGGTACACGCGCTGAACTCACTGTTCGGATAGATACAGAGAAAAAAAAGCAACAAAAAAATAAAAACTGGCACAGCAAAATGTATGGGATGCGATAAAAATTTCATACACTTTTAATGAGGATGTGTAGGCCGCGAACGGAAAAGGAGTTCCCCAAGGCTACATCGTCAGACGGAAGTTCTTTTTTTTTATCTCAAGAATGCGACCTCTTCAATTCGGAACAGTCCTATACTTCAGGAGGAATATTCCGTCGAGTGGGGCACATGCTGCTTCTATTAGCTTAGGTAACGAAGTTCTTCACGTCAGCGCAGCAATTGTCAGTCCACGCGAGGGCTGGGCTGTGTTATTCTGGGAATGAAGAGGCGTCTGCACTTTATAGGCAGATTCGTTTTGTTTTTGACTCGAGCTTGACGACGGGAGAAGCCTGACGTTGAGTGGTTACAGACGAGTGGGGAGCAAGGGGATGGGGCATCTGGTTGAAAGCACCCTGGAGTTCAACGAACAAGAGGATACGCTGGAGAGAGAATTGGCTTTTTCTCCAGCGAAAAAATGAGGAGTGCTTGATACTATGATAGGAAGCACGAATGGGCATAACATGTGTATTTCAACACTTGCATGCGAACAGCGTATCGCACTCAAGTTTTTCAACTACGAAAGTCTACGAAGCATGAAGTGGCCCCTTAAGAAACTCACTTTACATACATTAAATACTGAAAATTTATTAAGTATTTAAAAGATTGTAATTATAAACAGTCACGCAGAGGCTCAACTACGATATTCCTCAGTAGATGAGCGAGGAGCTATTGAGAAATTTGCTTTTATTATGAACTTACAAGTAATTGTACTTATCTATTTATCACACAAGTATACATTTCTATACAACTTCCTGTTTGCAAAATTCTTGCAAATCGAATTTTAATTTCCTTCCTCATAAGGGGTCTTAACAGTCACCTTCCTTATATCCTTCGCTTTCATTATTTTATTAACTTATTGTAACCACCTTCCTCCTATTTTGGCCTTCCTCTTTTCTTCCTACCCACCGGAAAATACTCGAACCAAAATTGTCTTTCGGGGCCAGATCTCACCACCCACTGTGGGGGAAACACTGCCACCTTGCGAGGTAAAACATTCACTACACTACGGGGCTAAATGACCTCGGAAAACGTGTCCGGAAAAGTCAATCAATTGAATGTTTTTTAATCATTCTTTCATTTAATCAATTTCATATTGTCGCCCTGGATGTCCGAGGTGACTAAGAGTGTGTACCGACTCAGCGCTACGGTCGGAAGGATGGTGGGTTCGAGTCCCGCCCTGGGTATGGTTGTTCATCCCTGATCAGCAGAACCGGAAAACCTCGCATTCTGTTAACCCTATATCAGAGGAACTCACAAGTGTGTTGGTGTCTGGTGTGCTTTCATACACATTCATACACACAGTTTTTCATACACAACCTTCATATGAAAGAACTAATCTAAGTAGTGCGGACGTTTCCGGCAGCACGGAGAGTTACGAAGTTCTTTAGAAAGAAAAAACGAATTGTCTTATTTTTAATTTTATGTGTCTCTCAATACATGAGCAGCTTTGCTGCTACCGGCAACTAGTCTCTACTGTTGCAATTATAGTACTAAGTAACATCACTACATTTGCTTTGTTTACAAATCTCAAAGAATGTTTGAATCGTATACTAACCTTAGGTCAAAAAGAACTACCGTTCTTTTGACAGTTGTACAAGGAAATGTCACATCCAGGTCTAAATTGAGCAGTACAAATTTGTTGTTGACAGACAAATTAGGAATGTCGATGTTTGCGGGCACCGGAGAGGAGTCGCATTTAAATTCACGGCAAAGAGTACGGTGATGCAACAGCGAAACGAAAACTTGTTTTTAATCTACCATCAATATTTACTTACAAATACATTAACATCGTCCAAGTTGTAAGGAAGTTTACAACTTGAGCGAAGTTACCTTAAGTACAAGCTTCATCTGCATTATAGGCACGCGTTATTGTTTTCCACAAGAGCACGAGACTTTCAGGCACATCCTCTTTATACCATCCTCCATGTTTTCACTAAAAGGTCCGGACTAGTTGTGTGGAATGTATTAACTCATTTTTTTATCGGGGTATTCGAGAAATATTTCAAATTGTTTTCAAAGTCTCACAAGTTAAAATGTCAATATATAATTATGATTGTTAAATCATTAATTGGGTAATTAAAGGAATTTAGGAAAGTGAAAAATGACAATTGTACTTTAAACTGCATTTCTTAAGAAAAATCTAAAAAATTAGGTTAAATTTTGTATACACCTGAAAATTTAATGCAAATTATTGGATATAAAAAATTCAATCTGAGATGGAGTAGTTTTGAAAGGTTTAAAAAAATGTGCATTTCTGACTATTTCAAGGCAAAATATTTGCTTTTGCATACATTATAAAATGCAATAAAGGGTCAGAAAATTATTCACCCACTCGTTACAACTCTCTTTTTATATAAAATGTACGTGTTTTCTATATATAACTGCAGTTAATATTTATAAAATGGACGGTTTTTCTTTTTCTTTACATGGAACATATTACGATATTCCTAGAAAAACATTGCGAAGCTGTATATTATGCAGAGAATACATCGAAACTTAATAACTCCCTGAGAAAACGAAAGTATGTGTCTTGAGACATACGGTAGCGAGAAAAAAATTCACCAGTAAAGATGTTAAGTTCACATTGTCACAAAAAGAGTGAATCAATAATCATACCAAGAATATATTTAACAATACATTACAAACTACCACACTGTGTTTTCAAAGTTTCTTGAAAATCATTCATGCCTTAACATGAATTATAGAACTTGGTCAGAATCCAAGTCCAAAATGTCGGACCTAACAATTTTTTACCCAAATGTTATTACATTACTATGTAATTATGATTTAAAAGTAATTCTTAATATTTAACAGAAAGAAAACAACACAACTATCAACGCGCATTCTGCTCTCGAAAAATTTAGTTCCACCAACCACCATTTGCTGTACAAGCATTATTTACACTGTTGGTATTAAACTACATACAATTATGTTAGTTTACTATTCCAACGATTCACTCGTAGCTCACTCTTAAATGAGATGAATAAAACTTGGATTGACTTTGAGAATATACACAGCAATGCACATTTGTAAGCATGTCCATTCCTGAACGGAGATGAACGAATTGTAAAACTAGATTTATTCATGTAGCTAAAGTTTTTTACTTTCTCGCTACCGAGTAGAGAGAAAGTTATGTAATGCTGCACGAAAAAACGGCGAATTTTCGGTGGAAAAATTTTATTACAGAGCCCTGGTAACAAAAAAGTGGATAAATCCAGTTCTTAAATTTTAAAAAATTCCTCTAATACGTGGTATACCCAGAATCCATGTTTTGTGAGCCCTTGATACCCAAAAAAATTGAATGACGGGCAAAAACGTTTGTCTGACCGTCTGTGGAAATTCTAGCGACTAAACCATTCAGCCGGTTTTCCTCCAAAATTGATGTTCCCCAAACCTGATCTAATAAATGTCGCGGTGCCTTGGATTTGAAACCGATATCTTAATTTTTGGGAGCTCTTTACATGAAACCCAGGGGTCATTTCCAAATTTTCAAAAACATGTTGAATAGTGTGAAGGACGTTTTCAAAGAATGATGCAGTTCTCATGTTTCGTTGAAAATCCTGATTTTTGAAAATTACAAATGCTCAATTTTTTCTGAGTCTTCATACAA
This sequence comes from Acheta domesticus, assembly GCA_031308135.1. NCBI lineage: Eukaryota > Metazoa > Arthropoda > Insecta > Orthoptera > Gryllidae > Acheta > Acheta domesticus. The sequence continues at coordinate 93,916,765 of JAHLJT010002406.1, read as the reverse complement.
CTAAAATATTGCAGATAGAGTTTTTTTCTCTGGATGAAATCTGTTCCTTAAAGATAGATTTTGAAATAAGGTCGTGTACAATTTTTCGAAAATTTGAGTACTTTTCGCGTAATTTTGCATGAAAGTACAGGCGAAAAAATACGTGCTGTTTTAGCACTACTAGTTTTCTTTTGCAACAATAAACCTCCAACAATTACTGACTAACTTTTCTTTGCATTGAATAGATTATTCACAACTGATTTAGGTTAGGTGTCGTTATGTAGTTGATAAAACTTAGCAACACAGTCGTAAACACGAACATGAAACCTCGATAGATTTGCACTCAACTTAGTACATGCATCTGTTCATTTTTACCTTCTAGATACCATCCATGGATGGTTCTTAAGTAAATGCAATATTCGTCTAGTTCCGTCAGAAGAGAATGCTCAATTTCACTCGTTTCAGCCATTTCTCATGTGAAGCTGAAATCTGTCAATGCCGCACCAGTCGATTCGATAGTCCATCTTGAATACTGTCAAACATCATAATCGATAGACGACGGTGTGTTCTTTCACCGAAAATGCTGTTTTTGCAAATATTAATAAGCACTAAGCACAGGGGGATGAGTTTTCAGAATAATGCTTTGCAAAACGAAACTGGTTGTATATTTGTCCCGGAATGCGAATTAATCGAAAGCAAGTTTGCCTCTCATAAGAAGACACGAAACAAATAGTAGTCATATGCCGACAAATAAATATTTTTTCGAACGTAACGACCCAATATTTTTTTAAAATCAAGAACAGAAGAAAAACCTTTTACTCAAATCCAAAAATTTCAATTCACTGACCGATTACGCAAAGCATAACACCGACCTCTAAATAAGTTCCGTCAGATTTTTGGCTTACCAAAAAGTATCATCGGTATTATCTTGTTTCTAAAATTCAGTAATATCTAATACTCAGTACAAATTAAATGACGTATGTATAGTCAGGATGAAAGGAAAATTATGTAACAGAGTACGTGGGAAGAGGAATGTTTTTTCCCACGCGTTGACGAGACATAATTCATCTATCAGTAAGAAGTTTTTCAAGGACAAACGTATATACATCATTATGACTTACGCAAAGAGAGATTTTCTACAGTGAACTATGTGAACCTGCCTATCTCAAAGTTAAAGTTCCTCTCGGTCATGCAGGAAATGACATCCTGATGCAATCGATTAAAAAATATGTCCAATCTGCTTCAGTGAATATGCATATTGAAAAAATTATAACTTACTGCAAAAGTCAAAAATCACTCTTCGATTGATACATCTCTCTCTGTCTACCTGTTCCGTCCATCCATCTGTGCACGACTCTAGCGCCTAAACCGTTCAGACGATTATCTCAGTCATTCTGGACGAACTCGCGTACCTGCAAGATTCAATGGATATTTTTATTTTTCAGGGTTCTTCACATGATGCTTCAAACACATTTTCAAACATTTCTCGAAAATGGCTTCAAATTTGTTGATTGAACTATTTCCTCGAATAGCGTAAAGGACATTAGAAGTTCGTCAAAATCTCTAAATATTCGAAAATTCCGAAAGTTCAAACTTTTTACGTCGTCTTCCTATACTTGCAATATTGTTGATATATTTTTCTCTAATGAAACCTGTTTTAAAAAAGTATATCTTGAAATTAGTTCATGAACAGAACAAAAAATTTTGCTTAATTCTTGATTGAAGTAAAGGCAATTTATGTTCTCTGGAAAGCGACACTAATTTCTTTTAATTTTTTCCTTAGGATAGATCATTTTACGATTTTAAAATGGCGCAGGGTCTCTGTTTCGACTAAATCAGTATTTTCGATAATTGGAAACAAAAAACTAACATCTTAAACTAAAATATTGCTGTTAGAGTTTTCTACCTTAATGAAATCAGTTCTTAAAAGTATATCTTGAAAATATGTAAATTAAAACCTCTAAATTTTTGAAAATTGTTAATAAAAATGTTCGACTGTTTTTGAGCATCGGAAAGGACGAGTTTACCTCTGAGTCTGGCGGTGAAGGCGTAACGTGACTGGTATATTCACTCTAAAGACCTGTGTTTGAATCTCAGCACAATGTTTCAATGTTTCTGGTTGAAAACACTTTTGCAGGTTCATACAGTATTATAATATTGTGTAGCCGTCTGTGCCAGCAGCCGCTCTGTGCGTAATGAAGTTGTGGGCTCAAATTGCGCGTAAGGCATAAATCTTTTCGCCTTGTGATCATGCATTAAAGGTAATTGCAGATCACTAGATCTCCTGTAATATTATCCGTTTTAATTAACTCATAACTACCAAGTGGCGTAATACCTCCGACCGAGTGGTTGAAAATTGTAATGAATTTGTAAAATGAAAATGGCGTGACAGGAGAAGCAAACAACTTGCATCGTCAAACAAATATATCGTCCATTCATCACCTTATGCTTTTCCGAAAAGGCAAGAACTAATTTTCAGACATTCGCCAACATCCCTTTGGATTCATGGCAGTAGAAGAAGAATGGTGGTTGTTTAACCTGTGCAAAGAATTGACTACAGTTAAATATGCTACATGAAGAAAACCAAGAAAGTACAAAGAAAAAGAAGTTGGAAAAGAAGGAGAAGAATATAAAATAGAAAAGGAGGAAGACACGAGAGAGGAGAAAGAGAAGTAAATGGAAAGAATGAGGAGAGAAGAAGGGAGAAAAAGAAAAGAAAGAAAAGAAATGAGAAAAGAACAAAGAGGATGAGAAAAAATGATAAAAAAGTAAGCCAAAGACTATGAAAGCCAAGAAAAAAAGAAGTGGCATTTAACGAGAACACGTAATGCCTTAGAATTGATAAAATTATACGCAATTTCAGGTCAAAGTTCGTCCCGACAGGGCGGCTTCACAATTCTGGAAATTCGGGAATTGATTGAATGGGCCTAGTTACATATAAGCATACACAATCCCAATCAAGACTAGACGTGTGTATCTTCGTTCGCGAAGATACGTCCGTAATTTCGCCACATCCGTAATTTACCTTACCAAAAATTATTATACAAGGCCATTATTTTAATACTATATCACCGAAGTGGATTAGATAGTTAATTAAAAATTTGGTAGTAATTGAGAAAAAAAATATTATCACCAGTCACAAGCGATCCTTTGAAAGTCTAGGGGTTTCTGACTCAACATTTACCTACCTGGACAGTAAGTGCAGAGTAATGCTCATGCGGACATTTACATTACTCGAAGCTCTCGTCCGGTGTTCCTATATGTTTTTTTTAAACTGTTTTGATGCATTCTTAAAGAAATTTCCATGGCTCTGTTTATGCAAATTTTAATTAAACTCTGTCACTTCCTACACCGTAAAAACCATAAATGAGATTCAAACAAAAGATTAGTAAAATCTTCTTGTGAATTTAAAAAAATAATTCGGATTGTAACATTATTTTTATGAAGTAAATAATTCCACCAGCCATCATTATTTTTATTACGCAAATAGATAAAAATGTTGGAAATAACTTCTTTAGAAATTAGCCTTACCACAGAACGAGAAGCCACGTTTCCACATATGCATGGTATTGCTCTGAAGACCACGCCTCAGTTCACATACTATTGTATTTAGCGAATTCTGGCGGTCAGAAATATTTGACAATTGGCCGTAATTTTGTTTCTTTTCATTTTAAATTTTGTTTCCACTTGTAATTCAAATTTAAATTAAATCTTCCTCTAATATTTTTTATCTTTTGTCTCGGTTAGAACTGAATTGATGGTAAATTAATTTTACGGGCATCGAATAAATGTACTGAACTAATTTGGAAAACCACGAATTATTTAAACTCAGTTTAATGTACCAAATTGTTACTATTTATTACGCTGTTAAAAGCAGCCATTTTATTAATAAATTCCTCATTTCTTGTATAGCGTATTCCGTTAAAACGATCAAGAAGAAAGAACAACATGCGTTTTCTTTTTTTGATGATATCGTTGCGAGAAGGTTATTGCAATACGAAAATAAGTAAAGATATGGTCCTAACACTAAGGAAAATGTAGCATTTAATAGGAATTAATTATTCAATTTCTTGAATTTGCACATTTCGTAACTAATGACAATATTAAAATTATTAAATTGACAGGTATTAAAAGCTGATCAAACTCCCCAAACGTATTAAAATGTTTCTCGCAAAAAAACCACATTGGAAAGGGCGCGGCGCTACCAGCGCGTTCTGGCATTTTGTCCATGTCTCTGATGTGTAACAGAAACACTGATAAGAGACGCCGTTGGAGATCCCTTGGTCACTGACTGATTGCAATTAAATAAAATCAAGCGATCCTCACTATTCGTATATTTAAAAAAATTCAAAAATCCTCATATTCGTAAATAGAAAGGACTCAGAAAACTTCAGCTACGTAATGATACCAGTATCATGTTGGAAAATTCTGATCTCTAAATGATTTTAATAACGCGCATTACATAACACACACCGTTCACAGGTTTGACATCCCTCCTGTTTCTGAATACACCGGGAGAAGTGAAATTTTTAAAGCGTAGAAATGGGCATTCGATGATGCTGTATTATAAAAAAAAAGTTTAGCATTAAAGTATGAAAAGACAGTCCTTGGATTGACTGATTAGTAATTCCGGGCGCGCCAACTGCTAAGGTCATTAGTCCCGTAAATGTTTATCGCGGGGATGGGGGCAGTTTCTCCGCTGAATGGTGAGATCCGGCGCCAATCTACTGACGGCTAACGGAGTTTTCCCACAACTAGGTATATCTCATCAGTGTGACACCGTCGTAGCCAGGACAAGCTTTAAGCTCACGACTGCTCTCCCAACAAGTAGTGCAGTGCAAGTAAGTGTAAGTATATGTGTAATGGGTGAAGCCTGGGGCAAGGAAGAGGAAGGAAAGATGGCGCGCGATCCCTGACCCGTTTTGTTAGGGCACTACTCTGGCCCCCGTTCGCATGGAATAGACCGGGAGAAAGCACGGAAAACTAACGATCAGAGCAGTCGGTCACTACAATTCTCCTCCAGACTGGATTCAACTTCGTTTCTGTAGCTAGTGTCGAAAATCTTATCATCATTGGTACTCGAAGCTAGGACCTTGAGGTCAGAGATACTGCAATGATATCAGAAAATGCCCTCAGTCACCTCTCGCGGTACAGTTTATGGAATACGACGCGATCAGTAAGACGTCTTATTTCAAATCAATCAAGTGAAATTACGAGCAAATACCATCTTGGGAGGGGGCCGTGGTACCCAAATCTTTGATTCACCACGGGCACCTCCAGAATCTCCGCCTCACGGATTAACGTACGCCAACACCGGGCTTACCCAACTCGTGAAGGGCCAACCCGCTCCGTTCCGGCGGGCGGGCGGGCGCTGGGACGAGGGCTATGGCAGAGCGGCGTCGCCCGCGGTGCGGCGGCAAAGCGGCACGGCGGCCACAGCAGCAAGGCGGCGCGGCCTTGGCGGCGGCGTGGGCGCAGGGCGGGGAGAGGCGGGCGGGCGAGCGCGCGCGCGCCCGGCCCAGCGAAGCCGAGCCCAGCCACGCGCGCAGAACACGGCGTGCCGCAAGGCGGAAGCGCGGGCCGGCCCGCCACGTGCGCGCAGCCGACCCCCCTCCCCCTCCTCTCCCTTCCCCACCCCCGCGCACAGTGGGCGCACGGCGCGCGCACGCGTGGCGATTGAGTAATGGTTTTAGTTTTTACTGACACGTTATTGTTTGTTATTCCTTCGATACGGAGCCATTATATTCACTGTATTACTTACCTCGATCGAGAGGATTACGAGGGGAAAATGAAAACAGTTGAATGATGCTACATGCTCTTATCGAAGGAATTGTGGGAGGAAAATATGAAAACACCGAGTCAGGTTCTAGTCAATGAGTAAATAAGTAAATCTAAATCATTAAAATTAGGTATAAATTAAAAATCTCTTTGCTTCACGGTCGTTAACTGGATCGAGCGGCAACAAAAAGGCCCCAACCTTTTTTATGCCAATCGATCATTAGAAACCCTAATAATGCTCTTCGTGGATAAATAACTATTGTTTGCGGGAGCGTCAACTGTTGTAGCCATTAGTCCCTTATGTTCACAGCATGTTATCTATTTCTCCTTCTGTGTCATCGCTTGCTCTTATTAACCGATTCTGTAGTACATACACCATTTTAATAATATTTAAATTAATATAATTAACGCTTATCCGAGAGTTATCCATTTGTTCATTATGTCATTTTGAAGATAAACTTCAATAGTTGGACATGCTTGTCTTTGAACTGGCGAATTGCAATAGATTCATGGAAAGAAGTCGTCATTTCGTCTGGAGTGTGAGGTCATAGTTAATAAATCAAGATTCCTAGTTTTTCAGTTGGAAAATCAAACGGTGTTTTCACGTCTTCGCATGCGAGTGTATCTATATCGAGTAATCGTCTGAAACACATGATCAGATATTGACAAAAATAAAACATTTCAATTTCATTTTAGGAATCATATTTTACTCTTCGTTCCCAGAGAACATTGGATGTATTGTTCCACATTTGTAAACCTTTCATTTTATTAGTCCTTGGAGAATAAGCACATAAAGATAAACAATATTTTACAGAATTCGATTTTCTGTGTAGAGCAAGTTTCAGCCTTAACTTTTCTGAACATCTTGTTAGAGCGATGTAATCGCCCGGGTTCAGCTAGCAGTAATTTTATGACACGAGTTGTAAAAGTAACATTTTATTTCGCGTGAACGAAACGTTGCGTCATAAGGCCGATAGGCCGAATTGGGGCAATTCTATGAGCAAAATAAAACAACTTTTACGACGTATCACTTCCCTAATGACTTTTTATTTTATTTTAATTCTACAAATCACTTAATTGTGTACTGCATTACATCAAGGTCAGTGCTAAGTGATGCTATCAGACGAAAGTAAGACCCCTATTTCGTTTTATTTCTTGTATTCCTATTGTTATTTGAACAGCTGAACATTGCCTGATTTAACAGCAGAGCTAGAACTGAACATTTAGCACGTTCCGCATGTCTTAAAAATAACTTCTTTACTAATGAGTGTCTAAAAACCTGATTTTAAATACGAGTTTCACCGCAGATTTGTTGTTTTCTGTATGAAAGAATCGCATAGAGCAGTAGTGGTCAAGGTCTGCTACTGTGGCAGTGCCACGCCTCGCGGCACCGTGCCATGCCACGAGCTTCTCTGTGCCACTAGCGTCGGGAGAGGAAACTATTAGTAACACCACCGTTTTACAATAGGATGGGGTTGTCTATTGCGGGCGGAATTATGAACTGCGTGGAGAAGCGATTTCGTCGTAGCACTCGTGCCACGGATTCCCGTTCGTGACATCGACCGCATAGGAGGGATATCGTTAGAGGGCGCAAACGCAACGCACACGTGGCGACTGATTAATTATTTTGTTTTTCCGGACGTCAAATGCTATGGTCATTAGTTCCTTTGGTATAATACATTTCATATCTTGGAAGGTGGTGGTGTTCCTTGTCCAGTGCAACGCGCATGCGTGGCGTGCAGAAAACGGATTAGCTTTCTTAATAATTACATTAATACTGCTGGGAACGTTAACTGCTACGGTCATTACTTTCGTTCGTGTAATGAATGTATCATGCCGGTGGATGGCAATGATTCCTTCCCTGCTAGTTGGTGAGAATGGGCGGCGATCTAATACACGTCGGTATGTGGGAGATATCCTCCTCCAGGTGCCTCCATCAATGGGGTACCGTCCCAGTCGAGACAAAACTACGCTTCTGGTGCTCCTGACTGGTCCCTTGTCATGTTGATTGTGGCAGTGTATGACATTTATGTGTAGGAGTGTAAGAGGAAGGGGAGAGGATAGAATAAGGAAGAAGACAAGGATAGGACAAGTTGTGGAGCCGGAGCTCGTTTTAGGGTTCCGCACCAGCATTAGCTTGGTATTGGTCGGAGAATTCACGAAAAACTTCCGATCAGAGTCGCCGGCCAAGAGAATTGTCTTCCAGACAGCCGCTGAATTAGACCTAGCTTTATAGCTATTGTCGAAAATCTGCCACTGCCGGGACTCGAGTCGTAGACCTCCCGGTCAGACTCGCATAAGGACAATGCTGGCTCTAAGCTACATTCGACCGGGATGATTCGCTTACACCTGATTCCGGCGTGGTTATTACGGGCGTGCGGAAATCGATGAAACGAAAAGGAGGGTGCAAATTGAAGGTTCGGGCAATATAATGAAAATCCGTATCTGACGCATCCAAAATAAAGATTTTATAATTTGCCTGAAAATAAATTTTATCATGCAATCCTGCACTAATGCGTTCGCAGAACTGCAACGCATGAATGAAAAGTGACAGGAAGTGTCGAGGATTGTCCCCCGACCTAGACAGTTTGATTCCTCCGCCCTGCAAAATTACTAATTTGACCCCGCTAGGCATACAATTAATTCACGAAATCAGTAGAGGCCAGCCTAAAGGGGAGCTTTAAAACATCGAGCAGACCACCGGGAGAGGTGGCTCAGGGCATCAACTGATGTTACTGCAGTGCCTCTGACCGGGAGGTCCTAGGTTCGAGTCCACAACGGCGGCTGGATTTTCGACACTGGCTAGATAGTCGACTTCTATTGCTG
>JAHLJT010002406.1:93845331-93907182 GCA_031308135.1 Acheta domesticus | reverse complement strand
GTCTTAGAAAAGAAATGTAACAGGAAGGTTGCGACGTTTGGACGCTTCCTCTCCGATTAGGGAAATTATACTTAATAAATTAATTAGTAAAATAATCTGTGTTTGCTTCATGAAGAGCAGGAGAAACCCTAACAGGAGAGAAAGAAAAACTGGTGGCAGCGATGGTGATGTCGGAAGAAAACCGTTAATTGAAGATTGAAGTATGCCAGTGTGTGCAACGTATGGGAACTGTATTTATGTGTGTGTAAGATACGCACTAGTACGCAACGCCGCAACTTTATGTGAAACGTATGTACGTGAATCACGGGAAAGTTTCGTGAGAATTTGTGAAAAGTTGAACTGGAAATCGGTGACAGGATAACCAATCCTAAGAACTGTCGTGAGCGAACTGTTTAAGCGGGATGTCCAGGTATCCATCACGTGGTGGATGTGTGTTTGTGTGACCGGAGCAGTGACGAGTTCTGTTACGGAGATATCAAGCGAAGGCTTGTAGAGTGGCAGAATCTGTCGGAGGCGACCGGGAAGCGACCGGAGAACGTGAAATGATGGTTATCGAGCTGTGGACCCTTAAATGCTTCGCAGTTGCCGTGTGACGGGAGCAGTGGCTAAATTCTGCAGCGGAAATATCAAGCAGATTTTGCGGAGTTGCAGAATCTACCGGAGGCTGCCTGGAGTGTGACTAGAAATACGAAACGACTGTGAACGAGCTGTGAACTCTTACGGACTTGCAGTGCCTTGTGACGGGAGCAGTGGCGAATTTCTGTGACGGAGACATCAAGCAGAGGGCTTGGGGAGTTGCGGAATCTGCCGGAAGCTACCTGGAGGTTACTGGAGAACGAGATCGACGGTGAACGAACTCTGTGAACTTGACTGTTGGAACAAGAATATTTACTAAGTATTTTGTGTGTGACGCCAGAATTTAGCTGTATCTGGTGATAAAGTGCTGATAAATCAGGTGAGCTTACTTCCCTGTTTGCATGCAAATTGTGTGTAGCTTACTATTTCAGCTGGTTATTGCTATTTGATTGCATTTTACTTGTAAAACAAAATGTCGGGATTATCGAAAGATGTTTTGTTAGAGCTCGCGGAAGCACTAGGAATTGAGTCGCCTCTGAATATGACCTTAAGACGTCTTGAAATTGCAATTAAGAGTCATTCGGATTTCGATGAGGAATGGTTTCAAGGGAGTCTAGAGGAATAGAATTAGCTAGAGTAGCAAAAGAAAGGGGAAAAAGAGTTAGAATTAGCTAAAATTAGGGAAAAAGAAAGGGAAAAAGAGTTAGAATTAGCTAAATTAGAAAAAAGAAAGGGAAAAAGAGTTAGAATTAGCTAGGATTGAGGCTGAAGTGAGAATCAGAGAAGTTGAAACGGCTTCTAGAGATAGGTCGGTTGCAGATGACAGTCATGTTACTGGACAGAATAATAGATTTCACGAAAGTAGGCAATCCTTGTTAAAACAAATGGGTAAATTTCAACCGGATGTGGAAGAAATTTATCTTTTCATCCAAAGATTTGAGCAGAATGCGAGAGCTGATAACCTGATATAGAAGATGGGCTCATTTCGTAACGTGTTTGATGCCTCCTTCCGTGGCTGAATATGTTACTCGCGAAAATATGGATGGAGTTGCATCGTACGAACAGATTAAAGAGTGGCTAATTAATAAGTATCAAGTGACGCCGGAAAAATTACGCCAACAATTTTTCGAAATCAAGAAAACCCCGAACCAAACTTGGAAGGATATTTCTTATGAGCTCTACACGAAATTATCAGGTTGGTTAAGGGTATGCAGGTAGAGACATTAGATGAATGTTATCATTACTCGTGTCGGACAGAATGAAACGGTTAGTTCCATACCAGGTAAGAGAGCAGCTTTTGATGCAGTGGCCCAAATTTAAAAACCATAAAGAGTTTGCTGATATTTTGCAACAATTTGATGATGCCAGGTCAGGTAGTGGGTTCAAAACTAGCGATCAGCTCATAACGGAAAATAGAACAAAAAGAGGGCAAGCGAGTAATATTAACAAATGGTCGAAGGGCGGAACAAATAATTCTGAAAGGGTAAATTTGAAATAAAAGAAAAATAGAGGTTCTCGGGAAATAAAATCATCGCCTACACAGATTAATAAAATTGTTCCTCTTCCTGCTGATGCCGAGAAAAGAAGGGCATTTACCTGTTATTATTGTGGATCAGTAGGGCATATTAAAAGGCACTGTCCTAAATACAAAAGTGAAGTAGATTCTGGAAAATATGAAAGGGTTCAGGAAGTAGAGGTGCAACCTGTCTAGAAGTGAACAAGGTAGGACTAGAAATTCAAAAAATCCAGGACTAGGGAAAAGAAATTGTCAATTTGATATGAAGGATAGGTACAGCAACAACTTAATTAACGGTTATTCTATTAAGGTTCTCCGCGATAGTTGGGGCTAGTATTGGACGTGATTTCCAGGAAGTATGTAGATAGAAGTCACTTCACGGGTGGTCTGTTTGGTTAAAAACCCTCTAGGCAGGAGGAACCGGTTTTCTTACCTGTGGCAGAAGTTGAAATTGTCGGATCATTTGGAAAAATTTTCGGCAGAGCTGTAGTGGTTCCTGATAGCCATGAAGTTAATAAATATTGCTTGGGAATGAAACAGCTAGGAAAATCGATGAATTAAATGACAAAAGACTTATTGAAGGGAAATGTTTTCACTTCTGAAAATAAAGATGAAATTTGAACATGTAGTGAATGAGGTTAAAACGAGGGCGGCTAGATTAAAAGAGGAGAGAGAAAAAGAGCGAGAGCAAGAATTGTTAATTGTGGAGCAGCATGAAAGAGAGCTGGATTCTCAGGAACAGGAAGACAGAGATAGGGAATTTGGGAATTCTGAAAATGAATCAGATGAGGTAGGAGAACAACAATTGCATTGTAAAATAGCATGTTTTACTAAAGAAAAATTCATTGAGGCTCAGGAAGGAGATATTAAATTGAAAGAACAAATAGATAAAATACACAAGCGGGGAACGTGATGATAGATTTATAATCAGGCAAGGTGTTCTGTTATATAAGGCACCTAACAATGATTCGGAAGGGTTAATAGTTGTGCCAGAGAGCTTGCGAAATGATCTATTGTCTTTTATTCATGATCATGCAGTGGCGCATTTGGGAATTTATAAGACACGGAAAGCTTTGGAAAAGTATTTCTATTGGCCCAATTTCAAAAATGATGTAACGAAATTTGTGCGATCTTGTGATCGATGTCAACGAGTGGGTTATGGAACAGACAAGGGAAAAGCACCGCTAGTTCTCGTTCCCACTGTAACGGATGTTTTCGAGAAGGTGTGCATAGACACTGTAGGACCGTTTCCAGTCACTACAAATGATAATAGATATATTCTGACTCTGATTTGCGAATGTCTAAGTACCCCAGAGGCTGTTCCATTAAAAGACATACAGTCAGAAACTATTGTACACGCTTTATTAGAATATTCTCCAGAATCGGATTTCCGAAAGTGGTGCAATCGGATCAAGGCAGGTCATTTGTTAGCAATTTAACAAGTGAGTTTTTGGAAGAAATGGGGAATTCGAGTACTGCATAGTTCAGTTTATCACCCCCAAACAAATTCAGTAGAGCGCTGCATAGAAGCTTAAAGAAGGTGTTACGAACCGTGTGTCACGAACACAAGAGAGTTGGGATCGCTTCTTACCGGGTGTCCTACTAGCATTTCGAACAGCTGTTCATGAAACTACGGGATTTTCTCCATCCGAACTAGTTTACGGTCGGGAAATTCGAACTCCTCTGACATTATTGAAAGAACAATGGCTAGGACAGAAAATGACAGATTCATCAGAAACACCTGTAACTGAATATGTATTTAACATAATAAATCGGTTGCGTAGATGCAGAGATCTGGCGATCGAAAATACCGAGAAAGCTAAAATTAAAGGTAAACGGTATTATGACAAAAACGTTAGAGTCCGAAATTACAAACCGGGAGATAAGGTACTTATTCTGTCAGTATTGGGAGGAAGTAAATTAGGAGTAAAATGGAAGGGGGCCAGGTGAAATTATAGAACAAATCTCACCAACCAATTATTGGGTTAAATTCCATGACACTAATAAACAACAAGTGTATCATCATAATTTGTTAAAACCTTACTACGAAAGAATAGAAGGTGTGAACAATGTAGATTTATTAAGCAGTATTGATGAAGAGGTGAGTGATGATGAAATCCTTGAAATAGAAGAGAAGGTGAATCCGGAGTGGATTAAAGAAAGCAAGTTAGAGGAAAGGGTAAATAGTGAGCAGGTTGCCCAAATAGTGTCATTACTAGCAGAGTTTAAAAATGTATTTTCTACAAAACCCGGGAAAACTGATGAAGTAATTCATGACATCCAACTAACTGAGGAACCCTCCTTTAAAACAAAATGCTATCGTTTCTCTCCTAGGCAAAGAGAAATAGTACAGAAGGAGATTAAAAAGATGTTAGGATTGGGAGTTATCAAAGAGGGGGTTTCAGATGTGTTATCTCCCATGATTTGGTTGAGGCGTCAAATAGAGAACCTAGACTCTGTGTAGATTACCGGCAGCTGAATTCTATTACGAAACCATGCATGGAGCCGATGCCTCATATTGAGGACAGGATCAACGAAGTCGCTAGTGCCAAATTTATTACTCTATTTGATCTTTCAAAGGGCTATTGGCAGATTGGCATGTCTCCGAACGCACAAAGGTATGCTGCTTTTGTGACGCCAAATGGAACTTACCTTCCTTTAAGAATGCCATTCGGGTTGCGAAATGCACCTTATGAATTTTGCAGACTTATGCGGCATGTGTTTGAAGGTCTTACGTGTGTCGTTACCTATTTAGATGATATTGCGGTAATATCACCCACCTGGGAAGCTCATTTAAGAGATATTCGCCAAGTGTTGGAGCGGGTAGATCGGTTTGGTCTTACGATCAAACCAAACAAATGCAAAATTGCGCAGGACCGGGTCTGTTATTTGGGACATATGGTAGGACGGGGATGTCTTAGTCCGGTTCAGTCAAAGGTTAAGGCTATTTCTGAATATCCTACACCTAGAAATAAAACTGAAATTAGAAGATTTTGTGGACTGATATCTTATTACGCCCGATACATTCCCAACATGGCGGTCATAGCAACTCCGCTGACTGATTTGACAAAGGAAAACCTAGGAAGGGAATCATAACTTGGAATGAGAGTTGTCAGAAAGCATTTGATCAATTAAAGAATATTTTAGTATCTGCTCCAGTATTAGAAGTTCCCAGAGCCGATTCCGAATTTATCATGCATACAGATGCTTCGGACTCAGGTGTCGGAGTCGTGTTGAACCAATTAAACAGTGCTAATGAAGAACATCCAGTTATCTATCTTAGTAGGAAATTTAGAGGAGCGGAATCTCATTATTCTGTGATTGAAAAAGAATGTTATGCTCTAGTCTGGGGAATCAAAAAGTTAAGGTACTATTTAGATAATTGCAAACCATTCACCATTGTTACTGACAATAATCCTCTTAGCTATCTTCATTCCAAATCACCTACAAATTCGCGAATCATGAGATGGATATTGTTCCTTCAACAGTTCAATTTCAAATAAAACATCGGAAAGGGAAGGACAATGTAAATGCTGATGCTCTCAGCAGAATGTATCAGAAATCATCTGATTAGTGGTGTACATACGTGTGCAAACAAGTATCCTGGAAGTGAGACTCTAGGTCACTAACGTACATTGAGATAATTCCTATACGGTTCATGAAAATGAAGCTTACGATTGAAAGTTGTGGATGTGTGTACTCAATGTAAATTAAGAATTCTTATATGTCATGAGTATTTCTATTTTTCAGTAATTCAAGTGTTCTGTGTAAATTAAGAATTCTTATGTTATGCGTATTTCTATTTTTCAGTCATTCAAGTGTTCTGTGTAAATTAAGAATTATTATATGTTATGTGTATTTCTATTTTCATCAATTCAATGTTCTGTGTAAATTAAGTGTTCTTGTATGTTATGGGTAGTGTTCGTTACTTAATGTGCTTAGCGAACTGCCAGGCCCATCTTACGAACCGAGGAGGGGAGGGTTTTATAACGACCCTTCTCGGGGGGGCGAGTGGCGAGGCGTTCCCACGAGGTGGGAGGGCCGAGCGCCCCGGAGAGGGGAGCCCGCATGTGGTTGACATTTGGCAGGCTGCGTTCCGGGGTCAGTCGAAGGGGCGGTTTCCTGGAATGTCATTTTTTTTTTGGAAGCGAGCGGAGGGGGAGAGCTGGTAGAAGTGAGGAGTGTCGAGGAGAGTAGTCTTAGAAAAGAAATGTAACAGGAAGGTTGCGACGTTTGGACGCTTCCTCTCCATTAGGGAAATTTATACTTAATAAATTAATTAGTAAAATAATCTGTGTTTGCTTCATGAAGAGCAGGAGAAACCCTAACACACAGCTTCTTTTCACCGCTTGCTCGCAGCTCACTTGCCAGCCCTCGAGCCGCGAGGACGGGGGGGGGAGCGAAGGTGCGTGAATGGCAGGCAGAGGCGGCGGAAACCGCAAGTGCAGGCGGAGGTTCGCGCGCGCGAATACAGGCGGTGCGGCGCGCCGCCGGCCGGGAGCGAAGCGGGACGTGTCGAGATTTACTGCGGGAGGCGGGAGCTCTGGGCTGTCGCGGCCCATCATTCACGCGTCCGCCCGCACCGCCGCCGCCGCCGCCGCCGCCGCCGCCGCCGCTGGAGAACGCTCGCTAGCTCGCGTTCTGCCCGGCGCGGCGCGGACAATCACCGGCTATTTATCCCAGCAACGAGCATGTTCGAGCGGCGAACGAACGGGTGTGCCGGCCAGGTGGATGGGCTTCTAGGAGTATGAGTGTCATTTTGACAGAGTATGTGACTGTGACGGAGGGAGAATGACCAATAAGAGAGAAATGTACGGGCACAATGTACTTGTACCAGTGTACATAGTTCCATTGTTCGCGTACCGGAGTTCGCGTACCGGAGTTCGCGTACCGGAGTTCGCGTACCGGAGTTCGCGTACCGGAGTTCGCGTACCGGAGTTCGCGTACCGGAGTTCGCGTACCGGAGTTCGCGTACCGGAGTTCGCGTACCGGAGTTCGCGTACCGGAGTTCGCGTACCGGAGTTCGCGTACCGGAGTTCACGTACCGGAGTTCGCGTACCGGAGTTCGCGTACCGGAGTTCGCGTACCGCAGTTCACGTACCGGAGACAGTTTAAAATGTTTTAATCCTCAACGACGTACAAAATAGGTTGATCTTATTCCTTTTAGATAGATACTTATTCAGGCAAGTTTACAAAGATTAAAGTAGACAGATAAGATTCCTATTAAGAAAGAGTTCATCAGAGATTTATTGAATCTTCTTCTTTTTGCCAGTGTTAAGGATGGTATAATAAAAGAAGTAAAAACACTACCAGGATACAGAATGGGAAATATTGAAATTAAGCTAGTTACTAAGGATGTGGACTCATTTGCAGAATGCGATGACAACTTACACAGATTGTTCCAATGGTTTTACCTGTGCTGTCAAACATATGGGACGAAAATATCTACAATCGAAACTAAATCAATGATAATAATCAAAACCCCAAAACGATGTAAGTTAGAATTAGGAGAGAAAATTATCGGACAAGTAATGGGCCTCCAGTACTTGGGCTGTCAGATTTTAGGTCTACTATTCAAAGAAATCGAACAAGAAGCAATTTAAGCAAAGAGAATATCAGATTATCAAAATGACGTCATATGAAGAAATAAGTATCTACATCTTCAACCGAAAGTAAAATTTACAGGTCTATAGAACGCCTATGCTTCAAAAACTAGAACGGAAACAGCAAGGACAAAGCAAATACTGAAGACGAGAGAGTTGAAAACGTTGAGAAAGACTGTGGGCGCTTCGAGAATGGACTGTGTAAGAAACAATCATATCAGATAACAATGTAGATTACAATCAATAATTGACTGGCGTGCAAGGTCGCGGAAGGAAATGGGACGAACATGTCATGCATTTCAACAGAAAGCATAGTGAAGACGGCTCGGGATAACAGCCCAAATGAAGGCTCGATAGGCCAATGATATGTAGAGGGACTGGAGTAGCAGGTTGAAGGCCTAGAGAGAAATAAGAAGATACTCTCAATTTTTCCAGTAACGACTGAATTTTCAAACAAAATAAGTTCCGAAACAGCCAGTAACAGTCACGGAACGCAATACGCAAATAGATAAAAGTACATTGAAACATAAGTAGGTGGTATTAATTCGAATGATGCTCTTTTCAGTTCAATCACTATGTTTATTGTCGTGAACGTAAATTGTAAAAATGAATGAATCGACTTTTAATTTGCCTACGTCATCAATTCAGCAACCAACGGATATGGTCATCGAATAACAGAAACTACTGCAAGGGGTAACAATGAACTTGGCGTAACATCATCGTTGCGGAGCGTGAGTCAATCCGAAAGCAACGTCACTTAGTCAATGCAATCCGCACGCGGCAATGGTGGAGTTAATTAAAAGCCAACCGGCAATCGACAGTCCACAGCAGTCGAGCGAACACGCGACGGCAGTGGCTGTAGCAGTCGTAGGGCTCGCTGTGCTAGGCGGCGAAGAGAGCGGATCGACGGTGGCGGGAAAAGGGGCGAGGAGCGAGGCACGACAAGCGAGGGACGAGAGGTTATTGATCAGGGGCTGGGGATAGAACGAGTGGACGAGATATGCGAGGCGGAGACTATTGTGGCGTCGTAGTAGGTAAACAAAGACTTGCAGACATGTGCTCGATATCCTTTCCTGTTCTATGGCTCGACAGCCTGCTACGGGCCTTGGCCGACCAGCGGTGACCCAGCCTCTCGGCTATGGGATAAGGGATTCGTGTGGTTGGCACGACGACTTCCCTTCACCGTATATACTGGTCTTCATAACCTATGGGTAGGATTTCTCATCGTTATACAGCATTAGATACTGGAACATTTGTAAGGAAAGCGCATAGTTATAATTTACCCGGCCGGGAATCGAACCCGAGGTTGCCCCGTGGAAGGCGAGCACATTAACGTCTTCTATGTACAATAGTTCACTAGCAACATTTTACGCTTACGTACAAGTTCTGAGGTTATTTTGCACTGCCTTCGCCTTCCGTTACGCATACGCTCATTGCATCTCGAACTCTCGGTTGATGCAAACAAGGGATACGACATCGATGTCGATGTTTTCGAAACATCGATGTTTCTACAAAACATGTTTTAAACATCGATGTATTCAAGTCGATGATTGTTCAACATTAATATTTTGTGCTCAATGTTTCGATGTTTTGTTCGTGGTTGAAAAATTCACATAATCACAATTTTGTAAAAGTTAAAATATGAAATAATCACTTATGTATATGTATTCTAACCACACGAACGCTGTTGCACTGCCCTCATTAAGAAGACTGTTCATCGCCCGTGATGATTTTGATAACCTTCTTTCTTCGTATTTCGGACATGGGGATGCGTTTTTAACGGTTTTAAATTAAATTTTAATTATAAATTAATATACTAGGTCTCTGTCGAAATAATTTTTATTGCGCATGCATTTAATGTTAGAGGTTATTAAACCAGCTTTAAAACATCAATGTTTAAAAACAACTAAGTATTTTGATCGATGTAGTATTAATATCAATGTTTTAATTTTGGACATCGATGTTCGTCAACATCGATGTTTTACTGTTGATATAGCATCACTAGTGCAGACCCTCCACCCCGGCGCTTTACTGCACCAGTTAGGACCACAACTAGCCGCCTTCGGGGCAAATTTTCTAAAGACAGTTTGAGGCTAGTTCCTCGCTTGTCCGTACGGTGCATACGGTCTGTTTGGGTCACGGTGTAAGATATACATCTTAAGATGACATCTTAAACTGTGGCTACAGTAAAACACAGTTTTACAAAAC
Organism: Acheta domesticus; assembly: GCA_031308135.1. Lineage (NCBI taxonomy): Eukaryota > Metazoa > Arthropoda > Insecta > Orthoptera > Gryllidae > Acheta > Acheta domesticus. Next base: position 93,897,279 of record JAHLJT010002406.1, on the reverse strand, counting down.
ATTACCTAGCCATTCTCGCAACTGTTCGCTCTAGACTTTACCAATTCCACCGCGAAACGGCAAATCACCGACTTGAAATTAGAAATCCGCTGGTCACAGAGCTGTCAAATGGATAAAGACCAATCACGACCTTGCCCAAATGAGACCCAAAGATCGCAGCGCTTATATGCGAGAACTGTGAGAACTAGCCTCACATAAGCTTCAGTTTTAGAGTGGGAGTGAACACACCTATATATCTCACACAGTGGTTAGGACGCCCAGTGCGGCGCAGTCGCCGAGTCCCGTGGAGCGCGCGTTCCGCCTCCCTGCGGGGAAACAGTGCGTCCACAGGCGTGGAGACCACCTCTCTGGGCATCTGCTGGGCTCGCACACTTTTTGGCAGCCACGTGATCACCTTCAGCTTCCCTGCGAGGAAGGCCACTCGGTCATGGTGTTATCGTCCTTGCGTCCTGGGGGTACCTCAGCTGCCTATTTTTTTGCGGCACCTTCAATCCCCGTATGTTCGCGTGCATTTGGGCTGGCGGGGACAGCTTCAGAGGGGTCGACGGAATGACGGGGCGGCGGAGACGATGGGGCGGCACGATGGGGCGGCAAGGGCGGGGATGACGGGAAGGGTGGCAGGGGCGGTAAGGGTGGCATGGGTGCGAGGGGCGGGGCCGATGGGGGTGGTCGGACGACGACGGGGTGGTGGGGACGACGGGGCGGCAGGGACGACGGGGCAGCGGGGACGACGGGGCGGCGGGGACGACGGGGCGGCGGGGACGACGGGGCGTTGGGGACGACGGGGCGGTGGGGACGACGGGGCGTGAGAGACGACGTGGCGGCGAAGGCGGTACAGTCGAGGACGGAGAGGGTGGCAGGGACGCAGGGTGTGGGCGGCGGGGTGGCCAAGCACCGCACTCAAATCGTGATCCCCGCGGGTCGGGTGTCGGCGGGCGGGGGGATCGCGGCGGACTCAGCCGGAGCGGCGCCACGACCTGGCGTGGCGTGGAGTGGCGTGGCGTAGCCTGCGTGGGGCGCGAGGCGCGATGAGGCGTGGCATCGCGTGCCCGTGCAGCCGCTCGCGTGCCGGGTCGACGGCACGCGCCGGCGCCGCGCCGCGCCCGCTGCGGAGGCGTTGTCGACGGAAGTCGCCGATTGCGCGGGGGGGGGGGGAGCAGTTGACCAACGATTTTGTCCGCGCTACAGAAAACACACCGGAGTGGCGCTCGCAATCTTTGAACACGTGTCCCTGATAACGGCGTTAACGTGGAAATACGATCACGGTACGTCACCTAATGATGGTGACAAAACATTTTGTATAAGACTCTGATAAACATAATTGTAATTCGACGTTTCAAATACTTACACATAACTCATTCAAAAACAATGTATTTTTCGTTTCGGATACTTAATGCACAAGATTTATACTACATGTTTAGAAGGTGCCTTATTCTTTAAAATATTGTTGGTAAAGTTCTGGTAATATTATATTCTTTAAAATATTGCTGGTAAAGTATAGGTTCTGCATTTGATGCATCTGTTGTTTAGAGTGGACAACTTTCAATTCGTAAACTCTATATTTGTACTTTCTTTGAATAATTTCATTTTGCCTTTAAACAATTAATTCTCATTTCATTAGCAAATCCAGTGATCGGATTTATTGTCATAGATTTGCTTTCATTCATGTTCGGAGGCGCCAAATATTAGCACCATGCTGTGACTTTAAGGCAAATTAATATTCTAAAAAGGAAAGGTAATTAAAAAAAAATGTTGGGTTCGTGGCAAAGTGTAGTGAAAATTATTGTGAAATGGGGAGTGTAGGATATATTTCAAGGAAGAAAAAGGTCGGGCACATCACAAAAGAATGGAAATGCTGAGGCAAGAGACACGATTTGGGTCAGGGTTAATGAAGAAATATGAATGAGGACGGATAACCAGGTTTTGGAAGTAAATACCATGTTATTATCGCAATCACATAAATGATGGATGATACGATGTGGAGATTTTAGGGTAGAAACATAGGGCGAGAAAGATATTAGCGATGAAGCAATGTAAAGGAAAACGGGCAAGGAAGATTCTGAACAAAAATATCAGTATAGTATATGAGAAGAGACCCTGCAAGGGAGAAGAAAAAAGGTTTGGATATGACAGATAATGAGGTGCTGCAGATGGAAGGTACAGAATTGCGGCAGGACAGCGAAGGTACAGTATTCCAGCAGGAGAAGCGAACAAATTGGCGTTGTGCACGTATTTTGGCACGATTATTTAACAACATGAAACGTTTCCCTGGGAAATGTGAAACGTTTCCATGAAGAATATTTGGACTCGGTATGACACATTGCCTTTGGTTGGTATCTCCATTGACCGAGACGAGAGCAAACATCACGCGCATTTCACGACAGTAAACCGTTGCGTTGCACAGATTGTAGAATTCCCCGACCCAACAACCCTAAACGCCTCTTATTTACGACGTACCAATTTCGTGATCGCCGATGGGTAAAACACAGTAATACAGCACCTGGCCACACGTCGTAACCTGCCGGTGCCGGGTCCCGCGCTCGCACTGGGTTCGAAGCCCGGCTGGGGGCGGCGGGGGGCGTGGGCGTGCGGCGCGTGGGCGCGCGCCAGGGGCTATTTGCGCCGCGGCGCGGCGGCGCGGGGCCCGAACGAGCGGGCGGCGCGCGGCCCGGCAAGCGCTCCGCTTTTAGCGCGTGGGAACCGCCGCCGCCACAGCCCCACCACCCCGCCCCGCCCGGCCCCGCCCCCCCCCGTTCCGAGCCATCGACCGCCGCCGCGCCCGCCCTGCGCCCGCCCTGCGCCCGCCCTGCGCCCGCCCTGCGCCCCGCCCTGCGGCCCGCCCTGCGCCCGCCCTGCGCCCGCCCTGCGCCCGCCCTGCGCCCGCCCTGCGCCCGCCCTGCGCCCCGCCCTGCGCCCGCCCTGCGGCCCGCCCTGCGCCCGCCCTGCGCCGCCCTGCGCCCGCCCTGCGCCCGCCCTGCGCCCGCCCTGCGCCCGCCTGCGCCGCCCTGCGCCCGCCCTGCGCCCGCCCTGCGCCCGCCCTGCGCCCGCCCTGCGCCCGCCCTGGCGCCCGCCCTGCCGGCGCCCGCCCTGCGCCCGCCCTGCGCCCGCCCTGCGCCCCGGCCCTGCGCCCGCCCTGCGCCCGCCCTGCGCCCGCCATGCGCCCGCCCTGCGCCCCGCCCCTGCGCCCGCCCTGCGCCCGCCCTGCGCCCGCCCTGCGCCCGCCCTGCGCCCGCCCTGCGCCCCGCCCTGCGCCCGCCCTGCGCCCGCCCTGCGCCCGCCCCTGCGCCCGCCCTTGCTGCCCGCCCTGCGGCCCCGCCCTGCGCCCCGCCCTGCGCCCGCCCTGCGCCCGCCCTGCGCCCCCCTGCGCCCGCCCTGCGCCCCGCCCTGCGCCCGCCCTGCGCCCGCCCTGCGCCCGCCCTGCGCCCGCCCTGCGCCCGCCCTGCGCCCGCCCTGCGCCCGCCCTGCGCCCGCCCTGCGCCCGCCCTGCGCCCGCCCTGCGCCCCCGCCCTGCGCCCGCCCTGCGCCCGCCCTGCGCCCGCCCTGCGCCCGCCCTGCGCCCGCCCTGCGCCCGCCCTGCGCCCCGCCCTGCGCCCGCCCCTGCGCCCGCCCTGCGCCCCCGCCCTGCGCCCGCCCTGCGCCCGCCCTGCGCCCGCCCTTGCGCCCGCCCTGCGCCCGCCCTGCGCCCGCCCTGCGCCCGCCCTGCGCCCGCCCTGCGCCCCCGCCTGCGCCCGCCCTGCGCCCGCCCTGCGCCCGCCCTGCGCCCCGCCCTGCGCCCGCCCTGCGCCCGCCCTGCGCCCGCCCTGCGCCGCCCCCTGCGCCCGCCCTGCGCCCGCCCTGCGCCCGCCCTGCGCCCGCCCTGCGCCCCGCCCTGCGCCCGCCCTGCGCCCCCGCCCTGCGCCCGCCTGCGCCCGCCCTGCGCCCCGCCCTGCGCCCGCCCTGCGCCCCGCCTGCGCCCGCCTGCGCCCCGCCCTGCGGCCCGCCCTGCGCCCGGCCCTGCGCCCGCCCTGCGCCCGCCCTGCGCCCGCCCTGCGCCCGCCCTGCGCCCCGCCCCTGCGCCCGCCCTGCGCCCGCCCTGCGCCCCGCCCTGCGGCCCGCCCTGCGCCCGCCCTGCGCCCGCCCTGCGCCCGCCCTGCGCCCGCCCTGCGCCCGCCCTGCGCCCGCCCTGCGCCCGCCCTGCGCCCGCCCTGCGCCCGCCCCTGCGCCCGCCCTGCGCCCCCGCCCCTGCGCCCGCCCTGCCGCCCGCCCTGCGCCCGCCCTGCGCCCGCCCTGCGCCCGCCCCTGCGCCCGCCCTGCGCCCGCCCTGCGCCCGCCCCTGGGGCCCGCCCTGCGCCCGCCCTGCGCCCGCCCTGCGCCCGCCCTGCGCCCGCCCTGCGCCCGCCCTGCGCCCGCCCTGCGCCCGCCCTGCGCCCGCCCTGCGCCCGCCCTGCGCCCGCCCTGCGCCCGCCCTGCGCCCGCCCTGCGCCCGCCCTGCGCCCGCCCTGCGCCCGCCTGCGCCCCGCCCTGCGCCCGCCCTGCGCCCGCCCTGCGCCCGCCCTGCGCTCCGCCCTGCGCCCGCCCTGCGCCCGCCCTGCGCCCGCCCTGCGCCCGCCCTGCGCCCGCCCTGCGCCCGCCCCTGCGCCCGCCCTGCGCCCGCCCTGCGCCCGCCCTGCGCCCGCCCTGCGCCCGCCCTGCGCCCGCCCTGCGCCCGCCCTGCGCCCCGCCCTGCGCCCGCCCTGCGCCCGCCCTGCGCCCGCCCTGCGCCCGGCCCTGCGCCCGCCCTGCGCCCGCCCCTGCGCCCCCCGCCCTCTACCACTCTCAGGCCCTTCCGGCTGCCCACCAGCCGCTGCTCGACTTCTGCCTATCCTGTGCCCGCCCTCCGCCTGCTCTTTTCCCACATCCTCTGCGCGCCCTGCGCTCACGTCCACCCTTTCCCTCGACTACCTCGCGCCCTAACTCATCACTCGCTCTTCCCGCTGGTTTCGCGCCCATTCCGCGCCCACACCCTCCCCAGGCCTGTGCCTCCCTCGCCCGCCCCGTGCTCGTTGGCACTATCACCGGCATCCGGATTTTGGACAAATGCGCCCTGGATTTAATCAGGATCATTCTCGGTACTTACTTGCCAGTCACACGTGTACATTTTAAATGACGCGCGAGTGGTTTCTGACGCATTGCAACAAAGAGTACGTCCTTTATACCAGAATTCTCCCTGAATCAGTAAGCCCCAAGCCTCTGCAAATGCTGTAAATACCGACCTTTAATCAATCAATGTCCTATTTCAATGCACAATTTTTTTTTTAAATTATAGGTGTGGACTCAATGTAACCAAAATATAACGATTTTGTTTTTTCTGCGAGTTTCACAGCTTTTGTTAACAAACATGCTTCACTTAGTGCATTCAATCGCAAATATCACATTCGAGACCCGGCTTTTCTCCTTAGAGAAGCGTGCTTCCAACTCTTTTTGGTGTCCAATCATGTTCGGATTTTTGTCATTCTAGGACGACAATGTAAGGTACTCGGACTTGCCCTGTTCCTATCCCTCTAATTCCGCTATTTCTTAATCAACATCCACCTCATTCCATTTTATTTCCTAATCATCACTTTTGGAGGATTCGTGTCGTGGTGTTGCGAATCATTTTAAAATTATTACACGTAAATTCCCATGAGTACAATTATGATCTGAAACTCTAAATTTGATGTCAAATTGTCATGATATCGTTCATTTGCAGACACAACCTCAGAAAAGCAACTTTCACAACGTATCTTATATTTTAAATACAATCACCAAAATTTTCATCATAATTGGTATGAAAAAATGATGGCTCAAATAATCGTCGCAAAATATATATCCATGGTAAGGATACAAAATTCAATAAAGTCATCAAAAGCAGAGCTAAAAACATATGTCAAATGGATATGGTCAAATGCGAATATTCTGAGAGCTGGACGAGTTTTATATTACAACAATTTCAGAGCACCATAAACAAATTTTAAAAGAAAAAAGAAAAAGAAAGAGGATTACGTCCATCGTTCTAAAATAGCCATTTTCACATTTATACAAGTGCTATCAAAAAGCTATCAGATTTGGAATGTTCCATATTTAACATTTTTTTGTGAAGTAATCGGTTTCATCCAGTCAATTATAATTATGTATTACAATCTCGATTGACGAAAAATTTTCTCCCTGCCCATGATAGGAATTCGGTTGAGCTCACGTTTATCACATATGGGTGTTAATTACATTTTCCATTAACATTTTAATTTCGAATAATAGCCTCATCAATTACCATTTTATCGATAAAATATGCATCAAGAGTTTCCTGCATATCCGTTGTTGTAACGAATTCAACTGCGATCTCCCTTATTTTCGTGCACCAATACTCATCGCTTCCAACCTTGCTAATATGTATGAGCACGCACGCATATCGCCAACTGCGATATTTACATTGCCGAGAAATTGTATTACATTCGGCGCAAAAATTAAACTTTTATTGAACCAGGAAGTATTCCTATCACACCTTGAAAGCAAATATAATGTGGAATTCACAAACACTTTTCAATCCTCACGTATGTATTTTCCTATTTCACGAAAAAACGTGATTTTGCAAGATAGTAAAATTAATGTTTGAAGTGTGTTGGTCCCGTCCGTGCTGTGAATGAATTTCAAACTTGATTTTTTTCAATTCATGAATTCCATTGTTGGATCATGATATGCATCTTTCTTCGGTGACCGAAAGCATTTTCCAAGTATTTTAAAAATTTTATTCAACCTAATCCTTGACTGTGTTCCTTAGTTATATCTCTTGCATTCACTTATTACATTACATTATTTGTTACTACAGTATTCTCCAAACCAATCTACTTATCCGAAATTCAATTTACCACGGAAACAATAAGATTTTGGCCAAATAGGTTGGTGAAATACTAGTTAACAAAGTAATGGTACATATCCAATAATGGAATAATAATTTCATAATCAATTACATCTCATAACTGAAAAAATATTTTATTTAATATTAATAGCACAGTTTAACGAAAATTTTATTGGAAATATTCGCCCGGTTGCAAATAGATTAAAAAAGCTCTTCTGGTAGTCACTGGAATCAATTTGCAAATACTGGAACATTGAAAGCAGATGTATTTATAAATCATATTTTATCCAGTCATGCCTCCTTTTTGGACTGCCAGCAATACCTGTCATCAACCTCAATTTAATGCTACTCAAAACTAGCAGATACGATCCACACCCCACGACCTACACCGATGAAAACCGTGCATTCACGTCTGTTCCATCATCCACATACATTCCAGATGCATCGCATCCACTTTTCACTGGCTCGTTCCGCCCGGACGGGTGGGAGGGGAGCGGGGGGGGCACTTCTCCAGGGGGACGAGCGAAGCGCCAGAAGCTGCGTCTGTCGAACCCCCGTCTCCTCCCTACGCCCCGAGGAGAGGGAGGAGGGGGGCTGAATCGGCAGCAGCGCACTCCCAAAGGGCCCGGCGAAAACTTTTAAACGCCCCACCGCGCGTATCTCAACTTTAACGACGACCTGAGGCGACCTTGTGTTGATAAATTGACGGAGAGGTACACGCGCTGAACTCACTGTTCGGATAGATACAGAGAAAAAAAGCAACAAAAAAATAAAAACTGGCACAGCAAAATGTATGGGATGCGATAAAAATTTCATACACTTTTAATGAGGATGTGTAGGCCGCGAACGGAAAAGGAGTTCCCCAAGGCTACATCGTCAGACGGAAGTTCTTTTTTTTTATCTCAAGAATGCGACCTCTTCAATTCGGAACAGTCCTATACTTCAGGAGGAATATTCCGTCGAGTGGGGCACATGCTGCTTCTATTAGCTTAGGTAACGAAGTTCTTCACGTCAGCGCAGCAATTGTCAGTCCACGCGAGGGCTGGGCTGTGTTATTCTGGAATGAAGAGGCGTCTGCACTTTATAGGCAGATTCGTTTTGTTTTTGACTCGAGCTTGACGAAGGGAGAAGCCTGACGTGAGTGGTTACAGACGAGTGGGGAGCAAGGGGATGGGGCATCTGGTTGAAAGCACCCTGGAGTTCAACGAACAAGAGGATACGCTGGAGAGAGAATTGGCTTTTTCTCCAGCGAAAAAATGAGGAGTGCTTGATACTATGATAAGAAGCACGAATGGGCATAACATGTGTATTTCAACACTTGCATGCGAACAGCGTATCGCACTCAAGTTTTTCAACTACGAAAGTCTACGAAGCATGAAGTGGCCCCTAAGAAACTCACTTTACATACATTAAATACTGAAAATTTATTAAGTATTTAAAAGATTGTAATTATAAACAGTCACGCAGAGGCTCAACTACGATATTCCTCAGTAGATGAGCGAGGAGCTATGAGAAATTTGCTTTTATTATGAACTTACAAGTAATTGTACTTATCTATTTATCACACAAGGTATACATTTCTATACAACTTCCTGTTTGCAAATTCTTGCAAATCGAATTTTAATTTCCTTCCTCATAAGGGGTCTTAACAGTCACCTCCTTATATCCTTCGCTTTCATTATTTTATTAACTTATTGTAACCACCTTCCTCCTATTTTGGCCTTCCTCTTTTCTTCCTACCCACCGGAAAATACTCGAACCAAAATTGTCTTTCGGGGCCAGATCTCACCACCCACTGTGGGGAAACACTGCCACCTTGCGAGGTAAAACATTCACTACACTACGGGGCTAAATGACCTCGGAAAACGTGTCCGGAAAAGTCAATCAATTGAATGTTTTTTAATCATTCTTTCATTTAATCAATTTCATATTGTCGCCCTAGGATGTCCGAGGTGACTAAGAGTGTGTACCGACTCAGCGCTACGGTCGGAAGGATGGTGGGTTCGAGTCCCGCCCTGGGTATGGTTGTTCATCCCTGATCAGCAGAACCGGAAAACCTCGCATTCTGTTAACCCTATATCAGAGGAACTCACAAGTGTGTTGGTGTCTGGTGTGCTTTCATACACATTCATACACACAGTTTTTCATACACAACCTTCATATGAAAGAACTAATCTAAGTAGTGCGGACGTTTCCGGCAGCATCGGAGAGTACGAAGTTCTTTAGAAAGAAAATCGAATTGTCTTATTTTTAATTTTATGTGTCTCTCAATACATGAGCAGCTTTTGCTGCTACCGGCAACTAGTCTCTACTGTTGCAATTATAGTACTAAGTAACATCACTACATTTGCTTTGTTTACAAATCTCAAAGAATGTTTGAATCGTATACTAACCTTAGGTCAAAAAGAACTACCGTTTCTTTTGACAGTTGTACAGGAAATGTCACATCCAGGTCTAAATTGAGCAGTACAAATTGTATGTTGACAGACAAATTAGGAATGTCGATGTTTGCGGGCACCGGAGAGGAGTCGCATTTAAATTCACGGCAAAGAGTACGGTGATGCAACAGCGAAACGAAAACTTGTTTTTAATCTACCATCAATATTTACTTACAAATACATTAACATCGTCCAAGTTGTAAGGAAGTTTACAACTTGAGCGAAGTTACCTTAAGTACAAGCTTCATCTGCATTATAGGCACGCGTTATTGTTTTCCACAAGAGCACGAGACTTTCAGGCACATCCTCTTTATACCATCCTCCATGTTTTCACTAAAAGGTCCGGACTAGTTGTGTGGAATGTATTAACTCATTTTTTTATCGGGGTATTCGAGAAATATTTCAAATTGTTTTCAAAGTCTCACAAGTTAAAATGTCAATATATAATTATGATTGTTAAATCATTAATTGGGTAATTAAAGAATTTAGGAAAGTGAAAATGACAATTGTACTTTAAACTGCATTTCTTAAGAAAAATCTAAAAATTAGGTTAAATTTTGTATACACCTGAAAATTTAATGCAAATTATTGGATATAAAAAATTCAATCTGAGATGGAGTAGTTTTGAAAGGTTTAAAAAAATGTGCATTTCTGACTACTTCAAGGCAAAATATTTGCTTTTGCATACATTATAAAATGCAATAAAGGGTCAGAAAATTATTCACCCACTCGTTACAACTCTCTTTTTATATAAAATGTACGTGTTTTCTATATATAACTGCAGTTAATATTTATAAAATGGACGGTTTTTCTTTTTCTTACATGGAACATATTACGATATTCCTAGAAAAACATTGCGAAGCTGTATATTATGCAGAGAATACATCGAAAACTTAATAACTCCCTGAGAAAACGAAAGTATGTGTCTTGAGACATACGGTAGCGAGAAAAAAATTCACCAGTAAAAGATGTTAAGTTCACATTGTCACAAAAAGAGTGAATCAATAATCATACCAAGAATATATTAACAATACATTACAAACTACCACACTGTGTTTTCAAAGTTTCTTGAAAATCATTCATGCCTTAACATGAATTATAGAACTTGGTCAGAATCCAAGTCCAAAATGTCGGACCTAACAATTTTTTACCCAAATGTTATTACATTACTATGTAATTATGATTTAAAAGTAATTCTTAATATTTAACAGAAAGAAAACAACACAACTATCAACGCGCATTCTGCTCTCGAAAAATTTAGTTCCACCAACCACCATTTGCTGTACAAGCATTATTTACACTGTTGGTATTAAACTACATACAATTATGTTAGTTTACTATTCCAACGATTCACTCGTAGCTCACTCTTAAATGAGATGATAAAACTTGGATTGACTTTGAGAATATACACAGCAATGCACATTTGTAAGCAATGTCCATTCCTGAACGGAGATGAACGAATTGTAAAACTAGATTTATTCATGTAGCTAAAGTTTTTTACTTTCTCGCTACCGAGTAGAGAGAAAGTTATGTAATGCTGCGCGAAAAAACGGCGAATTTTCGGTGGAAAAATTTTATTACAGAGCCCTGGTAACAAAAAAGTGGATAAATCCAGTTCTTAAATTTTAAAAAATTCCTCTAATACGTGGTATACCCAGAATCCATGTTTTGTGAGCCCTTGATACCCCAAAAAATTGAATGACGGCAAAACGTTTGTCTGACCGTCTGTGGAAATTCTAGCGACTAAACCATTCAGCCGGTTTTCTCCAAAATTGATGTTCCCCAAACCTGATCTAATAAATGTCGCGGTGCCTTGGATTTGAAACCGATATCTTAATTTTTGGGAGCTCTTTACATGAAACCCAGGGGTCATTTCCAAATTTTCAAAACATGTTGAATAGTGTGAAGGACGTTTCAAAGAATGATGCAGTTCTCATGTTCGTTGAAAATCCTGATTTTTGAAAATTACAAATGCTCAATTTTTTTCTGAGTCTTCATACAACTAAAATATTGCAGATAGAGTTTTTTTCTCTGGATGAAATCTGTTCCTTAAAGATAGATTTTGAAATAAGGTCGTGTACAATTTTTCGAAAATTTGAGTACTTTTCGCGTAATTTTGCATGAAAGTACAGGCGAAAAAATACGTGCTGTTTTAGCACTACTAGTTTTCTTTTGCAACAATAAACCTCCAACAATTACTGACTAACTTTTCTTTGCATTGAAATAGATTATTCACAACTGATTTAGGTTAGGTGTCGTTATGTAGTTGATAAAACTTAGCAACACAGTCGTAAACACGAACATGAAACCTCGATAGATTTGCACTCAACTTAGTACATGTATCCTGTTCATTTTTACCTTCTAGATACCATCCATGGATGGTTCTTAAGTAAATGCAATATTCGTCTAGTTCCGTCAGAAGAGAATGCTCAATTTCACTCGTTTTCAGCCATTTCTCATGTGAAGCTGAAATCTGTCAATGCCGCACCAGTCGATTCGATAGTCCATCTTGAATACTGTCAAACATCATAATCGATAGACGACGGTGTGTTCTTTCACCGAAATGCTGTTTTTGCAAATATTAATAAGCACTAAGCACAGGGGGATGAGTTTTCAGAATAATGCTTTGCAAACGAAATGGTTGTATATTTGTCCCGGGAATGCGAATTAATCGAAAGCAAGTTTGCCTCTCATAAGAAGACACGAAACAAATAGTAGTCATATGCCGACAAATAAATATTTTTTTCGAACGTAACGACCCAATATTTTTTTAAAATCAAGAACAGAAGAAAAACCTTTTACTCAAATCCAAAAATTTCAATTCACTGACCGATTACGCAAAGCATAACACCGACCTCTAAATAAGTTCCGTCAGATTTTTGGCTTACCAAAAAGCTATCATCGGTATTATCTTGTTTCTAAAATTCAGTAATATCTAATACTCAGTACAAATTAAATGACGTATGTATAGTCAGGATGAAAGGAAAATTATGTAACAGAGTACGTGGAAGAGGAATGTTTTTCCCACGCGTTGACGAGACATAATTCATCTATCAGTAAGAAGTTTTTCAAGGACAAAACGTAATACATCATTTATGACTTACGCAAAGAGAGATTTCTACAGTGAACTATGTGAACCTGCCTATCTCAAAGTTAAAAGTTCCTCTCGGTCATGCAGGAAATGACATCTGATGCAATCGATTAAAAAATATGTCCAATCTGCTTCAGTGAATATGCATATTGAAAAAATTATAACTTACTGCAAAAGTCAAAAATCACTCTTCGATTGATACATCTCTCTCTGTCTACCTGTCAGTCCATCCATCTGTGCACGACTCTAGCGCCTAAACCGTTCAGACGATTATCTCAGTCATTCTGGACGAACTCGCGTACCTGCAAGATTCAAATGGATATTTTTATTTTCAGGGTTCTTTCACATGATGCTTCAAACACATTTTCAAACATTTCTCGAAAATGGCTTCAAATTTGTTGATTGAACTATTTCCTCGAATAGCGTAAAGGACATTAGAAGTTCGTCAAATCTCTAAATATTCGAAAATTCCGAAAGTTCAAACTTTTTACGTCGTCTTCCTATACTTGCAATATTGTTGATATATTTTTCTCTAATGAAACCTGTTTTAAAAGTATATCTTGAAATTAGTTCATGAACAGAACAAAAATTTTGCTTAATTCTTGATTGAAGTAAAGGCAATTTATGTTCTCTGGAAAGCGACACTAATTTCTTTTAATTTTTCCTTAGGATAGATCATTTTACGATTTTAAATGGCGCAGGTCTCTGTTTCGACTAAATCAGTATTTTCGATAATTGGAAACAAAAAACTAACATCTTAAACTAAAATATTGCTGTTAGAGTTTTCTACCTTAATGAAATCAGTTCTTTAAAAGTATATCTTGAAAATATGTAAATTAAAACCTCTAAATTTTTGAAAATTGTTAATAAAAATGTTCGACTGTTTTTGAGCATCGGAAAGGACGAGTTTACCTCTGAGTCTGGCGGTGAAGGCGTAACGTGACTGGTATATTCACTCTAAAGACCTGTGTTTGAATCTCAGCACAATGTTTCAATGTTTCTGGTTGAAAACACTTTTGCAGGTTCATACAGTATTATAATATTGTGTAGCCGTTCTGTGCCAGCAGCCGCTCTGTGCGTAATGAAGTTGTGGGCTCAAATTGCGCGTAAGGCATAAATCTTTTCGCCTTGTGATCATGAATTAAAGGTAATTGCAGATCACTAGATCTCCTGTAATATTATCCGTTTTATTAACTCATAACTACCAAGTGGCGTAATACCTCCGACCGAGTGGTTGAAAATTGTAATGAATTTGTAAAATGAAAATGGCGTGACAGGAGAAGCAAACAACTGCATCGTCAAACAAATATATCGTCATTCATCACCTTATGCTTTTCCGAAAAGGCAAGAACTAATTTTCAGACATTCGCCAACATCCCTTTGGATTCATGGCAGTAGAAGAAGAATGGTGGTTGTTTAACCTGTGCAAAGAATTGACTACAGTTAAATATGCTACATGAAGAAAACCAAGAAAAGTACAAAGAAAAAGAAGTTGGAAAAGAAGGAGAAGAATATAAAATAGAAAAGGAGGAAGACACGAGAGAGGAGAAAGAGAAGTAAATGGAAAGAATGAGGAGAGAAGAAGGGAGAAAAAGAAAAGAAAGAAAAGAAATGAGAAGAAGAACAAAGAGGATGAGAAAAATGATAAAAGTAAGCCAAAGACTATGAAAGCCAAGAAAAAAAAGAAGTGGCATTTAACGAGAACACGTAATGCCTTAGAATTGATAAAATTATACGCAATTTCAGGTCAAAGTTCGTCCCGACAGGGCGGCTTCACAATTCTGGAAATTCGGGAATTGATGAATGGGCCTAGTTACATATAAGCATACACAATCCCAATCAAGACTAGACGTGTGTATCTTCGTTCGCGAAGATACGTCCGTAATTTCGCCACATCCGTAATTTACCTTACCAAAAATTATTATACAAGGCCATTATTTTAATACTATATCACCGAAGTGGATTAGATAGTTAATTAAAAATTTGGTAGTAATTGAGAAAAAAAATATTATCACCAGTCACAAGCGATCCTTTGAAAGTCTAGGGGTTTCTGACTCAACATTTACCTACCTGGACAGTAAGTGCAGAGTAATGCTCATGCGGACATTTACATTACTCGAAGCTCTCGTCCGGTGTTCCTATATGTTTTTTTTAAACTGTTTTGTTGCATTCTTAAAGAAATTTCCATGGCTCTGTTTATGCAAATTTTAATTAAACTCTGTCACTTCCTACACCGTAAAAACCATAAATGAGATTCAAACAAAAGATTAGTAAAATCTTCTTGTGAGAATTTAAAAAAATAATTCGGATTGTAACATTATTTTTATGAAGTAAATAATTCCACCAGCCATCATTATTTTTATTACGCAAATAGATAAAAATGTTGGAAATAACTTCTTTAGAAATTAGCCTTACCACAGAACGAGAAGCCACGTTTCCACATATGCATGGTATTGCTCTGAAGACCACGCCTTCAGTTCACATACTATTGTATTTAGCGAATTCTGGCGGTCAGAAATATTTGACAATTGGCGTAATTTTGTTTCTTTTCATTTTAAATTTTGTTTCCACTTGTAATTCAAATTTAAATTAAATCTTCCTCTAATATTTTTTTATCTTTTGTCTAGGTTAGAACTGAATTGATGGTAAATTAATTTTACGGGCATCGAATAAATGTACTGAACTAATTTGGAAAACCACGAATTATTTAAACTCAGTTTAATGTACCAAATTGTTACTATTTATTACGCCTGTTAAAAGCAGCCATTTTATTAATAAATTCCTCATTTTCTTGTATAGCGTATTCCTTTAAAACGATCAAGAAGAAAGAACAACATGCGTTTCTTTTTTTTGATGATATCGTTGCGAGAAGGTTATTGCAATACGAAAAATAAGTAAAGATATGGTCCTAACACTAAGAAAATGTAACATTTAATAGGAATGAATTATTCAATTTCTGAATTTGCACATTTCGTAACTAATGACAATATTAAAATTATTAAATTGACAGGTATTAAAGCTGATCAAACTCCCCAAACGTATTAAAATGTTCTCGCAAAAAGCCACATTGGAAAGGCGCGGCGCTCCAGCGCGTTCTGGCATTTTGTCACGTCTCTGATGTGTAAGCAGAAACACTGATAAGGACGCCGTTGGAGATCCCTTGGTCACTGACTGATTGCAATTAAATAAAATCAAGCGATCCTCATATTCGTATATTTAAAAAAATTCAAAAATCCTCATATTCATAAATAGAAAGGACTCAGAAAACTTCAGCTACGTAATGATACCAGTATCGTGTTGGAAAATTCTGATCTCTAAATGATTTAATAACGCGCATTACATAACAACACCGTTCACAGGTTGACATCCCTCCTGTTTCTGAATACACCGGGAGAAGTGAAATTTTTAAAGCGTAGAAATGGGCATTCGATGATGCTGTAATTATAAAAAAAAATTTTAGCATTAAAGTATGAAAAGACAGTCCTTGGATTGACTGATTAGTAATTCCGGGCGCGCCAACTGCTAAGGTCATTAGTCCCGTAAATGTTTATCGCGGGGAGGGGGCAGTTTCTCCGCTGAATGGTGAGATCCGGGGCCAATCTACTGACGGCTAACGGAGTTTCCCACAACTAGGTATATCTCATCAGTGTGACACCGTCGTAGCCAGGACAAGCTTTAAGCTCACGACTCCTCTCCCAACAAGTAGTGCAGTGCAAGTAAGTGTAAGTATATGTGTAATGGGTGAAGACTGGGGCAAGGAAGAGGAAGGAAAGATGGCGCGCGATCCCTGACCCGTTTGTTAGGGCACTACTCTGGCCCCCGTTCGCATGGAATAGACCTGGAGAAAGCACGGAAAACTAACGATCAGAGCAGTCGGTCACTACAATTCTCCTCCAGACTGGATTCGACTTCGTTCTGTAGCTAGTGTCGAAAATCTTATCATCATTGGTACTCGAAGCTAGGACCTTGAGGTCAGAGATACTGCAATGATATCAGAAAATGCCCTCAGTCACCTCTCGCGGTACAGTTTATGGAATACGACGCGATCAGTAAGACGTCTTATTTCAAATCAATCAAGTGAAATTACGAGCAAATACCATCTTGGGAGGGGCCGTGGTTCCCAAATCTTTGATTCACCACGGGCACCTCCAGAATCGCCGCCTCACGGATTGACGTACGCCAACACCGGGCTTACCCAACTCGTGAAGGGCCAACCCGCTCCGTTCCGGCGGGCGGGCGGGCGGGCGGGCGCTGGGACGAGGGCTATGGCAGAGCGGCGTCGCCCGCGGTGCGGCGGCAAAGCGGCACGGCGGCACAGCAGCAAGGCGGCGCGGCCTTGGCGGCGGCGTGGGCGCAGGGCGGGGAGAGGCGGGCGGGCGAGCGCGCGCGCGCCCGGCCCAGCGAAGCCGAGCCCAGCCACGCGCGCAGAACACGGCGTGCCGCAAGGCGGAAGCGCGGGCCGGCCCGCCACGTGCGCGCAGCCGACCCCCCTCCCCCTCCTCTCCCTTCCCCACCCCCGCGCACAGTGGGCGCACGGCGCGCGCACGCGTGGCGATTGAGTAATGGTTTTAGTTTTTACTGACACGTTATTGTTTGTTATTCCTTCGATACGGAGCCATTATATTCACTGTATTACTTACCTCGATCGAGAGGATTACGAGGGGAAAATGAAAACAGTTGAATGATGCTACATGCTCTTATCGAAGGAATTGTGGGAGGAAAATATGAAAACACCGAGTCAGGTTCTAGTCAATGAGTAAATAAGTAAATCTAAATCATTAAAATTAGGTATAAATTAAAAATCTCTTTGCTTCACGGTCGTTAACTGGATCGAGCGGCAACAAAAAGGCCCCAACCTTTTTTATACCAATCGATCATTAGAACCCTAATAATGCTCTTCGTGGATAAATAACTATTGTTTGCGGGAGCGTCAACTGTTGTAGCCATTAGTCCCTTATGTTCACAGCATGTTATCTATTTCTCCTTCTGTGTCATCGCTTGCTCTTATTAACCGATTCTGTAGTACATACACCATTTTAATAATATTTTAAATTAATATAATTAACGCTTATCCGAGAGTTATCCATTTGTTCATTATGTCATTTTGAAGATAAACTTCAATAGTTGGACATGCTTGTCTTTGAACTGCGAATTGCAATAGATTCATGGAAAGAAGTCGTCATTTCGTCTGGAGTGTGAGGTCATAGTTAATAAATCAAGATTCCTAGTTTTTCAGTTGGAAAATCAAACGGTGTTTTCACGTCTTCGCATGCGAGTGTATCTATATCGAGTAATCGTCTGAAACACGACATGATCAGATATTGACAAAAATAAAACATTTCAATTTCATTTTAGGAATCATATTTTACTCTTCGTTCCCAGAGAACATTGGATGTATTGTTCCACATTTGTAAACCTTTCATTTTATTAGTCTTGGAGAATAAGCACTAAAGATAAACAATATTTTACAGAATTCGATTTTCTGTGTAGAGCAAGTTTCAGCCTTAACTTTGCTGAACATCTTGTTAGAGCGATGTAATCGCCCGGGTTCAGCTAGTAGTAATTTATGACACGAGTTGTAAAAGTAACATTTTATTTCGCGTGAACGAAACGTTGCGTCATAAGGCCGATAGGCCGAATGGGGCAATTCTATGAGCAAAATAAAACAACTTTTACGACGTATCACTTCCCTTAATGACTTTTTATTTTATTTTAATTCTACAAATCACTTAATTGTGTACTGCATTACATCAAGGTCAGTGCTAAGTGATGCTATCAGACGAAAGTAAGCCCCTATTTCGTTTTATTTCTTGTATTCCTATTGTTATTTGAACAGCTGAACATTGCCTGATTTAACAGCAGAGCTAGAACTGAACATTTAGCACGTTCCGCATGTCTTAAATATAACTTCTTTTACTAATGAGTGTCTAAAAACCTGATTTTAAATACGAGTTTCACCGCAGATTTGTTGTTTCTGTATGAAAGAATCGCATAGAGCAGTAGTGTCAAGGTCTGCTACTGGTGGCAGTGCCACGCCTCGCGGCACCATGCCATGCCACGAGCTTCTCTGCGCCACTAACGTCAGGAGAGGAAACTATTAGTAACCCCCCCCTTTTACAATAGGGATGGGGTTGTCTATTGCGGCGGAATTATGAACTGCGTGGAGAAGCGATTTCGTCGTAGCACTCGTGCCACGGATTCCCGTTCGTGACATCGACCGCATAGAGGGATATCGTTAGAGGGCGCAAACGCAACGCACACGTGGCGACTGATTAATTATTTTGTTTTTCCGGACGTCAAATGCTATGGTCATTAGTTCCTTTGGTATAATACATTTCATATCTTGGAAGGTGGTGGTGTTCCTTGTCCAGTGCAACGCGCATGCGTGGCGTGCAGAAAAACGGATTAGCTTTCTTAATAATTACATTAATACTGCTGGGAACGTTAACTGCTACGGTCATTACTTTCGTTCGTGTAATGAATGTATCATGCCGGTGGATGGCAATGATTCCTTCCCTGCTAGTTGGTGAGAATGGGCGGCGATCTAATACACGTCGGTATGTGGGAGATATCCTCCTCCAGGTGCCTCCATCAATGGGGTACCGTCCCAGTCGAGACAAAACTACGCTTCTGGTGCTCCTGACTGGTCCCTTGTCATGTTGATTGTGGCAGTGTATGACATTTATGTGTAGGAGTGTAAGAGGAAGGGGAGAGGATAGAATAAGGAAGAAGACAAGGATAGGACAAGTTGTGGAGCCCGGAGCTCGTTTTAGGGTTCCGCACCAGCATTAGCTTGGTATTGGTCGGAGAATTCACGAAAAACTTCCGATCAGAGTCGCCGGCCAAGAGAATTGTCTTCCAGACAGCCGCTGAATTAGACCTAGCTTTATAGCTATTGTCGAAAATCTGCCACTGCCGGGACTCGAGTCGTAGACCTCCCGGTCAGACTCGCATAAGGACAATGCTGGCTCTAAGCTACATTCGACCGGGATGATTCGCTTACACCTGATTCCGGCGTGGTTATTACGGGCGTGCGGAAATCGATGAAACGAAAAGGGAGGGTGCAAATTGAAGGTTCGGGCAATATAATGAAAATCCGTATCTGACGCATCCAAAATAAAGATTTTATAATTTGCCTGAAAATAAATTTTATCATGCAATCCTGCACTAATGCGTTCGCAGAACTGCAACGCATGAATGAAAAGTGACAGGAAGTGTCGAGGATTGTCCCCCGACCTAGACAGTTTGATTCCTCCGCCCTGCAAAATTACTAATTTGACCCCGCTAGGCATACAATTAATTCACGAAATCAGTAGAGGCCAGCCTAAAGGGGAGCTTTAAACATCGAGCAGACCACCGGGAGAGGTGGCTCAGGGCATCAACTGATGTTACTGCAGTGCCTC
Source organism: Acheta domesticus (assembly GCA_031308135.1). Taxonomy (NCBI): domain Eukaryota; kingdom Metazoa; phylum Arthropoda; class Insecta; order Orthoptera; family Gryllidae; genus Acheta; species Acheta domesticus. Next base: position 93,877,497 of record JAHLJT010002406.1, on the reverse strand, counting down.
TGACCGGGAGGTCCTAGGTTCGAGTCCACACGGCGGCTGGATTTTCGACACTGGCTAGATAGGTCGACTTCTATTGCTGACTGGAGAAGAATTCTAGCGGTCGGCTGCTGAAATCGGTAAGTTTTCCGTCGTTTCTTCGATTTATACTACGCGAATGCAGTACCCCAACAAACGGGCCAAGGAGCGCGCGCGATCTTTCCCTCCCATTCCATGTCCTATTCTATTCCTTACTTACACACACACTTACGTGCACTACACTACCACACGCCGGGAGGCCGGCCGGGAGCTTGCTCCCGGCTGGGGCGGTACCCCGCTGGTGGGAGATACGTGGTTGGAGGAAACCCTGTTAGGCGTCGGAAGGTCGGCTAGTCGGATTTCCAACTAGGGATACGTCAGCGAAGTTGACTTTTTCAAAACCTCGATATTTTTACAGAAATTTGAATGTTTCAAACATCGATATATTTAAGATTTTTTTTAACATCGACTTTTGCTCTCGATGTTTTTTCGATGATTTGTTTAAGAATGAAAAATCGCCATAATCATCATTTTGCAAAGTTAAAAAAATAAATTTTATACAGAACTATTAGTTTCTGTTTCAACCAAACAAACGCTCTTTATACTTGTCTCATCGCGCGTCTTTTCTTCTTAATTATTTTTAACTACGTTTACAGTTAATTCTGAATTATAAATAAATGAACACGGCCGCAGATAAATTGTGTTTTGTTGCGCCCGAATGTACTGTTAGGGGTTACTAAATTATCTTTAAAATATCGAAGTTTAAAATATCATGCGTGCTTTATGGTCGATTAAGATCAAAGGTTTAATTTTGAATAACAATGTTTAATAACATCTTTGTTTTGTTATCGATACCTCATCGCTATTCTATACATTTTCCCTGGGTCGTGAATTGAAAGCAAGTACATTTATTTTAACAGGTCCGCGCGCGGCGTTCACCAAGGTGTAGCTCGGCAGAACGGTTTTCCATCGGAGCGAGAGTTGTCGCGATTGAGCGAGAAATACTGCATGACTAGACCGCAAGATCTTCGACAGCTACAACATACGTGAAGAATCCAAGTGTTGTAATGCGCAAATAAATGTAAGTTGGTTACGAAATGCAAATAATTCTGTATCCTAAAGCACGTACATCCTCTTAAGCACGAACGAGTCGTTACGCTTAGTTCTCTACTGCAATAGGACCTCGATATCCGGATACGTTTTTTTTTTTTTTTTTTTTTTTTTTTTAATTTACGCCTGGTTTCTTGTTGTTCGCCCACTGTACGCCACCCCCTCGGCCCGCCCGCGAAACCGGACCTCCGCTAAAACAACAGCTGTCGACCTCCCGGCCCGCGGACCAAGGAATTCGGAGCGCGCTTGGTCGCATACGACCCAGGACCGGTGGTCTTTTGGTGGGATGCTAAGGTCATGGACGGCGCGAGGTGAACTCCTGATGGAGCTGAGGCGCTGTTCCTCCAGTGATTTTCACACCTGCTAATTGAAACGAAACACGACAGGGCGTGATAGCTATACTACTGCTAAACATCTAAGGCATTCGTAATCGAAAAATGTTAGTAGAGAAGCATATTCATTTATCAAATGAATATTGTGTAAATATCGATAGAGATTTTTGATGTGCATGACTGGTCCACATGGAATGAAAAAGAGAGTATCTGATAAAGTCAAAACTGCAAACTATTTTTCACTCTTAATAATCGAATATTCACACTTCATTTAAATGTCACTAATACTGAATTGTGTTTATTTAAGTTCGACGCAGAATGATTCGACGCAATGTTACAGCCCAGAATTTTCACAAAAATCCTTTTATCTCCCAATGTTTAAATCGAATTGTCACATTCTAAACAAATTATTCATACTTTTTCAAATATCATTGTGTTATAAATATTTTCGGAAGTATACAGCTCTTTGATGGAAGAATGTTTCAACGAAAGTTCTTCTAGATACTTTTCTTCGAAGAAGCCACATTAAAATTTTTCTATCACAAACAGTCTTCAAGAATCAGAAAAAATAAACTAAAATCGACCTTGGGCGTCCTGTATTTCTAATCTCACTTGTTAGTCTTTCGCAAGACTCACATCATTTAAAAAAATCAAGGAAAGATGCGAGTATGTTGAAACATGTGTGTCGTAGGGGTTATTCCTGGAACAGAATAAACTTTCGAAAATCCACCAGGAAAGTCGGGCAAAATCTCGGGTTGAAACAACTTAGTACCTCCTTCAACACGAATCCGTGTACTGTGGAAATTTGGACACTAAAACATTCATTGAGAAGACAAACTACTGAGTGTCAAAAACGAACAAGGGAGGACAAAGATATGAATGTACGACCTCATACTCATATTAGAAAGAGCGGCTTTTATTCGCCAATGAATGATATCTGATATGGAAGTTGTATTATAAGAACAACATGTTCTACGATTATTTCTTCTTACAGGGCATTTCTATTCGCAGCATTGTTCAAATTATACGAGAGAAGAAAATAGTGATTCAGAATTAGGCATGGCAAATATACTAAAAAATAATTCAGTAAATATTAAACTTTTTAATTTTTTTATGTCAATCTGGTTTAAAGATTTGCAATTGAAATAATTTCTGCGGGAGTGTAATGAAATTTCAAAAAGGAAATAGAAGATTTTTTCGAAAAGAAAATTACAAAAATTTCCTCTTCTTACTTTTATGGGATAAGCAGGGCTTCGGAAAACATCTCGGACGACCAATGCTCCTACAAACGGCTGGTGAATTTTCCCTTGTCGATCGAGATATCCGACGACTACACTTTCGCTCCGGCTGACAACACCAATCCATTTTACTTTCGCAGCTCTTCTCCAGAGTTAATTTCTGCAACTCCTGGCGTTTTTTCACTTCTAATATTGTAATTTCTGCGGATCTGACTTAAATTGATTCTCTTTTTGAGGGAATCCAGGTCTCTCTTCCATATAGCACTATTGGCTCAACCATTATCTTATTAAATGTAAACACAGGTTCCCTTCTTGTTTTTTATGTTTTAAAGTTCTGTGATCTGTACCACAAATACTGCGTTTGAAGCAATTCAGTTTATCTGATATATTGTCGTCAGATAATAGATACTTCACATTCCAGGGAATTAAAACTAAATTTTAGGTTCAGTTGCTCTACTTCCGCTCGACACTATTTTTCATCTAGCAAGATGTCTTCCTTAATAAGCCATCATTATCTCTTGTTTGTTGATATTTTAAGATTGTATTATTCACATATATCATATAATATAAACACCCCTCTTTGTAATATGTCTTCAGTTTACAGAACTACAACACCATCATTCGCATATGCAAGAAGGTTGAGTTTCATCCGGGAGGTTTCGGTTCGATTCTCGAGTTAAAAATTGCTTCCATTTGAATCACTAACACATTTTAAAGCTTAAAATGATAGTACGGACTGCTTCAACTTAGTTATTTAATTTACATAATTGTACTGAATTAATTATTTTTGTTTCACATGTTATTTTTTCACTTACGTTCATACACAATAACATAGCCTGTAGTAAATAAAATTTTCGCAATTGATGTAAATTAATATTAATTATCATGAATGTTATAAAACTTCCACAGCTGGATTTTCATTTTATGAATTCATTAGTTGTAAACATGTCTGTTGGTTTTGCGCTTTACGCCACTAAGCAGTTATGAATTAATAATTATGACTATGACTTATATGATTTACTATGAATTATTGTGATTATGACGGGAATAATATTACGAGAGGCTTCGGGATTTAGCATTGCCTTCGGACGCGAAGATGACGTGAAAAGTGGGAAGGAGCAAACAGCTACGCTGAACTCACAACGTTCGTTACTCAGAGTGGTCTCCGCCGCTGTTGATCGTAAAGTAACCACTATTTGGCTCGGCTACTTATAATGCATCATATTTAAATAATCATCCGGATGGCAAACAAATCACTCCTATGGAAGAAAACTATAACATAATTCTTTCGAAAAATATATGCACATTAAATACAATAGCAAGGACGAATATTTTGCGATTTTACTCAGACTTCAACAAAATTAGAACACGGAATGCAAACACTAGACGAAATACTCCCTTATCTGCAAATCCTCATTGGCATTCTTTCCGGGCATCCACTTCGATTTTCGAGCGCTTGCAATCATATTTGTACTCAAACATCCTTTCTGTATCCTCTCTGCGCTTTCCTGCACGATGCTTGTGAATAAATCATTCCACTAATGTCTGAAAGAGAATACCAAACAGACTATGAATGTTACGAACAGCAGTCGACAATTCTCATCTAAAATACTACAGTTGAATCGATGATCTCGGATGAACGAAACCACTCGTTTCCAGAAGGTATGTTGTTGGTTTTTTTTTGGTACAATGCAATTAGTAAGTGAAGAATGAAATGAATGGGTCTTTTGAGTTTATTCAGTATTCAATCACTCTTAGTTTCTCGAGTGACCTCGCAATTCTTAACAATCAAAAATGGAACTGTTTTATGCTGTGTCACCTGCGTTCTAAATGGAATCAAACGCGCAAACTTTCGGTAACGTTACAGTTTCTTACAGAATAATATTTAAGTAATTAGTTGCAACGAGCTGTGTGTGACTACAATTTTAGTACATTATGTGGTCAGGAAGTCGCGTTTATCATCTCTAATCACACATTATATTATTACTACCTTTTTATCGTCTACTATATTCTTCTATAACTTTAAAGTGCACTGAACACTTCTTCCTCCTGTGGAAGAATTCACACGAAACACAAAATTAACGTCTTACTTCTGTGTTAACTGAATGAAACAACTAGAATTCTATGTAAATGAAATTAATATACAAGTATAAAAGGAAATCCAAAACGATTGCGACATAGAACAGTATTATCCCATTCTTTCTCAGGTCAGCAAAGTCTTTTCTGCACCAAATTAAGTAGAATATTATTGATCGAAAAATATTACCGTTATGACCGAAAGTGAAGACTTTCGAATGCGTTTGCGATATAGATCATCTCTCCGTTTCAGTTTTTGGGACAAAATCTCTAAGCGTGTCTGTACTTAAGTCTGTACTAATAGGTCAGAAATTTATTTTGCTGTCATATGACGATATGACGATAACCCATTTCCTTCTCAATTAAAAAAAATAAATAGGAAACTGACATGTTTGATGAATGTCTCAGGGAGATGCCAACATGAGTGGTTCTCCTTTTATGTCACGGAGGAACCAAACGCAAGACCAAATTTTCAACGTCTATTTTCTTTACATATTTCCTATATCAGACAATGGTGCCATGTTGGTCTGTGGTATATTAAAACAAAACACCATTGCACTTTTTGTTTAGATCATTCTGACGTCTGGTAGAATACTGGCAAACGAAGTCTTGACGTATTTTCATTATTGTGGCACGGATCAGAATGTAATGAGTGGGACTAGATAACATTAAACAGATGTTTGCCATGTATGAAATTACGTTTTTTTCAATTCCACTAGTTTTTTCTTTTCGTCTCACTACAAGTGTAATGTACATATTTGGAACTACAGGTTGAAATTCCAATAGTCATTTTTATGTCTGTAGATTCTGACGGTGTAAAGGATGCTCTTAGGTTTAAGACGTGCCCAATATCATGATCCTTGACAAATGGCAGTACTTAGATACAGTTTAGCACGAGGAAACTGGTGGAGCCATCCGTCTTCTTCAATTACTGTGTCAACGCAATCTTGTCACTCACCTAAATTATCAGCCAGCACAGCGGGCGTCAGCATCAGGTACAGCACCAACCACGGCCTCCACCACCGGAGCCCGGAATCGTCCTGGAGTCGCCCGCCGCTTCTTCCGGGTTTCCCAGCAGCCACTCGCACCACCGCACACACGCACACGAAACAGCCCGCGGTCGTCATCTTGACATCACCTTAGCCACCGCGGGTTGCCCAACTGTCATCACACCAACACAAGACTCGCGACGACACCACCACAATGCAACACACCACCGTCACGTGCTCTTCAGTGTACCGCCGCGTCCGGCACTGCTGACACCGCCATCGCCGTCATCCTCGCCCACCGGCCGGCAGCCAGGCGCCGGTTGCCGGTCGCCGTTCTCACGTGCGCGCTTCGCGGCGTGTCCCTCCCCACCTGATCCACACCGCACCACTCGCCCGGCTCCGCTGCCCGAGCGCGACTAGCGGCCGGGCGCGGGCCGCCGGCGTAGTACGAGGCGCGGCCGCGGCGAGGCGCGCGCGGCGCCGGCCGCGGGCCCGCCCGGCGCATGCGTACGGCGGGAGACCGGCCGCGGCACGGCGGCAGCCGGCGGCGCCCACACCGCCCCGGCCGGAGCCCGAGCCGCGGTGACGGTCGTGGGCGCGAGCTCCGGGCGTGGGCGGGCGAGGCAGGCGGCCAGCAGCCCTACGATCTTGCGGATATGATTATCGGTTTAATCGAATGTGCCTTACCGAACGTGGTAGGGTAAGGAGAGCTTTCTTAAGGGCCATGAGGACCTTTCTATACGTTCTTATTATCAGGGGACGGATTTTGTAGGATTGGAGATTCCGGGGCAGAAAATTGGCGGGAGCAATTTTCACAAAGCCATAGAACAAATTAAGATAAAAGTCAATAAAAAATAAAAATGAAAATCTACTGAAACTTTACTATCTATTACTTTTAATAATGACAGTTCTATATTTTATCTATTAATCGTATTAACAACATTAGGTCTGTTATAACAACTACATTTTTCAACGAAATTGTGTTTCTTATTTACCAAATTTTCGCACTTCTCTCTTGTTAAATATTTCACATGAATACTCCATAAAGAAATAATAGAAATTCAATGAAATTGAGAATATCACATGATTATGAAATTGATGAAATATTGAAGTTTCTATAAGGTTTTAATTGTTAATGTTAAAAATTTTATGTGTTGGGATCTCATTTAGTAGGGATGGCCTCCAGGGGCGGTTCTTCATTAGGTTCACAGGTTCACGCAACACCCAAAAAATTGAGAGAAAATAGAATATACACTTCGTTATTACAATATCATTAATAGTATAAATTTTTTCTTCTTCTTTGTATAATTTTCATACCAGTATTACATTGACGAACCGATGTGTCTACATGGCTGTTCACGTTCTCGAAACAACACCTTGCTCAGACTTCGTTTCATAAGGACCATTGGGTACCACGTGACTTCGCTTCTGTGTTATCATAGGGTGCTTTCATCGTATCATGTTCACACTTACGCCGTGAACTCCGCTTGGCGCAGCACTCGGGCATCACGCCTCCCAACTCGAGACGAGTCTCCGGCCCGCTGTCAGCAAAACAGTGTCCTCGAGACGTTACTCCGAAACGCAAGTTTTGCTTCTGATGTGGATGGTGAAGGCCGTCTTAAAATCAGTGTAAAATGAGTTTTACATCTCGGGTTCCAATAGTATGTAAGGTGCGGTGTCTGTGCATCCCGGTATTCAATTATTTCTCTAAAATGAACAAAGGTGTTAATCTTATAGGAAAAAAGATTAGCTACGATGATATTCTTGAAATCACGAATGAAATGATCAAGCACTTGGTCCAGATCAGCCTGTTCTGAAAATTAACAATGCTGTCAATAGAGAAGCAACTTATCCGTGAAACCAGTAACTTCAATGTATTAGTGATAGAGAAATTTGTGCATCGGCAATTGGATGTTCAATTCAAGTAAACAAGGTAAGTTTATAATTTCCACATTTCTAGGTAGATTGATCGAATTAATGATAAATGTTTCGTTCTGATTGTTGCTTAATGAAACTTGTAATATTGAGGCTACGTATAGAAGCGTAAGGGTCAAAATTAATATATAGTAATAAGCGAGAAATTAAGCTTTATTTGAAGATTAGTTATTAATGTTATAAATAGTATTTTCTTTTTCACAAGCTGGTCAGGTCACTGCTATAGGATAGTAGACAGCCTGCTACTTATACTGCGATTTTTGTAGGAAGAGCTCTCAAGGCCACTCAAATCCCATCTTCGCGATGGAATATGTCACGGCATTTGGCGTCTTTTCTCGGTCTTGCCGGTACAAGTCGCATGATCGCAAGCACTGCTTCATACGGTCGCGATCGTGCGAAATCTAGCGGAACGACTGTGAATGACACGAAATGCCGTGACATATTCCATCGCGAAGATGGGATTTGAGTGGCCTTGAGAGCTCTTCCTACAAAAATCGCAGTATAATCGCAGAAAAGCAGCTGGCCAACGTCCACGTACGTTGTGTGTATTGAAAGGAATGCGATACGCAGACGTGCTGCGTGAGCCGACCTGTCACCGGCTACGGATGTTGCGCTGACCTCAGCTCGATTTCGGAGCGGCTGCGCGACCTCGTTCTCACGGCGCGTTGTCACACGTGGGGGGGCGCGTCCGAGTAAAGTTTATAATCAGTTTCTTGGAATGGAAACGATCATTTTTCATGCCATTCCTTCTTTATAGTAGTTTTTAGTTTTTACATTCATTTACAATTATTCGTCAAAAATCCAAATATTTTAAAATACATTTGAAATTTAAGGTGAAATGTTTTTAAACAATTTAAATAGTAATTGTGTCTGTTAATCAATAATTGTATCCATTAATCGGGAAATATTGGAAAGACCCACCTCACGACCATTGCGTATGCAACACCCTTAAATTTAACTCACCCACCGCAACTGATGGCCTCTTAATATCGTTGAGTGGGGACTGCCGCCCTTTCAGCATATTCTTCAGTTCAGTCCTGCTAGTAGTCTCACCGTCTTCGAACTGAGTGTAGAGAACTGACAGAAAGCCATCATGCGAAATTATAAACTAATGGATTACATGTGAGTAGCTTACTATACCTCAATCACGATGAACCGATAAAGATTATTATACTAGATATATACCTTAGAATAATTTACATTTTTAATATATTATCACAATTATTTGTTGATTGTTATTGTTTATATTTACATAACTGACTAGGTGGCTCGTTGATTAGTGTGCTCGCTTTCCACGGCGCAACCCCGGGTTCGATTCCTGGCTGGGTAAATTAAAACTGTGCGCTTTCTTTACAAATGGCCGTGTATCTATTGCTGTGTGATGATGAAAAAGTCAACCATAAGGTTATGAAGATCAGAATATACGATACGATACTGAATATTGTAGGGTGAAGGGATGTCTTCGTGCTAACCACACGATCACTTCATCCCATGGCCGAGAGGCCGAGTCACCGCTCGTCACCGCTGGTCGGCGAAGGCGCGTATCGTGCCGTCCAGCCACAGGACAGGACAATATTTATATACTAATACTTGATATTTATTACTTTTTTTCTTCTTCGTGGGACTTTTTCCAGCTTCAGGGGATGTCCATTTTGACTATCAGCACAGGGTACCCTCTATGTCCCCTATGGGGACATATATTAACTTTTACACTAGACACACTTGCGGGCTCCTTGGTCTGTGATCAGCAGACTCACAAAGCCTTCCGAGACAACACACACACATGAAAGATAAGGGACAAACAACCATTCCCACGGCGTCTCTTTAGAGCGAGGCGCTGAGTCGGCTCACCCTCTAGCCCTAGCCACCTCAGCTATTCAGGTCGGCTTATATTAGGTGTACTTATAGTGAATGTCCTTTGCCATTAAAAGCTCCGGCATTAGGTGTTCAATACACCCCACAAGAAAGGAGAGACGTAGGCAGGCCAAATAGAACGTGTACTACACGTTGAAGTCTAATTCTTGTTTGGAGAAGAATAATTAAATATCATTTAGATTATTAACTCAATAATGATGTTGTTGCAAATACTGTACAAACAAATTTAGAAAGCAATAACTAATATTAACTATGAGGTCAGTAAAATGTTTTCCTACGATTATGACGCATAGTAAGAAAGTATTGGGAAGACAGAAGTACGAAGTATCATCGAAAATCAATACGTACTGTAACGAAAAACCCCTCTCACTTGTACTGATATCGATCACGCCCACTAAACAGGCGCCAATGCAACGAAAAAAACCCCCTTTCCTATTTACTAAAACGCCCTACGAACTGGGCACTAATGTAATGAAAATCTCCCCTCTCAACTCCTATTGTTGATCACGAAAAACTTCCTTGCTGATCACCTGTAATATCTACAATGCACACCACTGTGCCCCCCCCTTTTTACTATCCGGAGTTTTCCTGTTTACATAAATTTATCAGGGCGGGCCGTGATTTGTTCTCTACAGAACACAAGCGCCACGCCAATGCAGGGACCAGGATCAGCTAGCTATGTGATAAAAACACCGGTTACGTAACATCAAAACGAGAACTCAAAATCTCGTTTGTTTATTTTCTTTTAACCAACAGAAACATTAATACCCTCATAAAAGAATCAATACCACACAACATCAACAAAACACGATATCATAAAAATCACAAAAATCAATAAACATATTATACCCAAATGTTATTACGAAATAATGAGCTCAATACTGTGGCCACACCCATTACATTGCAATCCCCCCAAAATGTTTCCAGTTTTGGCTTTGTAAACCATTTATTCTTCCCAAGAACAAAGAAATCAAAGTCATTGACTTCACTGGAGTGTTGCAAAACAAAAAAAAATATTCCACTTCCCTTGCGTTGTTAACCAAGCGGCGACCAGGTCCACACACACACGATCTCACGCCGTCATGCGTAAGAACTCTGCTCCACCGCTGCCTGCTAGCGCCGAATTACCAGTGCCCCCCAAATTGGCACTGACCACGGCGACGATATACAAAGACGCGCTCGAGTCTGCTGCACCTCGGCACACCTCGTTCGGCGACACCCGCTTCGATTCTTCAATGGTCGAAGTAACACCAGTTCCAAACATTAGTGGAAAAACTTTCAAAATTCACAAAACTCAAAATTAGGATCGCGCGTGGCATAGCTTTATATATTACCACTAAAATAGTTCACATCACACGGCATACAGTTCCGCCACCTTGCGAATACAAGTCCGAAGGAGCAACACCTTCTCGAAATTTTATAAGTTCGCGTGTTAAAATAATATCACGAGTGACGCGGAGTACAACTCGCCACGAAGTTATTCACTCCTCTCACAGTTTATAATAGTTCACTAGTACGAGTCCAGAAGAGAACACTTCATCAAAAATTACAAATCCAAATTTTTTAAAATTATTCTTGCAACAAGCGACGCGGATTCTGCCTCTCGCTACCAAGCTATTCCCTCGTCTCTCTCCCATTGTTGTCCTAAAGCATTTATAGCTTTTTTCCGAACAAAACAATAGCGCCTCTACTGTCTTCTGCTTTATAACTTATAAAAATAGTTTATTATTAATTTCTAACACTTCCTGGATTGTCTTATTATATTGTAAAATTCCCAATTAAAATTTCGTATCCATTCCACTTCTTAGACATCACTTTTCTCGCTTCATTTTGTTAAAAGAATGCTTTTTCGTGCGTCTCATGCCTACAAACATCGCTCGTTTATTTCTCAATTAACTCATGTAACATAATGTTTATCTATTAATGTTCGGCGTCCTAAAATTGTGTCACCACGTTTATAATTTGGCCCGTATTTCACGGAATACTTGGTATATGCCAAATCTCGGTAGACACACTAGTTTTCGTTTAATTTATTAATATATCCAAACTTTTCTGAAGGGACGTCACGACCATTGTTGTTTTAGTTCTGTAACATGTTAAAATCAATGTCATGATCACAAAACTCGCGATATTATGCGTTTCTGTGACCCGATTTAGCTGAAACAAACTTTATTGTGTTCCTTATAATTTTGTGCGTTGACTAGTAACATGCAACCATTAATTAACCACGGCGTTCACATGCTCGCCTGAAATACTCGTTTTCTCTTAGATCACCTTCACTTGTTTTTCTATATTCCGCTCTGGAAGTTTCTACATACAGTTCCATACCCGGTTCATAAACCAATGGTCACTTCATGTTATCTACCTATTTCATTTGTAATAGATGGCTAAACTATTACAGTACGTAGAACAAACCTTTATCCTGGACATTATCTGACACTGAGCTTACAATCACAACAAACTCGACTGAACGACCGGCACACCACAACAGAATCAATAAAGAGAGTGGCGGGGTAAGGTAGTGAAAATGACTCCGGAAGATTAACCCTTTTCTGGGATGATAGACTTGTTCAAAACAAACAAAATCAAGGGTTTTGAGGTTTTCCTCTTCATTTTATCGTTATGTGCCTTCGACGTGTGGAACAAAAAGAACCTTGTTTTTGCTTTTAATTGATATGGACAGTATAATTATTAATGGATCGGCGTAACTCCATTTTTTTAAACCCTTTAGAGAGCATGATTTTTTTCAGAAATTATTCCAAGCTTCTTTAGCCTCGAAAATTTCGTTACAAAGCTAAAACACGTTCAAAAATGAAAACGAAGTGGGAAAACAGGCTATTTAACAATGATGGAACAAACGTAACAAGTTCGACAAATAGAAAGCAAATATCTGCAGATTTCGAAACGATTTCCGCAATGGCGTATTTATATTTACCCGACGCATCAAAAAACTGAACCTGTTTTTTTACCGTACCTCATTCATCACAAATAAACGTTTCTGGATGACTACGGGAGGATCCAACCGCTCATTTTAGGGGAGGGGGTATGTAAATATTTGTTAAATAATAAACATGTTAGTTATACGGCATATTATTTATGTGCTGTAGATACGATACTATACAATATTATTGTTTAAATAATTACATAATTCGAACATTAATAAATATTTAAATCAAATTGCCAAATGAATAAACACAAACGTAGGCCTTTTCGGGGAGGCGGAGCATGGACCTCATGCCCCCCCTGGATCTACCAGTGTGGATAACTCAGTATAATATACATAAGTCTCCAGCAAAATAATGCATTTTGAGAAAGTTCAAATTGTATTAAAGTGTTAAAAGTAATGTCCCGGATACCGGCAGGGGGCGCCTGAGGAACCTACAAGAGACTCCCGCAGTTACTACGGCTTTTCTGGGAACTCTTCGCCGTGAGGAGCCTCCCAAATATCAGGCTGAGGTCCATCTCGGGTCTATACCTATACATTCGTGCCTCAAGTGCCTATACATTCGTGCCAGCCCGTGGCTTCATCTCGGTGCTTGTGCCATTCACGTGGGTGTAATGACCTCGTTCCTCACGCACACTCATACAGAGGCCGCACACAGATCACTGAAACCTTTCCGGATTGGGGCAAGGGATTAGAACAGGATTAGGAAATAGGAGGAACTGGGAATGTATCCCATCCCACAAACACAACAGGGGAAACTGGAAGGGAGGATAGAGCCAGATACTTCAGATACTTGCCTTAAACGCTAGCTGCTCCGCCATCTGGGGCGGCCATGGATGACAAGATACGATAAGAAAGATGAGGCTGGGAAGACCTTCAAGAGGGGGAGCATTGAATTATTATTTCTAAACTTGTTTTCGCTTCTTCAAACGAGAGTATCAGAATGTCGACGAGACAAAGCAATGAAGGATTAATTGAGTATCAGACGGTTATGTCGCTCAACTGAAGTACACTAAATACTATTTGAATAACCCAAACTGATATATAATATTTTATAATTTGAAGGTAATTAATGTCATTCAACAATATTTTTAAAAATTTTATTATTACACAAAATAATACCTTACGTTTATGTGCGGTTATTTTTCAAACAAATACTGAACAGTTATGACAGTTATGGTCGCAATCTTACATACAGTTATATTCTAATTAAAAATTTAATGCACATAAATTAAAACCCCTTTCCAAAGTTTGACTTTATAACACACAACCAAAACTTCAACTTTCTAAAAATGTTGTATTTTTACCACAGACGTAGTGAACATTATTCCTGAAACTTTTATATATTGTAAATGAGTAGCAGTCAGAAAACATTCAGTTCTTTTTGCCTGTAGAGTGCAAATAAACTAAATAAAAATATGCGGTTTCGGAAATCGATTCAAAATCACCATGAGTTTATTTTGTATTTATATGAACTCTTTAGGTTTATTATAACCTTGTTAAATATGATTTTTCTTTTTTTTGTTTCATCAACTTCAATTGGGCTGGCTTGATTGTTTATTAGAGTTCAGTTATCAGATGCATAAAGAAGCGAGACGATGCCATTACTTTATAGCATTTTAGGCGTCTTTCTTCGAGATTTGCTTCGAGATTTTGATTAAGGGTTGTACATATTTGGTTAAACTTAATTTATTTATTGCATAATTATTATTTCTGTACGAGATATTGTATCCTAGATAGTTAAAATTGCTGACTTGTTCTAAGATAGCGTTGTCGAGTATTATTTTCGCTCTTAAAACTTGTATTCCTTTTAATGTCATTATCTTACTTTATCAATAGATATTTGTAAATTATACTCTCAACAAATATAGTTAAAAGAATAAATAGCAAATTGAAGCATATCTTCAGAATTCAATGTAATGATCTGGTTATCAGCAAAGAACAGTGTCTATTATGGACTTGTTGGCAGTAAAATGATCCTTAAGATTATTTTGCTACTTTTGGATGGCATCGTCAATACTAATGTCAATAAATCGTCATATTATAAGTTAAAATGTGTTGACGACAGTGGGCATCCTTTTCGTACTGCACAATTAATGTTTTTCGATTAAGTTTTTTTTATTTGCTACTTAGATAATTTTTTTTCAACATAAAGGCTCTGATTAGCTCTTATAACATTCTGTGGAAAGCCTTTATCTTTCATAACTATTTTAAGTTTCTTTTAACTTCATCAAAAGTCTTCTGAAAATCTGTAAAAGCTATATATTCTATATGGGGAGTTAGTATTCTCTTCTCTTTTCTATCAACTGAGGTAATGAAAATATTTACTCAGGACATGATTGTACCCTGCCAAAAACCGTATTGAGCTTCTGGGAGCAGCGTTTCGGATATTGCATTTCATCTGTGAGGATCGATCGATACGCAGTTTGTAGCAGGTGTTGAGAAGCCTAATTCCCTTGCAATTGCCACAGTCATTCCGATCTCCCTTTTAAGAAAATGCAAATATTTTTGGGATCAACCATTCACCACAAGAATCAACACCTTATTTGAAACGTTTTAGTTTTTACATATTTATATTACAGTTGGATAACTCTGTTTCAAATTTTAATATCTCCATTTTCACATTCATTTTGGCTTTTCCTTAAACGTAAACTAAGTTCTTAGCCTTCCAATTATTGTAATAGCAGTGTTTTGTTTTGCCATCTTTTGTTTTGAAGATTTTGTAATATAATGGAATGCAATAGAAATCTGAATATCATAGTAAGAAATTCCATAAGAAGATTTTCCATATTATAATTTGTTTCGTATTGAGTTAGATTACGAACAAATCAATGTAAACTAGTACAATGGACTTAGGTGAATGATTATTTCCTAATAATTATGATTTGCAGCGGAATTCTTACACAAGAGAATTTTTTTGATACATTTCTAATAACCCAATGGATGTTATATACTATTTATTCCAAGGTCAACACCGACAGACTTTACTACCAAAACCTAATTCGAAAGATTACATAATTTTTTTTTCTCTGAGGAAATTGCATGAGGTACCTCTTACATGGTAAAGTAATCTAGAAATCGACGAATCTAGGAAAAACTGTAGCGTTGGAAATATTTGCATTTTTCCGTAATGAACAATTTGTGTTAATATCTGTCTATAAGAATAAAAATAATTTTCCACAAAGAAATTCTAAATTTTAAAATAAAAAGAAATAACATACGAGTAAATGTACATTTATTAGATATAAAACTCTTAACAAAACGTATTATAAAAATGGTATAAATAAAGTTAGTATAGATTAAATAGTAAAAATTCTTACAATTGATATTAAATAAAATAAATATATACTTATAAAAATCTCCTTTCATAAATCTTCAGATTTACCACATTCAACCTTCCTCGCCTTCCTCCTCCTCATCAAACTCTCCTTCTTCCTCCGCTGTTGCATCTTGGTACTGCTGATACTCTGACACAAGGTCATTCAAGTTGGATTCTGCCTCGGTGAACTCCATTTCATCCATGCCTTCACCCGTGTACCAGTGCAGAAACGCCTTGCGTCGGAACATGGCAGTAAACTGTTCAGAAACGCGCTTGAACAGTTCCTGGATGGCAGTTGTATTACCAATGAATGTGGCCGACATCTTGAGGCCACGAGGAGGGAATATCACATACAGCAATCTTCACATTATTAGGAATCCACTCAACAAAGTAACTGCTGTTCTTGTTCTGTACGTTCAACATCTGTTCGTCTACCTCTTTCATTGACATCCTTCCTCTAAACAACACGGCAACTGTCAAGTATCTGCCATGGCGAGGGTCACAGGCCTGCCATCATGTTCTTCGCATCAAATATTTGTTGAGTTAATTCCGGAACGGTGAGAGCTCGATATTGCTGGGAACCGCGAGATGTAAGCGGAGCAAAACCCTGGCATGAAGAAATGCAAACGTGGGAAGGGTACCATGTTCACAGCCAGTTTACGAAGGTCGGCGTTCAGTTGACCAGGAAACCTCAAACACGTTGTTACTCCTGACATTACAGCAGACACCAGATGATTTAAATCACCGTATGTTGGCGTAGTCAGCTTCAGTGTGCGAAAGCAGATATCGTACAAAGCTTCATTATCTATGAAGAAAGATTCGTCGGTGTTCTCTACTAGTTGATGGATAGCTAATGTCGCGTTGTACGGCTCCACCACAGTATCTGATACCTTTGGTGACGGAACTACACTGAATGTAAGCATCATTCTATCTGGGTATTCTTCTCGAACTTTGGATATGACCAGCGTTCCCATTCCAGATCCAGTACCTCCACCCAATGAATGTGTGAACTGGAATCCCTGCAGACAATCGCAGCCTTCTGCTTCCTTCCTCACGACATCGAGAACGGAATCGACGAGTTCTGCTCCCTCGGTGTAATGTCCTTTGGCCCAGTTATTTCCTGCGCCGCTTTGTCCAAAAATGAAATTGTCAGGACGAAAGATTTGTCCAAAAGGACCGGATCTTACAGAATCCATAGTAGCTGGCTCCAAGTCAATAAGTACGGCTCGTGGCACGTACTTGCCTCCAGTCGCTTCGTTGAAATAAACGTTGATTCTCTCCAATTGCAAGTCGGAATCCCCATGATAGCATCCAGTGGGGTCAATGCCGTGTTCGTCAGAAATCACTTCCCAGAACTTCGCCCCTATCTGGTTTCCGCACTGGCCAGCCTGAATGTGGACTATTTCTCGCATGATGTCTCTTATTATCAAATAAAATTGTAAAGTTATATATTAAAAATATAAGCAAAAACTAATTCGAAAAGAAGAACGCACGCGAGCTGCACAGGATGCTGCCTGACATGCGTTCCTCAACCGACTGAAGAATAATTAAACACGTCGGTACCAGGGTTACGTGTCAGTATTGTTGAAAGTGAACATTTGAACGGTTGATTTTGTTTTCAACTACTATTTATTGATTACGAACAGTTTTCTGGTCAATTCTGAATCGACATTTATTGAAGTACTAACTGACGTACCCTGCATTGCCAGCTTATTTATGATAATAATTTGTTAGACAAGAAAGGCATATATTCCTGTCCTGCATTGAGACCTATTTCTATTACATTCAATTGTATCTCCTCCTTACACAGCCCCGCACTACACCTCCGTGACCTTTCAGGCTTCGACCTGCTAGAATTATTATTTGTAACAATTTTTATTGGAAAGTTTAAAGTTTACGGTTCTGATGAAGATCTTTCTGAATTTTTCTGAATTTTTATATAAAATTCTTTTTGGGGGTAGCTTATGTGTGAGTTACATTGAAAGTTCCTCTTCTATGGACAGATGTCTGTTAGAAGAGAACTTGGTAAATCAAAAACAAGCGATTGCTTTTAACTCTAAGTTCTTTCGTTTATATCTATCTTCTTCAATAAAGAGAGCACGAAAGCTCTTCTCCCAAAAATATACATAGATTCTAAGTTGAATTCCATGAAAAATGGGAGATAAAGTTTTACGAAAAAAATATTATCTTCGAGAAAATTGAGTTGAAGTGTTAGTTCCGGACCCGAATTTCAACCCGTCTGCCCACCACCTTCTACAGTTTACAAAGCCTGCTCACTGGTATGTGACGTCACTAAGATGGCGGGGAAGGTAGTCATGATGCAGCGTGGCGAGCCAACACCCCCTGAATAAAGAAAGCCTCCACACTGAGCTTGTGACGTAGTGTCATGGCGCCCAGGGTAGTCCTAGTCAACAACGTAATTTCAACATGGTCAGTTGTATTAATAGCAACGGTGTGTTGTAATTTGAAAGATGTGAAGATTTTTCTAATCGGTGAAGATATTCAGTATTCATTTTAAGTATTCGTGGTAGCATATCAGTGATGTTTCTTCCACAAAGCGATATAAATGCGCTGTACTTAACTGCCGTGCGTTGCGCTTATAAGGGCTTAAAGTCAATGTAGGGCCTATTTGGTTTCTCAAAAGATACTGAAATGCGACGAAAATGATCTGCGGAACATCGACGGAATTACAACTCTTCAAGAACATCCATTGTAAGTATTCAATTTATTCGTAGTCATTTCCTGGCGGAAAACCTTTTAGGATATTCTGCAACATATTCCAAAAACGAGTAATTCTTATTTTCTATTAGACCAAGTTTGAACTCAACTAATTACAGTGAGTTTTACTCTTAAAACATTACACAGTTCAAATAATAAGGCTTACAGAAACGATCATTTAAAAAATTTCAAATATTTTTAGGTTATACATTGTAGCAGAAACTTAAGATACTAAATTTGTTCAAAATTAATTTTTAATCCGTTCTTGCTAAATCCGATGGTTGTCTTATTATTGTACTTTGTTAATTATTTTCTTGATTTTTAAATGCTTTTGCTGTTAATTATTTACTAGTATTAAATAGGTTTTAATATTTTGCAATATTTTACAGGTTTGCCATCGCCACTTTTATGAGAATGATACACTGTGAGAAACAGTTATGTGCGATACGACGGGCGAAATATCATTTTCTAAATTGAGTGTCCTCTCAATTAAAAAAATTGTGGGGGATTTCTTGACTACCCTACCTCATTTTCTAGCAAACAAGGCAAGAAAACTCCAGCAGAAAAGAAAAGAAGGCTGAAGAACTTCCAACTGATAACTGTAGTTGCTTGTAGTGTGGTTTTTGCAGCAAGTTTAACTGTTTCTTTGTACAAAGTTGGAAAATTTGAGGAAAGTTACATTGTTTCCAGTTTGGACAATTGTTAAGCAAAGTGATAATCGTGTTTCCTTCTTAAAACTATTGTGGAATCCTCATCCAGTGATTTCTCTTTCGGAAGTTGTAGATAGTGCTTTGAATTTTAGTTAATACAGAAAAATGCTCCTGTGACGAAATTAAGAAATCAACATTTTCCAAGAAACATTAGCAAAATTAATTGAATTTAAGACATGTTGGATATGTTTTTGATTAGAAAAATGTTTTACTGAAGATGACTTTGTGTCTGAAAATTTATCAGGAATTTAGTACTCTCCATGTAGTAAAGCGGATAACTGAAAATAAAAGTTATTTCAAGATTTTTATTGGAAAAATATAACTAATTTTTGTTTATAAAAGGAACAATTTTAGCTCCATCTTAATTATACAGTGCGTTGCTGGATTTTATTTTCAATTTCATTACATTCCAAAATTTTATTTTAATTGAGAGATTAGATTGTCGGAGGTTGAAATGTTAGAGCTTGGAAATTAATATGTGCTTTTTTATGGTATTTGTCCTAGTGAACATTATTTAGAACAAATAATTAAGTTTTGTCAACAATGAATACATTTTTTTAAATTGCAAGAAGATCCAAGACCATATATTTTGTAAAATTGCTGAAAGAAAGTTGAAAAAATTGACTGTATAATTTATAATTTGATAATATTGTATATGTGTTAATGTATTAATAAATGTGACTGGACTTTTTGAACATACATTATGATTTGTATATAACATACTACCTTTATTATTCAATGTATGTTTACTACTTTATTATTCAATATGTTTTCACTATATTCCTTGTAATAATGTTAAATAGTTGGCGGTGTAAAGTATCTGCAAAAATATGTTCTTGAGATCACTCTTAAGAACTTGAAGGTAAATGCATTCAAACGAATTTCTTATGGATTCTTGAAACAAATATAGTATAAAATTTCACTGATGTGAACATTAAATATGAACATATCTTTTTTAATACATTTCCAGAATAGTAATTGCAAACGAAGTAAGGGTTTCTAGTATAACTGCAATTTGCGCAGCTGTCCGGTCGGACTACCTTTGATGACGTCACTAATCAGTGTGGAGGCTCTCTATATCCAGGGGGGTGTTGGTCTGCCCCGTCACAGCAGCCACAGGAGAGGCATCTGCCAATAGGGCTGAACGTTGCGTCGTTTCAGAGCATTTTCGATGAAACTGTTAAGTAACGAAAATATCACTTACCTCACAAAAGAGTGCTTTGATAGTATCAGGCGTTTTATTTTGTACTATCCGTTTTAATGTATTAAATGTGTTTAAAATGCACTTTTTATTATAAATTATCATCATGGTATGAGGAGGCGTAACAATGTACGCTAAACATGAACGACGCCTTATGAAAATTAACAAAATTTCTGAAATGCTCGAATTGTTTTTGCACATCTTCAATGTAAAGTAATGTCTTGTGCTTTAGAGAGCCACATCCGATAAATGATAATTCCCTGCAGTCTCTATCCTTAATACCATCACTCACGCTAGCAGCGTTTTCGAGCTAAATTGTCATTAAAATATTGAGTTCCTTGATTACGTCGAGGTGCGCAGTTCGAACAGATGCTTTTCAGAACAGACGAGTTTCAGTTCGTAGAGCCGCAGGCAGACTAAATTGCGAATTTTGGCAGCACATATCTGGGTGCTGAACCAACCAAATAGTTTCTTCTAATAATTACAATAATTTTACGTGAAGTATTTTACAGTCTCTTAAAAACACCGTCCTTTTTCAATGGTATCTGAAACCAATCTCTTTTCTTTGCATAATATCAATACAATAACAACGGTCAAACATTTTCAGTTTCTTAAAAAAATTACAAACTGTTTTAATTATCTGAATAATTGTAAGTCTGTCTTTACATGCTCTGTCAGTTACAAAATGTTGAGGGATTTTTAAAAAAAAATAATATTTCAGTATCAATATTTATAATGGAAATTTAATAACAATGCTTTAGCAATCTCGGCTTAATAAACATCTTACATTCAGGTATTCAAAACCTGCATATCTATTTTGTTTAAGATGTCAGTTCGCAAATTAGTAAAAACATAGCAATAAGAAATGTGTTTCCTCAAATGAGGACTCTGGCGGTTAATGGGTCAAAATTCTGAGTATCCTTTCAGATACCACCAACATTTTCAGTATGTTTCCTGGTGATTTAATTAATTCACGTGTTTTTTTTTCTTTAAAAACCTAGTCACATATTAAACCTATTTGTGATCTTATAACTCAAGAATGATTGAATTCTAAAAAACTTATTTACGTGATGAGATACGGTCACCAATTATTACACCCATGTTAAGTTCTTCATATTGATGAACCATTATCTCAGAAAAACCGATTTTAAATTTTTATTGTACATTATCTGACTTATTGTAGTACTGATCAATATTAAGAGAATTGCTTGGCAGGAAACTGAAATATTATTTTTTTCTCGGACCTCAATTTCTTTACAAAAATGTAATGAGGGATTTATTTATAAAATTGAAATAATGATAACTTCGCAAATGTAAATGCACAGCTTCACGATATTTAGTATTGTATTCTGTAAAGGCATCTGTAAAGGAATCAATCAAAATAAAAGTTTAAGTTTTAAGAGTTTTATGAGGAAAACGGGGCATTTATAACGAAAACAGTGTTTCGAGAAAAACGCTCCAAACGTTTTTTACCCACCATATTGTTAGGAATTACCCACCATACTTGTTATATTATTTTACGTAATAACAACCTGTTCCATATTGTGAGTTATGCTCTTTATTGCTTGATATCTAGAAGCTGTTTTCTCTCCTCTGCTTTGGGGGAGGGGTCTTGACTGAATCAATTCTGGAGTTGAGTTTCATTATTAAACTATTTTACGCATTACACAAATTGTAAGCCTCAACATTCCTTACAATTGAATCTATTTCCTTTGTTCATAAGCTTATTAAAACTCTTTTCGGTGTTGTCATTTGAGTCGAACTAGTCGACATTTCTTTCACACATCAGACTATCCTACCGCTTACCCCGCGAGCGACAAAAATAACACAACTTTAAAAACACAGAACAAACATGCCCGCCAAATTGCACGATTATACAAGATAACCCAATATGAAACCGCGGAAAATCATAGCCTTCAAGAGTCAATAGCTTTAGAACTATGTTTAGGTGGAACCATCGAACTTCTGAAACGTCAGCCTGTGCTGATGCACATTAAAACACAATAAAATATACAAAAATACAACAATTTTTCATAAATAATATATCAAAAATGTTCAGAAAAGTCTAGAGATTATTTTCAGATTAATAACAAAATTAGATATTTTCTCATTTGCGGGTGAAATCACACCTTAAATAATTGAACAAATAACATAAATATTATACTGCACTCCACCTTTAGCAATAACGTTTTTGTCGAGAAATTCCCCCGTGGGTGGCTTCCGCCAATACGACCTTCATCAATCTGGCAGTAAGTGCACACGTAATTCGTTTTATCTTGTACAACAAAAAATTCAGTTCAAACAACTATACGCGGTGAATCCTATTGTTTAGATTTTCAATGTTCTCACACAATTGAAAAGGGTTGCTAGGATATTGTTTACTCATTCTGTTATACAGCTTTCTGCTGTACGCATCGTTCTTAGATTCTTTTTACTTTTTCTGTTTTTATTATGTTTTGATCCCTTATATATTGTGAATTTATTAACATTTTATCCATCAACATGCGCGAAATATGTCCACATTCAGGCTGGTCAATGCGGAAATCAAATAGGCGCCAAGTTCTGGGAGGTGATTTCCGATGAACATGGAATCGACCCCAGCCCGGATGTTATCATGGAGATTCAGATCTGCAGTTGGAGAGGATAAACGTTTATTACAACGAAGCTATCGGAGGCAAGTATGTCCCCGTGCTGTTTTGATTGATTTGGAACCAGCCACGCTCGATTCTGTACGCTCAGGTCCTTTCGGGCAAATCTTCCGTCTGACAATTTCGTTTTTGGACCAAAGCGGCGAGGAAATAATTGGGCCAAAGGCCATTACCACCGAGGGAGCAGACTCGTCGATTCTGTTTCTCGATGTCGTGAGGAAGGAAGCAGAAGGCTGCGGGACTGTCTGCAGGGATTTCCAGTCACACTTCATTGGGTGGAAGGTACTGGATCTGGATATGGGAACGCGTGGTCGTTATCCAAAGTTCGAGAAGATATCCCAGATTTTTAGTAACTGATGCTTACATTCAGTGTAAGTTCCGTCACCAAAGGTATCAGATACTGTGTCAATGTATGGAGCCGTACAACGCGACATAGCTTCATCATTACTAGTAGAGAACACCCGACGAATCTTTGCTTCATAGATAATGTAAGGCTTTGTACGATATCTGCGTTTCGCACACTGATGCTTGACTATGCCAACATACGGTGATTTAAATCATTTGGTGTCTGCTGTAATGTCAGGAGTAACAACGTGTTGAGGTTTCCTGGTCAACTGAACGCCGACCTTCGTAAACTGGCTGTGAACATGGTACCCTTCCCACGTTTGCATTTCTTCATGCCAGGGTTTGCTCCGCTTACATCTCGCGGTTCCCAGCAATATCGAGCGCTCACCGTTCCGGAATTAACTCAACAAATATTTGATGCAAAGAACATGATGGCAGCCTGTGATCCTCGTCATGGCCGTTACCTGACAGTCGCAGTAATGTTTCGTGGACGAATGTCCATGAAAGAAGTCGACGAGCAGATGTTGAATGTGCAAAACAAGAACAGTAGTTACTTCGTGGAATGGATCCCAAACAACGTGAAAACTGCTGTGTGTGACGTTCCCCCTCGTGGTCTCAAATGTCAGCCACATTCATTGGTAACACTACTGCTATTCAAGAACTATTCAAGCGTATATCCGAACAGTTTACAGCCATGTTCCGACGCAAGCGTTTCTGCATTGGTATACTGGCGAAGGCATGGATGAAATGGAGTTCACAGAAGCTGAGTCCACTTGAACGATCTTGTTTCGGAGTATCAGCAATACCAAGATGCGACGGCCGAGGAAGAAGGCGAGTTTGATGAAGAAGAAGGAGATGAAGAGGGCTGAATGTCTGGTAAACTGCATCTGAAGATCTATAATAGGACTAAAATAAGCTTTAATTCCAAAAAAATTGATATCTTATTTTACACCTATTTTGTATTGTACTTTTAATTTTCATATTGAATATTTATTATAATATTTAAGATATACAATTTTTAGATGCATTTATGATACTTTTATTACATATGCTTACTATACTAATAATTTTATGTATTTTTATTTAAAGAATATTTTTCCTCAATAAACATATTTTATAATAAACGTCAAAAATTTATTTGATAAAACTACATAAGTAACTTAATTTCTAGTTGAAAGTACCACAAGTCATGATATTCATGTTTAAATTCTTTCGGATAAGCTCCAGATGATTGAATTTAAAAACATATGTAAACGTAAGCTTCCGCGGCTCGAGTCTGTGTATATATACGCGCAGTACCGCAGTGTCACTGCCCTGAGGAAGTCTGCGACATGATAGGGCCTTCTAGCCACCAACGCGGCGTCACCCGAACAGCCAAGAAGTCATGAAGTCATGAATTTAAATACTTATTTTAGGAATCCTATTCACATAAGTTTATTCCACTTCGGATTATGAAAAGAAGTGGTATGCATTGCGGAACTAATTCGTTAAATTCTTTGATCTTGTTGTTTGGGTTTTGGTTTGTCTTAGTTTGAAATTTTTAAAATGATGGCTATTATTGAAACTATA
Organism: Acheta domesticus; assembly: GCA_031308135.1. Lineage (NCBI taxonomy): Eukaryota > Metazoa > Arthropoda > Insecta > Orthoptera > Gryllidae > Acheta > Acheta domesticus. The sequence goes on along the minus strand of JAHLJT010002406.1, from coordinate 93,852,473 downwards.
ATTATTCCTCATACTAATTTAAATAACGAACACTGAATAACGATTGATGATACTACATTCTTGTGTAACCGGTACCTAACTTGCAAATAATATAAATCAAGTATGATCGTCTCTGACAAAATTTGGTGAAAAATCTAAAAATGTGTGGGATTCCATGAAGCCACTTTGGTATAGTTCAATTGCTGATCAATAATAACGCTATAAAAAATGAATTATTTCCAGCCGTACTATTCTAACTTTCTCTCATGTGTTTCACCTCTCTATTTTCACTTTCCCGTATACATACGTGTAAACGGAGTAATATACGGAGGGATATAGGGAAAGTTTTGTAATGATACGCGAAAAAATGGCGAATTTTAAGCAGAAAAAAATTCGATGCCGGGCCGTGATAACGAAAAAGTGATAAATCCAGTTGCTAAATTAAGAAAAACTAGTGGTGCTACAGAATGGCACAGACTTTCCCGTATTAGTTTTCTATTCCTTCGGTCTTCGCTTAGCTATTCGGTAATTGCCCAATACTCTTTCTTGCCAGCTACCATCTATCATCGCCAAAAGTACATTTTTTGTATTTTCTTAATTTTTTTCCTTTTCCTAGAAGTAGAACGGAAATATTAATTTAGAATACTAAAGAACACGAAAACCTAGTCATATATGCCAATTTTCTTTTAAAAATTATGTGCCGTTTAAGATAAAATTGTGTTTAGAGCTACTAAAAATGCGAAATTGAAGCTCATATTCACAGATAATTTTTGAGTTTTCAAAATACTTTATTTGAAGTTACCTTGAAGCACTGACACGCACAAATATAATAATCTTTACAAATTGCTGGTAATGTGCATATTCTAAGATGTGAGAGATTCTTTCATAAACAAATACATTTATGTAATTTTTTTGAAAAACAAAAAAATATTCAAAATAAACAACTACGTTATACTAAAAGAGTTTAATTCGCATTATCCGTTACAAAGTTTCAGGAAAAAATTGCAGCCATATATGAAACCATGGCGTTTTGAGCGTTTCTGAGAATGCGAAATTTTGAGTACTTTTCACAGGAAACGGTTGTGTTTCCGCGAGAAACGTTACTTAAAATTATTTAAAGCACATATACTCGTAAATATACTACATGTGAAAAAATCGCCGCTAATGTAAATATTATCGACGTGAGAAACATGTGAAAAAATTTACATTTTTGTAATTTTTGAAAAAAACAACCGATAGACCAAAATGACTTTTATGTAATTGATAGAGTACATTTACCACTATCCCTACCAAAAGTTAAAAGAAAAAATTTGGAGCCGTTTTTGAGAAAAATCTTGTTTTTGTAATTTTTTAAAATTGCACATATTGCACGCAATATTGCACGAAAACTACCAAAATTTTGAAAAACATTTACCTGACCTTTATAAAGAACTCAATATGCAGAACAAATTTTATTTGAAGAAAAAATCTCTATCTTCAATTTGTAGTTGGAGAAAGACGCCCGAAAAAAATTCAAACTTTCACAATATTCGAAAATTCAGAACTGTACGTGAAAACCACCCCTATGCCATGTTAAAAAGTGTACTTTACTCTATCATACAAGAAATTTAAATAAAAATTTGGAGCCGTTTTGAGAAAATTTTGAAAATCCCCGGGGGGTTAATATAAAGTACTCCCAAATTTTGAAAAATCATTTTCAAAATCTCAAAGCTTCGACTAGAATCAGATCGACCGGGGAATATCCATTTTGGAAGAAATCGTACGTATGGTTTAGGGACTAGCAGTGTTCACAGACGGACGGACGGACGGAGAGACAAACGGACGTTTCCTTTCAATTGGTTTATCGGTATCAAGGACTTAGAAAACAGGGTTTCTGGCTACACCACGTGTTAGGGGATTTTTTTTTCTTAATTTAGCAACTGGTTTTATCCACTTTTTTCGTTTTCACGGCCCGGCAATTAATTTTTTCCGCCGAAAATTGGCCATTTTTTCGCGCAGCATTACATAACAATCCTATACTACGTATACCACTCCGTGTATACGTACGTATACGGGAAAGTAAAAAATTTTCTTAACACGTGGGGTAGCCAGAATCCCTGTCTTGTAAGTCCTTTATAGCGAAAAACCAATTGAAAGCAAAACGTCCATCCGTCCGTCTAAGCGGTGTATGTGAACCACAATAGCGCCTAATTTGTGCTTCTTCCAACAATAGTACCAACTTTTTTCAAACTGAAGAAACCGCTGTCCATCTGGCATGAGTCGAAGCTCTGAGATTTTGAAAAACATTCATTCATTTTTACTTTACATGAAGCCCCCCGGACATTTTCAAAATTTTCTGAAAAAACGGCTCCAATTTTTTTCTTCAAATTTCTTATAAGAAAATAGTAAATATACTTATTAAGGTGGCACAGGTCCGACTTTCACGATTAACTCTGAATTTTTGAAAATTCCAAAATTTTGAATTTTATTCGGTGTCTTCCTGCAACTTCAAAATTGCAGATAGAGATTTTTCCTTGAAATAAAATTTGTTCTTCTTAGTGAATTCCTTCTTTAAAGTTATTTACATTTTTTTGCAACGTTGAGTAGTTTTTGCGCAATATTGCGTGCAATAGATGTAATTTAAAAAAATACAAAAACAAGATTTTCTCAAAAAGTCTCCAAATTTTTTGAAACTTATCGTAGGGATAGTGTTGAAGGTACTCTATGAGATGACATGAACGTCATATTGCTCTATTCTTTTGTAACGGCTTCTATTCTGGCAAGAGAATGTGGCAAGTCCGAATAGCTTGCCAAGGCCCAAGGAAATAGTAGAAATCTAATACGGGAAAATCTGTGCCATTCTGTAGGACTACTAGTTTTCTTAACAGTCCTCCAGACTACACTTTTACTGTGTTTATGTTCTCACAGATATTTGGTATCGAGGGTGAAAATCCTTCAACACATGAGTAAGGATAGTCATGCACTAAGGGAATAAAGTGGCTTTAAAATTCATATTTTAGATTTAATTTTATTTCGTTATTTACTGAGAATTCTAATGTTAAGTGTATTCCAATGTTTTCATACCTCAATAAAAATGATTTTATTACGTCAAGAACAGCACAGAAAGTGCATTATATCAAATACTATAGAGACAATACAGGACACTTCCCCGTTCTTCCACGCAACCGATGGAAACAAGTTCCCACTAGCGATCCTAGTGTCAGAACCTGGTAATGTAGCGCCAAATAGAAATGTCAATGTGATTCTTACGGAAGAAAACAAATATTTTTAAATCTACCTAACGAAATAAGACTTATTTTTACCTACTCTCGCTGTGATTTAATTATATTGAAGGACTCAAATTACGGAAAATTATAATGTACAATGTGTTATAATGGACATGAGAACATTAAACATATAATGAAAATTATTTTCACGAATGAAGTTGTTACAAATGCAAGATTTTTCTTGCCTAAACACTTCCACTGATACATTTGGCTTTTTTTCCATTGCTTCCTTTAAAAAGCACTGTATCAATACATTGATACCTCTGCTATCATATAGATTATTACACCCCTTACATAAAATATTCTGCAAGTGAATATTAATAATTTGTATTAATTGTTTTTGTACGTCAAGTTTACTTTGACGTAAACAATTTAAAAAGTGTTTATTGAAAACATATTCAGTCTTAGAAAACTAATGGCGAATTCATTTGTGTAGAAAAACGTGGCATTCACATACTGTTTAATCACAATATGCGAGTTTCTTAATTTATACTTTTCATCCAAATTCTGTTATTTCTACTGTCATTTCTACAATCATCATATGGCACGGTACTACGCAACCAGCCACATACATAGGACTCAGCATTTTCCTGTACGAAACTTGTAGGAATATCTTCAGTGTTATCCATTTCTGCAATGTTCGTTACTCATGGCATTGGGAATGGCAATGTGCAAGTAGTCTCCCAATTAAGTAATGTTATAGTTTTTCATGCATGTTATTACAAAGAGAAGTCAAATTGTATTAAACTAGCTTCATTCATGTTCAAGATTCTTTCAATTTTACCTGTTTTTATCACGAGGAAATGTGAAGAACGAACGCAAGTTCTGCTGTATTTTATAATAAAGCCAAAAACTACAGAATTGTTTCCTGCCATACGTAGAATGATGTAAAGAACAGCATTGTAAAATATGTTTTCCAGAAATCGACCAGAAAGACAATAAAATGAAAAGAAATCAAGCAGACAACAAACACCAACAGAGCAGTGAGGTTAGGGTGGATGAGTTATTACCAGGTTCTGCCACCAGATGAATGTTTCTCGATATATCGCGAAGTGTCCTGTATTGTCTTTATAGTATTTGATTATATTAACACAGTTTGTCCTGTTGGTATTGTTCCTGCCGATTCGACTCATCGATCGTGTAACGTCATTCCATTTTGTAGTAAAAACATGCTACACCTCCAGTAAAGAATAAGTGTAGGTTGTTCTACGACATACAAAATAAATATAAATTCTAGACTACGCGTGCGTTGAAAATAGCTTCGGAGAAGGTTCAACTTTCCCGCTTGAACCATTGCGACCTTGAACAATTGTGACAACAGTCAGCGAGGGCGATAATTTTGTTGTGTAAATGCGAATGATTGAAAACATCGTGAGAACTAAGCGTGAAGAGGCGAGTCAGCATTTTTAGCAGGATTTTCTTGTAGCGAAATTTATCGTTCCCCGGGGTTTTTGAGGGACAGCTTCGTCACATCTTCTCAGTTTTTATTGATTTATGTTGGTTGTTCGTAGTTCAGTTTAAGTACCAACTTCACATATGTTTGAAAGGCTTACGTGCTAACTTATATTTAAAACTTCTTACATTTAAAACTAAGTAAGGTTGAGGATGTCCTATTGGGTCGTCCATTCAGATTCGAATTTGAAGGTCTTTTCCGAATATGTTGTAGGGGTAGCCCATTTGTTTTTTTTCTGGTGTGGTTAGGATTTTTTGCGAGCCTGAAGGCTGTAAGGGAAGGGATTTGGGGTAAATAATGGTAAAAGTTAGTGGTTAGGTATGTGAAGTGATGTTCAATGAATTCTACACTGAGTTTTTTATGAAGCTGATGATTGGACATCTCCTAAGGTAAGCAATTCTCTCGTTATTTTTGTCAAGGTGGCCGCGCTCTGCTATCAATCCACAGCTATGAAAAAAACGATAAAATTACTACTTTTAGCATACCGCTAATGAGAATGTATTTGGTTTAACGAATAGTCCATAAAAATTACAAAAAGAATCACGTGACGCAATAGGTAAAATTTATAACAATATTGCATACTATTTAATTTTAAATGCGGCTACTGCGACGAGTAAATCAATACTTTGTTGAATACTATTACATTCTCACAAAACTCGTACAATCATTAATTTGGAAATATACAATAATAAATTACGATAATGTGCCCCACACTTCACCCATTTAATAAAAAAAAAAACTAATTTCTTGGTTATGGTTTCATTCTAGCATTTGCGGTTGAGACGTGACAACATTTGAACTGATTGATAGGCTGCTAAATCAGAAATATTTGCAAAACACGCAACACATACTCCACATTGAAAAAAAAAGAGCAAGTCATACCCTCCATTCACTATTACCAGGTAAATTATTCGAGAAAAAATATCAAGTATTCAGTGACTGCCGATCATAGTCCAGCTACGAGTTAACGTTGCAAGATGTTATAAAACTCTTCGAAAAACAAAATAACACTAGATGTGATAATCATTTGGATAATTTTTGTAATTTGTTCGATCTTTGAAATATTGATGTAGCTAGTAGTAGGCCATGGAATATTAACCTTCCGGTGAGCGCGCCTATTTTACTCACAAAAGCGGGCGCATAGGAGCACTAGATGCTGCTTCGAGAAAACATTCTTTTGTACCCTCAAAACTTCTTTTATTTAAAGGAGGAACAGTAAAAATATAATGAATAGTTGTGAGTTTTTAATGTTAATACATTTTATAAATAACAGAAATGTGGCTAGTTTTAGGTATAGAATAATAAAACGTAGTTAGAGAAAACCTCATAGAACCAAATATAACAAGGAAAAAACTTACTAGAAATTTGTTACTAAATAGACAAATTAATTAAATGAACAGTTATTGTCCTTAAATTTTAGAAAAGCATCAATTAGTTTTCATCAAGCGGTTTCCTAGTAATCAAAGAAGAGTCCTGATTTCTTCGTCTATTTCAACGTTTTCAGCAAAGAAAAAGAAAAATAAGTCCACAAGTAATAGAAAAAAACAACAAAAAAAACACTAAACATCTTTGATTTTGCATACAGAGATCGAAAATACATGTAAACGAACAATCTGAAAATGTAAACTGTTCGTTTGGAGTACTAAAAATACAGAGTGGGCGCGGTAGAGCACCGAGTGCTGCAATCAGTTTTTTTTTATTTTCAAATCTTCTTTACGACTGATAGGAAGAAGACAACGGAACAGAGATTTCCGCGTTTCGTTTATAATGTTGCGAAGTGAAAATACTGAAGTCCTCTGACATGTCGAATACCCGCACTCCATTTTAGAACAATAAAAACACAAAGGTTAAAGGCAATTTCTTAATAATCTGTTTATAGATCGGTTGTAAATTTTACTGCAAATAAGTTGGGCAATCAATAAAGTGCAGTAGCTGTTCTAATAGAAACACAGCACTAGAAAAGTCTTTTTACAACTAACGATAACTGTTACAATTGCATACTAATGGTGTTATGTAAGGTCTCAGACTTTAGCGCATTAGTTTTTCTTTCTTTTAGAGCGGGCTAGATTTTCTTTATTTCTACACTCCATTCCCCTGCTGCTACCTATCAGCCTCTAAAAGAGCATGTTTTTACATCTTCCTAATTTTTCTGGACCCCCAACAGTATAACTGATATACTTTAAGAATTGTTACGGAAGAGTGGTCCTATGTAAACCTTGGTCATATGCAAAATTTTATTGAAAAATAAAATGACTGAACCTTTCTGGAAATGCGCAATATTGAGCTCATTTTCACAGAAATGTTTTAAGATTCATGGAAACGTTATTTCAAATTATTTAAAGCACTTCGTACCCCAAAATTCAATCTTCTATATATATATATATATATATATATATATATATATATATAAAATCTTGTGTCACAGTTTTAGTTACCATACTCTC
>JAHLJT010002406.1:93692257-93844331 GCA_031308135.1 Acheta domesticus | reverse complement strand
GATTTCCAACTAGGGATACGTCAGCGAAGTTGACTTTTTCAAAACCTCGATATTTTACGAGAATTTCAGAATTTGAATGTTTCAAACATCGATATATTTAAGATTTTTTTTTAACATCGACTTTTGCTCTCGATGTTTTTTCGATGATTTGTTTAAGAATGAAAAATCGCCATAATCATCATTTGCAAAGTTAAAAAATAAATTTTATACAGAACTATTAGTTTCTGTTTCAACCAAACAAACGCTCTTTATACTTGTCTCATCGCGCGTCTTTTCTTCTTAATTATTTTTAACTACGTTTACAGTTAATTCTGAATTATAAATAAATGAACACGGCCGCAGATAAATTGTGTTTTGTTGCGCCCGAATGTACTGTTAGGGGTTACTAAATATCTCTTAAAATATATCGATGTTAAAATATCATGCGTGCTTTATGGGCGATTAAGATCAAAGGTTTAATTTTGAATAACAATGTTTAATAACATCTTTGTTTTGTTATCGATACCTCATACGCTATTCTATACATTTTCTCCCTGGGTCGTGAATTGAAAGCAAGTACATTTATTTTAACAAGGTCCGCGCGCGGGCGTTCACCAAGGTGTAGCTCGGCAGAACGGTTTCCATCGGAGCGAGAGTTGTCGCGATTGAGCGAGAAATACTGCATGACTAGACCGCAAGATCTTCGACAGCTACAACATACGTGAAGAATCCAAGTGTTGTAATGCGCAAATAAATGTAAGTTGTTTACGAAATGCAAATAATTCTGTATCCTAAAGCACGTACATCCTCTTAAGCACGAACGAGTCGTTACGCTTAGTTCTCTACTGCAATAGGACCTCGATATCCGGATACGTTTTTTTTTTTTTTTTTTTTTTTTTTTTAAATTTACGCCTGGTTTCTTGTTGTTCGCCCACTGTTACGCCACCCCTCGGCCCGCCCGCGCGAAACCGGACCTCCGCTAAAACAACAGCTGTCGACCTCCCGGCCCGCGGACCAAGGAATCCGGAGCGCGCTTGGTCGCATACGACCCAGGACCGGTGGTCTTTTGGTGGGATGCTAAGGTCATGGACGGCGCGAGGTGAACCTCCTGATGGAGCTGAGGCGCTGTTCCTCCAGTGATTTTCACACCTGCTAATTGAAACGAAACACGACAGGGCGTGATAGCTATACTACTGCTAAACATCTAAGGCATTTGTAATCGAAAAATGTTAGTAGAGAAGCATATTCATTTATCAAATGAATATTGTGTAAATATCGATAGAGATTTTGATGTGCATGACTGTTCCACATGGAATGAAAAAGAGAGTATCTGATAAAGTCAAAACCTGCAAACTATTTTTCACTCTTAATAATCGAATATTCACACTTCATTTAAATGTCACTAATATGAATTGTGTTTATTTAAGTTCGACGCAGAATGATTCGACGCAATGTTACAGCCAGAATTTTCACAAAAATCCTTTTATCTCCCAATGTTTAAATCGAATTGTCACATTCTAAACAAATTATTCATACTTTTTCAAATATCATTGTGTTATAAATATTTTCGGAAGTATACAGCTCTTTGATGGAAGAATGTTTCAACGAAAGTTCTTCTAGATACTTTTCTCTCGAAGAAGCCACATTAAAATTTTTCTATCACAAACAGTCTTCAAGAATCAGAAAAAATAAAACTAAAATCGACCTTGGGCGTCCTGTATTTCTAATCTCACTTGTTAGTCTTTCGCAAGACTCACATCATTTAAAAAAATCAAGGAAAGATGCGAGTATGTTGAAACATGTGTGTCGTAGGGGTTTTCCTGGACAGAATAAACTTTCGAAAATCCACCAGGAAAGTCGGGCAAAATCTCGGGTTGAAACAACTTCGTACCTCCTTCAACACGAATCCGTGTACTGTGGAAATTTGGACACTAAAACATTCATTGAGAAGACAAACTACCGAGTGTCAAAAACGAACAAGGGAGGACAAAGATATGAATGTACGACCTCATACTCATATTAGAAAGAGCGGCTTTTATTCGCCAATGAATGATATCTGATATGGAAGTTGTATTATAAGAACAACATGTTCTACGATTATTTCTTCTTACAGGGCATTTCTATTCGCAGCATTGTTCAAATTATACGAGAGAAGAAAATAGTGATTCAGAATTAGGCATGGGCAAATATACTAAAAAATAATTCAGTAAATATTAAACTTTTTAATTTTTTTATGTCAATCTGGTTTAAAAGATTTGCAATTGAAATAATTTCTGCGGGAGTGTAATGAAATTTCAAAAGGAAATAGAAATTTTTTTCGAAAAGAAAATTACAAAAATTTCCTCTTCTTACTTTTATGGGATAAGCAGGGCTTCGGAAAACATCTCGGACGCCAATGCTCCTACAAACGGCTGGTGAATTTTTCCCTTGTCGATCGAGATATCCGACGACTACACTTTCGCTCGCGCTGACAACACCAATCCATTTTACTTTCGCAGATCTTCTTCTCCAGAGTTAATTTCTGCAACTCCTGGCGTTTTTTTCACTTCTAATATTGTAATTTCTGCGGATCTGACTTAAATTGATTCTCTTTTTGAGGGAATCCAGGTCTCTCTTCCATATAGCACTATTGGCTCAACCATTATCTTATTAAATGTAAACACAGGTTCCCTTCTTGTTTTTTATGTTTTAAAAGTTCTGTGATCTGTACCACAAATACTGCGTTTGAAGCAATTCAGTTTACTGATATATTGTCGTCAGATAATAGATACTTCACATTCCAGGGAATTAAAACTAAATTTTAGGTTCAGTTGCTCTACTTCCTCTCGACACTATTTTTTCATCTAGCAAGATGTCTTCCTTAATAAGCCATCATTATCTCTTGTTTGTTGATATTTTAAGATTGTATTATTCACATATATCATATAATATAAACACCCCTTTGTAATATGTCTTCAGTTTACAGAACTACAACACCATCATTCGCATATGCATGAAGGTTGAGTTTCATCCGGGAGGTTTCGGTTCGATTCTCGAGTTAAAAATTGCTTCCATTTTTGATCACTAACACATTTAAAAATTTTAAAAGCTTAAAATGATAGTACGGACTGCTTCAACTTAGTTATTTAATTTACATAATTGTACTGAATTAATTATTTTTGTTTCACATGTTATTTTTTCACTTACGTTCATACACAATAACATAGCCTGTAGTAAATAAAATGTTCGCAATTGATGTAAATTAATATTAATTATCATGAATGTTATAAAACTTCCACAGCTGGATTTTCATTTTACGAATTCATTAGTTGTAAACATGTCTGTTGGTTTTGCGCTTTACGCCACTAAGCAGTTTGAATTAATAATTATGACTATGACTTATATGATTTACTATGAATTATTGTGATTATGACGGGAATAATATTACGAGAGCTTCGGGATTTAGCATTGCCTTCGGACGCGAAGATGACGTGAAAAGTGGGAAGGAGCAAACAGCTACGCTGAACTCACAACGTTCGTTACTCAGAGTGGTCTCCGCCGCTGTTGATCGTTAAGTAACCACTATTTGGCTCGGCTACTTATAATGCATCATATTTAATAATCATCCGGATGGCAAACAAATCACTCCTATGGAAGAAAACTATAACATAATTCTTTCGAAAAATATATGCACATTAAATACAATAGCAAGGACGAATATTTTGCGATTTTACTCAGACTTCAAACAAAATTAGAACACGGAATGCAACACTAGACGAAATACTCCCTTATCTGCAAAATCCTCATTGGCATTCTTTCCGGGCATCCACTTCGATTTTCGAGCGCTTGCAATCATATTTGTACTCAAACATCCTTTCTGTATCCTCTCTGCGCTTTCTGCACGATGCTTGTGAATAAATCATTCCACTAATGTCTGAAAGAGAATACCAAACAGACTATGAATGTTACGAACAGCAGTCGACAATTCTCATCTAAAATACTACAGTTGAATCGATGATCTCGGATGAACGAAACCACTCGTTTCCAGAAGGTATGTTGTTGGGTTTTTTTTTGGTACAATGCAATTAGTAAGTGAAGAATGAAATGAATGGGTCTTTTGAGTTTATTCAGTATTCAATCACTCTTAGTTTCTCGAGTGACCTCGCAATTTCTTAACATCAAAAATGGAACTGTTTTTAATGCTGTGTCACCTGCGTTCTAAATGGAATCAAACGCGCAAACTTTCGGTAACGTTACAGTTTCTTACAGAATAATATTTAAGTAATTAGTTGCAACGAGCTGTGTGTGACTACAATTTTAGTACATTATGTGGTCAGGAAGTCGCGTTTATCATCTCTAATCACACATATTATTATTACTACCTTTTTATCTCTACTATATTCTTCTATAACTTTAAAGTGCACTGAACACTTCTTCCTCCTGTGGAAGAATTCACACGAAACACAAAATTAACGTCTTACTTCTGTGTTAACCTGAATGAAAACAACTAGAATTCTATGTAAATGAAATTAATATACAAGTATAAAAGGAAATCCAAAACGATTGCGACATAGAACAGTATTATCCCATTCTTTCTCAGGTCAGCAAAGTCTTTTCTGCACCAAATTAAGTAGAATATTATTGATCGAAAAATATTACCGTTATGACCGAAAGTGAAGACTTTCGAATGCGTTTGCGATATAGAATCGTCTCTCCGTTTCAGTTTTTGGGACAAAATCTCTAAGCGTGTCTGTACTTAGTCCTGTACTAAAAGGTCAGAAATTTATTTTGCTGTCATTTGACGATATGACGATAAACCCATTTCCTTCTCAATTAAAAAAATAAATAGGAAACTGACATGTTTGATGAATGTCCTCAGGGAGATGCCAACATGAGTGGTTCTCCTTTTATGTCACGGAGGAACCAAACGCAAGACCAAATTTTCAACGTCTATTTTCTTTACATATTCCCTATATCAGACAATGGTGCCATGTTGGTCTGTGGTATATTAAAACAAAACACCATTGCACTTTTTGTTTAGATCATTCTGACGTCCTGGTAGAATACTGGCAAACGAAGTCTTGACGTATTTTCATTATTGTGGCACGGATCAGAATGTAATGAGTGGGACTAGATAACATTAAACGGATAACGTTTGCCATGTATGAAATTACGTTTTTTTCAATTCCACTAGTTTTTTTCTTTTCGTCTGCACTACAAGTGTAATGTACATATTTGGAACTACAGGTTGAAATTCCATAGTCATTTTTATGTCTGTAGATTCTGACGGTGTAAAGGATGCTCTTAGGTTTAAGACGTGCCCAATATCATGATCCTTGACAAATGGCAGTACTTAGATACAGTTTAGCACGAGGAAAACTGGTGGAGCCATCCGTCTTCTTCAAGTACTGTGTCAACGCAATCTTGTCACTCCACCTAAATTATCAGCCAGCACAGCGGGCCGTCAGCATCAGGTACAGCACCAACCACGGCCTCCACCACCGGAGCCCGGAATCGTCCTGGAGTCGCCCGCCGCTTCTTCCGGGTTTCCCAGCAGCCACTCGCACCACCGCACACACGCCACACGAAACAGCCCGCGGTCGTCATCTTGACATCACCTTAGCCACCGCGGGTTGCCCAACTGTCATCACACCAACACAAGATTCGCGACGACACCACCACAATGCAACACACCACCGTCACGTGCTCTTCAGTGTACCGCCGCGTCCGGCACTGCTGACACCGCCATCGCCGTCATCCTCGCCCACCGGCCGGCAGACAGGCGCCGGTTGCCGGTCGCCGTTCTCCACGTGCGCGCTTCGCGGCGTGTCCCCTCCCCACCTGATCCACACCGCACCACTCGCCCGGCTCCGCTGCCCGAGCGCGACTAGCGGCCGGGCGCGGGCCGCCGGCGTAGTACGAGGCGCGGCCGCGGCGAGGCGCCGCGCGGCGCCGGCCGCGGGCCCGCCCGGCGCAATGCGTACGGCGGGAGACCGGCCGCGGCACGGCGGCAGCCGGCGGCGCCCACACCGCCCCGGCCGGAGCCCGAGCCGCGGTGACGGTCGTGGGCGCGAGCTCCGGGCGTGGGCGGGCGAGGCAGGCGGCCAGCAGCATTACGATCTTGCGGATATGATTATCGGTTTAATCGAATGTGCCTTACCGAACGTGGTAGGGTAAGGAGAGCTTTCTTAAGGGCCATGAGGACCTTTCTATATGTTCTTATTATCAGGGGACGGATTTTGTAGGATTGGAGATTCCGGGGCAGAAAATTGGCGGGAGCAATTTTCACAAAGCCATAGAACAAATTAAGATAAAAGTCAATAAAAAATAAAAATGAAAATCTACTGAAACTTTACTATCTATTACTTTTAATAATGACAGTTCTATATTTTATCTATTAATCGTATTAACAACATTAGGTCTGTTATAACAACTACATTTTTCAACGAAATTGTGTTCTTATTTACCAAATTTTCGCACTTCTCTCTTGTTAAATATTTCACATGAGTACTCCATAAAGAAATAATAGAAATTCAATGAAATTGAGAATATCACATGATTATGAAAATTGATGAAATATTGAAAGTTTCTATTAAGGTTTTAATTGTTAATGTTAAAAATTTTATGTGTGGGATCTCATTTTAGTAGGGATGGCCTCCAGGGGCGGTTCTTCATTAGGTTCACAGGTTCACGCAACACCCAAAAATTGAGAGAAAATAGAATATACACTTCGTTATTACAATATCATTAATAGTATACATTTTTTCTTCTTCTTTGTATAATTTTCATACCAGTATTACATTGACGAACCGATGTGTCTACATGGCTGTTCACGTCTCGAAACAACACCTTGCTCAGACTTCGTTTCATAAGGACCATTGGGTACCACGTGACCTTCGCTTCTGTGTTATCATAGGGTGCTTTCATCGTATCATGTTCACACTTACGCCGTGAAGTCCGCTTGGGCGCAGCACTCGGGCACTCCACGCCTCCCAACTCGAGGACGAGTCTCCGGCGCGCTGTCAGCAAAACAGTGTCCTCGAGACGTTACTCCGAAACGCAAGTTTTGCTTCTGATGTGGATGGTGAAGGCCGTCTTAAAATCAGTGTAAAATGAGTTTTACATCTCGGGTTCCAATAGTATGTAAGGTGCGGTGTCTGTGCATCCCGGTATTCAATTATTTCTCTAAAATGAACAAGTTGTTAATCTTATAGGAAAAAAGATTAGCTACGATGATATTCTTGAAATCACGAATGAAATGATCAAGCACTTGGTCCGGATCAGGCCTGTTCTGAATATTAACAATGCTGTCAATAGAGAAGCAACTTATCCGTGAAACAGTAACTTCAATGTATTAGTGATAGAGAAATTTTGTGCATCGGCAATTGGATGTTCAATTGAAGTAAACAAGGTAAGTTTATAATTTCCACATTTCTAGGTAGATTGATCGAATTAATGATAAATGTTTCGTTCTGATTGTTGCTTAATGAAACTTGTAATATTGAGGCTACGTATAGAAGCGTAAGGGTCAAAAATTAATATATAGTAATAAGCGAGAAATTTAGCTTTATTTGAAGATTAGTTATTAATGTTATAAATAGTATTGATTTTTTTTCACAAGCTGGTCAGGTCACTGCTATAGGATAGTAGACAGCCTGCTACTTATACTGCGATTTTTGTAGGAAGAGCTCTCAAGGCCACTCAAATCCCATCTTCGCGATGGAATATGTCACGGCATTTGGCGTCTTTCTCGGTCTTGCCGGTAGAAGTCGCATGATCGCAAGCACTGCTTCATACGGTCGCGATCGTGCGAAATCTAGCGGAACGACTGTGAATGACACGAAATGCCGTGACATATTCCATCGCGAAGATGGGATTTGAGTGGCCTTGAGAGCTCTTCCTACAAAAATCGCAGTATAATCGCAGAAAAGCAGCTGGCCAACGTCCACGTACGTTGTGTGTATTGAAAGGAATGCGATACGCAGACGTGCTGCGTGATCCGACCTGTCACCGGCTACGGATGTTGCGCTGACCTCAGCTCGATTTCGGAGCGGCTGCGCGACCCTCGCTCTCACGGCGCGTTGTCACACGTGGAGGGGCGCGTCCGAGTAAAGTTTATAATCAGTTTCTTGGAATGGAAACGATAATTTTTCATGCCATTCCTTCTTTATAGTAGTTTTTAGTTTTTACATTCATTTACAATTATTCGTCAAAAATCCAATATTTTAAAATACATTTGAAATTTAAGGTGAAATGTTTTTTAAACAATTTAAATAGTAATTGTGTCTGTTAATCAATAATTGTATCCATTAATCGGGAAATATTGGAAAGACACGACCATTGCGTATGCAACACCCTTAAATTTAACTCACCCACCGCAACTGATGGCCTCTTGATATCGTTGAGTGGGGACTGCCGCCCTTTCAGCATATTCTTCAGTTCAGTCCTGCTAGTAGTCTCACCGTCTTCGAACTGAGTGTAGAGAACTGACAGAAAGCCATCATGCGAAATTATAAACTAATGGATTACATGTGAGTAGCTTACTATACCTCAATCACGATGAACCGATAAAGATTATTATACTAGATATATACCTTAGAATAATTTACATTTTTAATATATTATCACAATTATTTGTTGATTGTTATTGTTTATATTTACATAACTGACTACGTGGCTCGTTGATTAGTGTGCTCGCTTTCCACGGCGCAACCCCGGGTTCGATTCCTGGCTGGGTAAATTAAAACTGTGCGCTTTCTTTACAAATGGCCGTGTATCTATTGCTGTGTGATGATGAAAAAGTCAACCATAAGGTTATGAAGATCAGAATATACGATACGATACTGAATATTGTAGGGTGAAGGGATGTCTTCGTGCTAACCACACGAACACTTCATCCCATGGCCGAGAGGCCGGGTCACCGCTCGTCACCGCTGGTCGGCGAAGGCGCGTATCGTGCCGTCCAGCCACAGGACAGAACAATATTTATATACTAATACTTGATATTTATTACTTTTTTTCTTCTTCGTGGGACTTTTTCCAGCTTCAGGGGATGTCCATTTTGACTATCAGCACAGGGTACCCTCTATGTCCCCTATGGGGACATATATTAACTTTTACACTAGACACACTTGCGGGCTCCTTGGTCTGTGATCAGCAGACTCACAAAGCCTTCCGAGACAACACACACACATGAAAGATAAGGGACAAACAACCATTCCCACGGCGTCTCTTTAGAGCGAGGCGCTGAGTCGGCTCACCCTCTTGCCCTAGCCACCTCAGCTATTCAGGTCGGCTTATATTAGGTGTACTTATAGTGAATGTCCTTTGCCATTAAAAGCTCCGGCATTAGGTGTTCAATACACCCCACAAGAAAGGAGAGACGTAGGCAGGCCAAATAGAACGTATACTACACGTTGAAGTCTAATTCTTGTTTGGAGAAGAATAATTAAATATCATTTAGATTATTAACTCAATAATGATGTTGTTGCAAATACTGTACAAACAAATTTAGAAAGCAATAACTAATATTACCTATGAGGTCAGTAAAATGTTTTCCTACGATTATGACGCATAGTAAGAAAGTATTGGGAAGACAGAAGTACGAAGTATCATCGAAAATCAATACGTACGTAGAACAAACCTTTATCCTGGACATTATCTGACACTGAGCTTACAATCACAACAAACTCGACTGAACGACCGGCACACCACAACAGAATCAATAAAGAGAGTGGCGGGGTAAGGTAGTGAAAATGACTCCGGAAGATTAACCCTTTTCTAGGATGATAGACTTGTTCAAAACAAACAAAATCAAGGGTTTTTGAGGTTTTCCTCTTCATTTTATCGTTATGTGCCTTCGACGTGTGGAACAAAAAGAACCTTGTTTTTGCTTTTAATTGATATGGACAGTATAATTATTAATGGATCGGCGTAACTCCATTTTTTTAAACCCTTTAGAGAGCATGATTTTTTCAGAAATTATTCCAAGCTTCTTTAGCCTCGAAAATTTCGTTACAAAGCTAAAACACGTTCAAAAATGAAAACGAAGTGGGAAAACAGGCTATTTAACAATGATGGAACAAACGTAACAAGTTCGACAAAATAGAAAGCAAATATCTGCAGATTTCGAAACGATTTCCGCAATGGCGTATTTATATTTACCCGACGCATCAAAAAAACTGAACCTGTTTTTTACCGTACCTCATTCATCACAAATAAACGTTTCTGGATGACTACGGGAGGATCCAACCGCTCATTTTAGGGGAGGGGGTATGTAAATATTTATTAAATAATAAACATATTAGTTATACGGCATATTATTTATGTGCTGTAGATACGATACTATACAATATTATTGTTTAAATAATTACATAATTCGAACATTAATAAATATTTAAATCAAATTGCCAAATGAATAAACACAAACGTAGGCCTTTTCGGGGAGGCGGAGCATGGACCTCATGCCCCCCCCCCTGGATCTACCAGTGTGGATAACTCAGTATAATATACATAAGTCTCCAGCAAAATAATGCATTTTGAGAAAGTTCAAATTGTATTAAAGTGTTACAAGTAATGTCCCGGATATCGGCAGGGGGCGCCTGAGGAACCTACAAGAGACTCCCGCAGTTACTACGGCTTTTCTGGGAACTCTTCGCCGTGAGGAGCCTCCCAAATATCAGGCTGAGGTCCATCTCGGGTCTATACCTACACATTCGTGCCTCAAGCGCCTATACATTCGTGCCAGCCCGTGGCTTCATCTCGGTGCTTGTGCCATTCAAGTGGGTGTAAGGACCTAGTTCCTCGCGCCTCTCATACAGAGGCCGCACACAGATCACTGAAACCTTTCCGGATTGGGGCAAGGGATTAGAATAGGATTAGGAAATAGGAGGAACTGGGAATGTACCCCATCCCACAAACACAACAGGGGAAACTGGAAGGGAGGATAGAGCCAGATACTTCAGATACTTGCCTTAAACGCTAGCTGCTTCCGCCATCTGGGGCGGCCATGGATGACAAGTTACGATAAGATAGATGAGGCTGGGAAGACCTTTAAGAGGGGGAGCATTGAATTATTATTTCTAAACTTGTTTTCGCTTCTTCAAACGAGAGTATCAGAATGTCGACGAGACAAAGCAATGAAGGATTAATTGAGTACGATCGACTGACGAGTCAGACGGTTATGTCGCTCAACTGAAGTATACTAAATACTATTAGAATAACCCAACTGATACATAATATTTACGTATTTTTATAATTTGAAGGTAATTAATATCATTAAACAATATTTTTTAAACATTTTATTATTACACAAAATAATACCATAGTTTATGTGCGGTTGTTTTTCAAAACAAATACTGAACAGTTATGACAGTTATGGTCGCAATCTTACATACAGTTATATTCTGATTAAAATGTTAATGCACATAAATTATACCCCTTTCCAAAGTTTGACTTAATAACACACAACCAAAACTTCAACTTTCTAAAAATGTTGTATTTTTACCACAGACGTAGTGAACATTATTCCTGAAACTTTTATATATTGTAAATGAGTAGCAGTAGAAAACAGTAGAAGTCTTTTTTGTCTGTAGGGTGCAAATAACTAAATAAAATATGCGGTTTCGGAATCGATTCAAAATCACCATGAGTTAATCTTGTATTTATATGAACTCTTTAGGTTTATTATAACCTTGTTAAATAGGATTTTTCTTTCTTTGTTTCATCAGCTTCTATTGGGCTGCCTTGATTTTTTATTAGAGTTCAGCTATCAGATGCATAAAGAAGCGAGACGATGCCATTACTTTATAGCATTTTAGGCGTCTTTCTTCGAGATTTGCTTCGAGATTTTGATTAAGGGTTGTACATATTTGGTTAAACTTATTTATTTATTGCATAATTATTATTTCTGTATGAGATATTGTATCCTAGATAGTTAAAATTGCTGACTTGTTCTAAGAATAGCGTTGTCGAGTATTATTTTCGCTCTTAAAACTTGTATTCCTTTTAATGTCATTATCTTAGTTTATCAATAGATATTTGTACATTATACTCCTCAACAAATATAGTTAAAAGAATAAATAGCAATTGAAGCATATCTTCAGAATTCAATGTAATGATCTGGTTATCAGCAAAGAACAGTGTCTATTATGGACTTGTTGCAGTAAAATGATCCTTAAGATTATTTTGCTACTTTTTGGATGGCATCGTCAATACTAATGTCAATAAATCGTCATATTATAAGTTAAAATGTGTTGACGACAGTGGGCATCCTTTTCTTACTGCACAATTAATGTTTTTCGATTAAGTTTTTTTATTTGCTATTTAGATTTTTTTTTCAACATAAGGCTCTGATTAGCTTTTATAACATTCTGTGGAAAGCCTTTATCTTCATAACTATTTTAAGTTTCTTTTAACTTTATCAAAAGTCTTCTGAAAATCTGTAAAAGCTATATATTCTATATGGGGAGTTGGTATTCTCTTCTCTTTTCTGTCAACTGAGTTAATGAAAATATTTACTCAGGACATGATTGTACCCTGCCAAAAACCATATTGAGCTTCTGGGAGCAGCGTTTTCGGATATTGCATTTCATCTGTGAGGATCGATCGATACGCAGTTTGTAGCAGGTGTTGAGAAGGCTAATTCCCTTGCAATTGCCACAGTCATTCCGATCTCCCTTTTAAGAAAATGCAAATATTTTTGGGATCAACCATTCACCACAAGAATCAACACCTTATTTGAAACGTTTTAGTTTTTACATATTTATATTACAGTTGGATAACTCCGTTTCAAATTTTAATATCTCCATTTTCACATTCATTTTGGCTTTTCCTTAAACGTAAACTAAGTTCTTAGCCTTCCAATTATTGTAATAGCAGTGTTTTGTTTTGCCATATTTTGTTTTGAAGATTTTGTAATATAATGGAATGCAATAGAAATCTGAATATCATAGTAAGAAATTCCATAAGAAGATTTTCCATATTATAATTTGTTTCGTATTGAGTTAGATTACGAAAATGCAATGTAAACTAGTACAATGGACTTAGGTGAATGATTATTTCCTAATAATTATGATTTGCAGCGGAATTCTTACTCAAGTGAATTTTTTTTATACATTTCTAATAACCCAATGGATGTTATATACTATTTATTCCAAGGTCAACACCGACAGACTTTACTACCAAAACCTAATTCGAAAGATTACATTTTTTTTTTCTGAGGAAATTTCATGAGGTACCTCTTACATGGTAAAGTAATCTAGAAATCGGAGAATCTAGGAAAAACTGTAGCGTTGGAAATATTTGCATTTTTCCGTAATGAACAATTTGTGTTAATATCTTTCTATAAGAATAAAAGTTTTCCACATAGAAATTCTAAATTTTAAAATAAAAAGAAATAACATATACGAGTAAATGTACATTTATTAGATATAAAACTCTTAACAAAACGTATTATAAAAATGGTATAAATAAAGTTAGTATAGATTAAATAGTAAAAAATTCTTACAATTGATATTAAATAAAATAAATATATACTTATAAAAATCTCCTTTCATAAATCTTCAGATTTACCACATTCAACCCTCCTCGCCTTCCTCTTCCTCATCAAACTCTCCTTCCTCCTCCGCTGTTGCATCTTGGTACTGCTGATACTCTGACACAAGGTCATTCAAGTTGGATTCTGCCTCGGTGAACTCCATTTCATCCATGCCTTCACCCGTGTACCAGTGCAGAAACGCCTTGCGTCGGAACATGGCAGTAAACTGTTCAGAAACGCGCTTGAACAGTTCCTGGATGGCAGTTGTATTACCAATGAATGTGGCCGACATCTTGAGGCCACGAGGAGGAATATCACATACAGCAATCTTCACATTATTAGGAATCCACTCAACAAAGTAACTGCTGTTCTTGTTCTGTACGTTCAACATCTGTTCGTCTACCTCTTTCATTGACATCCTTCCTCTAAACAACACGGCAACTGTCAAGTATCTGCCATGGCGAGGGTCACAGGCTGCCATCATGTTCTTCGCATCAAATATCTGTTGAGTTAATTCCGGAACGGTGAGAGCTCGATATTGCTGGGAACCGCGAGATGTAAGCGGAGCAAACCCTGGCATGAAGAAATGCAAACGTGGGAAGGGTACCATGTTCACAGCCAGTTTACGAAGGTCGGCGTTCAGTTGACCAGGAAACCTCAAACACGTTGTTACTCCTGACATTACAGCAGACACCAGATGATTTAAATCACCGTATGTTGGCGTAGTCAGCTTCAGTGTTCGAAAGCAGATATCGTACAAAGCTTCATTATCTATGAAGAAAGATTCGTCGGTGTTTTCTACTAGTTGATGGATAGCTAATGTCGCGTTGTACGGCTCCACCACAGTATCTGATACCTTTGGTGACGGAACTACACTGAATGTAAGCATCATTCTATCTGGGTATTCTTCTCGAACTTTGGATATGACCAGCGTTCCCATTCCAGATCCAGTACCTCCACCCAATGAATGTGTGAACTGGAATCCCTGCAGACAATCGCAGCCTTCTGCTTCCTTCCTCACGACATCGAGAACGGAATCGACGAGTTCTGCTCCCTCGGTGTAATGTCCTTTGGCCCAGTTATTTCCTGCGCCGCTTTGTCCAAAAATGAAATTGTCAGGACGAAAGATTTGTCCAAAAGGACCGGATCTTACAGAATCCATAGTAGCTGGCTCCAAGTCAATAAGTACGGCTCGTGGCACGTACTTGCCTCCAGTCGCTTCGTTGAAATAAACGTTGATTCTCTCCAATTGCAAGTCGGAATCCCCATGATAGCATCCAGTGGGGTCAATGCCGTGTTCGTCAGAAATCACTTCCCAGAACTTCGCCCCTATCTGGTTTCCGCACTGGCCAGCCTGAATGTGGACTATTTCTCGCATGATGTCTCTTATTATCAAATAAAATTGTAAAGTTATATATTAAAAATATATAAGCAAAAACTAATTCGAAAAGAAGAACGCACGCGAGCTGCACAGGATGCTGCCTGACATGCGTTCCTCAGCCGACTGAAGAATAATTAAACACGTCGGTACCAGGGTTACGTGTCAGTATTGTTGAAAGTGAACATTTGAACGGTTGATTTTGTTTTCAACTACTATTTATTGATTACGAACAGTTTTCTGGTCAATTCTGAATCGACATTTATTGAAGTACTAACTGACGTACCCTGCATTGCCAGCTTATTTATGATAATTTGTTAGACAAGAAAGGCATATATTCCTGTCCTGCATTGAGACCTATTTCTATTACATTCAATTGTATCTCCTCCTTACACAGCCCCGCACTACACCTCCGTGACCTTTCAGGCTTCGACCTGCTAGAATTATTATTTGTAACAATTTTTATTGGAAAGTTTAAAGTTTACGGTTCTGATGAAGATCTTTCTGAATTTTTCTGAATTTTTATATAAAATTCTTTTTGGGGGTAGCTTATGTGTGAGTTACATTGAAAGTTCCTCTTCTATGGACAGATGTCTGTTAGAAGAGAACTTGGTAAATCAAAAACAAGCGATTGCTTTTAACTCTAAGTTCTTTCGTTTATATCTATCTTCTTCAATACAGAGAGCACGAAAGCTCTTCTCCCAAAAATATACCATAGATTCTAAGTTGAATTCCATGAAAAATGGGAGGTAAAGTTTTACGAAAAAAATATTATCTTCGAGAAAATTGAGTTGAAGTGTTAGTTCCGGACCCGAAATTCAACCCGTCTGCCCACCACCTTCTACAGTTTACAAAGCCTGCTCACTGGTATGTGACGTCACTAAGATGGCGGGGAAGGTAGTCATGATGCAGCGTGGCGAGCCAACACCCCCTGAATAAAGAAAGCCTCCACACTGAGCTTGTGACGTAGTGTCATGGCGCCCAGGGTAGTCCTAGTCAACAACGTAATTTCAACATGGTCAGTTGTATTAATAGCAACGGTGTGTTGTAATTTGAAAGATGTGAAGATTTTTCTAATCGGTGAAGATATTCAGTATTCATTTTAAGTATTCGTGGTAGCATATCAGTGATGTTTCTTCCAAAAAGCGATATAAATGCGCTGTACTTAACTGCCGTGCGTTGCGCTTATAAGGGCTTTAAGTCAATGTAGGGCCTATTTGGTTTCTCAAAAGATACTGAAATGCGACGAAAATGACCTGCGGAACATCGACGGAATTACAACTCTTCAAGAACATCCATTGTAAGTATTCAATTTATTCGTAGTCATTTCCTGGCGGAAAACCTTTTAGGATATTCTGCAACATGTTCCAAAAACGAGTAATTCTTATTTTCTATTAGACCAAGTTTGAACTCAACTAATTACAGTGAGTTTTACTCTTAAAACATTACACAGTTCAAATAATAAGGCTTACAGAAACGATCATTTAAAAAATTTCAAATATTTTTAGGTTATACATTGTAGCAGAACTTAAGATACTAAATTTGTTCAAAATTAATTTTTAATCCATTCTTGCTAAATCCGATGGTTGTCTTATTATTGTACTTTGTTAATTATTTTCTTGATTTTTAAATGCTTTTGCTGTTAATTATTTACTAGTATTAAATAGGTTTTAATATTTTGCAATATTTTACAGGTTTGCCATCGCCACTTTTATGAGAATGATGCACTGTGAGAAACAGTTATGTGCGATACGACGGGCGAAATATCATTTTCTAAATTGAGTGTCTCTCAATTAAAAAAATTGTGGGGAATTCTTGACTACCCTACCTCATTTTCTAGCAAACAAGGCAAGAAACTCCAGCAGAAAAGAAACGAAGGCTGAAGAACTTCCAACTGATAACTGTAGTTGCTGTAGTGTGGTTTCTGCAGCAAGTTTAACTGTTTCTTTGTACAAAGTTGGAAAATTTGAGGAAAGTTACATTGTTTCCAGTTTGGACAATTGTTAAGCAAAGTGATGATCGTGTTTCCTTCTTAAAACTATTGTGGAATCCTCATCCAGTGATTTTTCTTTCGGAAGTTGTAGATAGTGCTTTGAATTTTAGTTAATACAGAAAAATGCTCCTGTGACGAAATTAAGAAATCAACATTTTCCAAGAAACATTAGCAAAATTAATTGAATTTAAGACATGTTGGATATGTTTTTGATTAGAAAAATGTTTTACTGAAGATGACTTTGTGTCTGAAAATTTATCAGGAATTTAATACTCTCCATGTAGTAAAGCGGATAACTGAAAATAAAAGTTATTTCAAGATTTTTATTGGAAAAATATAACTAATTCTTGTTTATAAAAGGAACAATTTTAGCTCCATCTTAATTATACAGTGCGTTGCTGGATTTTATTTTCAATTTCATCACATTCCAAAATTTTATTTAATTGAGAGATTAGATTGTCGGAGGTTGAAATGTTAGAGCTTGGAAATTAATATGTGCTTTTTTATGGTATTTGTCCTAGTGAACATTATTTAGAACAAATAATTAAGTTTTGTCAACAATGAATACATTTTTTTAAATTGCAAGAAGATCCAAGACCATATATTTTGTAAAATTGCTGAAAGAAAGTTGAAAAAATTGACTGTATAATTTATAATTTGATAATATTGTATATGTGTTAATGTATTAATAAATGGACTTTTTGAACATACATTATGATTTGTATATAACATACTACCTTTATTATTCAATGTATGTTTACTACTTTATTATTCAATATGTTTTCACTATATTCCTTGTAATAATGTTAAATAGTTGGCGGTCTGCAAAAATATGTTCTTGAGATCACTCTTAAGAACTTGAAGGTAAATGCATTCAAACGAATTTCTTATGGATTCTTGAAACAAATATAGTATAAAATTTCACTGATGTGAACATTAAATATGAACATATCTTTTTTAATACATTTCCAGAATAGTAATTGCAGACGAAGTAAGGGTTTCTAGTATAACTGCAATTTGCGCAGCTGTCCGGTCGGACTACCTTTGATGACGTCACTAATCAGTGTGGAGGCTCTCTATATCCAGGGGGTGTTGGTCTGCCCCGTCACAGCAGCCACAAGAGAGGCATCTGCCAATAGGGCTGAACGTTGCGTCGTTTCAGAGCATTTTCGATGAAACTGTTAAGTAACGAAAATATCACTTACCTCACAAAAGAGTGCTTTGATAGTATCAGGCGTTTTATTTGTACTATCCGTTTAATGTATTAAATGTGTTTAAAATGCACTTTTTATTATAAATTATCATCATGGTATGAGGAGGCGTAACAATGTACGCTAAACATGAACGACGCCTTATGAAAATTAACAAAATTTCTGAAATGCTCGAATTGTTTTTTGCACATCTTCAATGTAAAGTAATGTCTTGTGCTTTAGAGAGCCACATCCGATAAATGATAATTCCCTGCAGTCTCTATCCTTAATACCATCACTCACGCTAGTAGCGTTTTCGAGCTAAAATTGTCATTAAAATATTGAGTTCCTTGATTACGTCGAGGTGCGCAGTTCGAACAGATGCTTTTCAGAACAGACGAGTTTCAGTTCGTAGAGCCGCAGGCAGACTAAATTGCGAATTTTGGCAGCACATATCTGGGTGCTGAGCCAACCAAATAGTTTCTTCTAATAATTACAATAATTTTACGTGAAGTATTTTACAGTCTCTTAAAAACACCGTCCTTTTTCAATGGTATCTGAAACCAATCTCTTTTCTTTGCATAATATCAATACAATAACAACGGTCAAACATTTTCAGTTTCTTAAAAAAATTACAAACTGTTTTAATTATCTGAATAATTGTAAGTCTGTCTTTACATGCTCTGTCAGTTACAAAATGTTGAGGGATTTTAAAAAAAAATAATTTTTCAGTATCAATATTTATAATGGAAATTTAATAACAATGCTTTAGCAATCTCGGCTTAATAAACATCTTACATTCAGGTATTCAAAAACCTGCATATCTATTTTGTTTAAGATGTCAGTTCGCAAATTAGTAAAAACATAGCAAATAAGAAATGTGTTTCCTCAAATGAGGACTCTGGCGGTTAATGGGTCAAATTCTGAGTATCCTTTCAGATACCACCAACATTTTCAGTATGTTTCCTGATGATTTAATTAATTCACGTGTTTTTTTTCTTTAAAAACCTAGTCACATATTAAACCTATTTGTGATCTTATAACTCAAGAATGATTGAATTCTAAAAACTTATTTACGTGATGAGATACGGTCACCAATTATTACACCCATGTTAAGTTCTTCATATTGATGAACCATTATCTCAGAAAAACAGATTTTAAATTTTTATTGTACATTATCTGACTTATTGTAATACTGATCAATATTAAGAGGATTGCTTGGCAGGAAACTGAAATATTATTTTTTTCTCGGACCTCAATTTCTTTACAAAAATGTAATGAGAGATTTATTTATAAAATTGAAATAATGATAACTTCGCAAATGTAAATGCACAGCTTCACGATATTTAGTATTGTATTCTGTAAAGGCATCTGTAAAGGAATCAATCAAAAATAAAGTTTAAGTTTTAAGAGTTTATGAGAAAACGGGGCATTTATAACGAAAAACAGTGTTTCGAGAAAAACGCTCCAAACGTTTTTACCCACCATATTTTTAGGAATTACCCACCATACTTGTTATATTATTTTACGTAATAACAA
Organism: Acheta domesticus; assembly: GCA_031308135.1. NCBI lineage: Eukaryota > Metazoa > Arthropoda > Insecta > Orthoptera > Gryllidae > Acheta > Acheta domesticus. The sequence continues at coordinate 93,824,736 of JAHLJT010002406.1, read as the reverse complement.
CCTGTTCCATATTGTGAGTTATGCTCTTTATTGCTGATATCTAGAAGCTGTTTTCTCTCCTCTGCTTTGGGGGGGGGTCTTGACTGAATCAATTCTGGAGTTGAGTTTCATTATTAAACTATTTTACGCATTACACAAATTGTAAGCCTCAACATTCCTTACAATTGAATCTATTTCCTTTGTTCATAAGCTTATTAAAACTCTTTTCGGTGTTGTCATTTGAGTCGAACTAGTCGACATTTCTTTCACACATCAGACTATCCTACCGCTTACCCCGCGAGCGACAAAAATAACATAACTTTAAAAACACAGAACAACATGCCCGCCAAATTGCACGATATACAAGATAACCCAATATGAAACCGCGAAAATCATAGCCTTCAAGAGTCAATAGCTTTAGAACTATGTTTAGGTGGAACCATCGAACTTCTGAAACGTCAGCCTGTGCTGATGCACATTAAAACACAATAAAATATACAAAAATACAACAATTTTTTCATAAATAATATATCAAAATGTTCAGAAAAGTCTAGAGATTATTTTCAGATTAATAACAAAATTGGATATTTTCTCATTTGCGGGTGAAATCACACCTTAAATAATTGAACAAATAACATAAATATTATACTGCACTCCACCTTTAGCAATAACGTTTTTGTCGAGAAAATTCCCCCGTGGGTGGCTTCCGCCAAATCGACCTTCATCAATCTGGCAGTAAGTGCACACGTAATTCGTTTTATCTTGTACAACAAAAAATTCAGTTCAAACAACTATACGCGGTGAATCCAATTGTTTAGATTTTCAATGTTCTCACACAATTGAAAAGGGTTGCTAGGATATTGTTTACTCATTCTGTTATACAGCTTTCTGCTGTACGCATCGTTCTTAGATTCTTTTTACTTTTTCTGTTTTTATTTATCTGTTTTGATCCCTTATATATTGTGAATTTATAACATTTTATCCATCAACATGCGCGAAATAGTCCACATTCAGGCTGGTCAATGCGGAAATCAAATAGGCGCCAAGTTCTGGGAGGTGATTTCCGATGAACATGGAATCGACCCAGCCGGATGTTATCATGGAGATTCAGATCTGCAGTTGGAGAGGATAAACGTTTATTACAACGAAGCTATCGGAGGCAAGTATGTCCCCCGTGCTGTTCTGATTGATTTGGAACCAGCCACGCTCGATTCTGTACGCTCAGGTCCTTTCGGGCAAATCTTCCGTCCTGACAATTTCGTTTTTGGACAAAGCGGCGCAGGAAATAATTGGGCCAAAGGACATTACACCGAGGGAGCAGAACTCGTCGATTCCGTTCTCGATGTCGTGAGGAAGGAAGCAGAAGGCTGCGACTGTCTGCAGGGATTCCAGTTCACACATTCATTGGGTGGAGGTACTGGATCTGGAATGGGAACGCTGGTCGTATCCAAAGTTCGAGAAGAATACCCAGATAGAATGATGCTTACATTCAGTGTAGTTCCGTCACCAAAGGTATCAGATACTGTGGTGGAGCCGTACAACGCGACATTAGCTATCCATCAACTAGTAGAGAACACCGACGAATCTTTCTTCATAGATAATGAAGCTTTGTACGATATCTGCTTTCGCACACTGAAGCTGACTACGCCAACATACGGTGATTTAAATCATTTGGTGTCTGCTGTAATGTCAGGAGTAACAACGTGTTTGAGGTTTCCTGGTCAACTGAACGCCGACCTTCGTAAACTGGCTGTGAACATGGTACCCTTCCCACGTTTGCATTTCTTCATGCCAGGGTTTGCTCCGCTTACATCTCGCGGTTCCCAGCAATATCGAGCGCTCACCGTTCCGGAATTAACTCAACAAATATTTGATGCAAAGAACATGATGGCAGCCTGTGATCCTCGTCATGGCCGTTACCTGACAGTCGCAGTAATGTTTCGTGGACGAATGTCCATGAAAGAAGTCGACGAGCAGATGTTGAATGTGCAAAACAAGAACAGTAGTTACTTCGTGGAATGGATCCCAAACAACGTGAAAACTGCTGTGTGTGACGTTCCCCCTCGTGGTCTCAAAATGTCAGCCACATTCATTGGTAACACTACTGCTATTCAAGAACTATTCAAGCGTATATCCGAACAGTTTACAGCCATGTTCCGACGCAAAGCGTTTCTGCATTGGTATACTGGCGAAGGCATGGATGAAATGGAGTTCACAGAAGCTGAGTCCAACTTGAACGATCTTGTTTCGGAGTATCAGCAATACCAAGATGCGACGGCCGAGGAAGAAGGCGAGTTTGATGAAGAAGAAGGAGATGAAGAGGGCTGAATGTCTGGTAAACTGCATCTGAAGATCTATAATAGGACTAAAATAAGCTTTAATTCCAAAAAAATTGATATCTTATTTTACACCTATTTTGTATTGTACTTTTAATTTTCATAATTGAATATTTATTATAATATTTAAGATATACAATTTTTAGATGCATTTATGATACTTTTATTACATATGCTTACTATACTAATAATTTTATGTATTTTTATTTAAAGAATATTTTTCCTCAATAAACATATTTTATAATAAACGTCAAAAATTTATTTGATAAAACTGCATAAGTAACTTAATTTCTAGTTGAAAGTACCACAAGTCATGATATTCATGTTTAAATTCTTTCGGATAAGCTCCAGATGATTGAATTTAAAAACATATGTAAACGTGAGCTTCCGTGGCTGGAGTCTGTGTATATAATACGCGCAGCACCGCAGTGTCACTGCCCTGAGGAAGTCTGCGACATGATAGGGCCTTCTAGCCACCAACGCGGCGTCACCCCAACAGCCAAGAAGTCATGAAGTCATGAATTTAAATACTTATTTTAGGAATCCTATTCACATAAGTTTATTCCACTTCGGATTATGAAAAGAAGTGGTATGCATTGCGGAACTAATTCGTTAAATTCTTTGATCTTGTTGTTTGGGATTTTAGTTTGTCTTAGTTTGAAATTTTTAAAATGATGGCTATTATTGAAACTATAATTATTCCTCATACTAATTTCAAATAACGGACACTGAATAAAGATTGATGATACCTACATTCTTGTGTAACCGGTACCTAACTTGCAAATAATATAAATCAAGTATGATCGTCTCTGACGAAATTTGGTGAAAAATCTAAAAATGTGTGGGATTCCTTGAAGCCACTTTGGTATAGTTCAATTGCTGATCAATTATAACGCTATAAAAAAATGAATTATTTCCGCCGTACTATTCTAACTTTCTCTCATGTGTTTCACATCTCTATTTTCACTTTCCCGTATACATACGTGTAAACGGAGTAATATACGGAGGGATATAGGGAAAGTTTTGTAATGATGCGCGAAAAAATGGCGAATTTTAAGCAGAAAAAAATTCGATTGCCGGGCCGTGATAACGAAAAAGTGGATAAATCCAGTTGCTAAATTAAGAAAAACTAGTGGGCTACAGAATGGCACAGACTTTCCCGTATTAGTTTTCTATTTCCTTCGGTCTTAGCTAGCTATTCGCAATTGTCACATACTCTTGCCAGCTACCATCTATCATCCGCCAAAAGTTCATTTTTTTGTCATTTTCTTAATATTTCCTTTTCCTAGAAGTAGAACGGAAATATTAATTTTAGAATATTAAAGAACACAAAAACCTAGTCATATATGCCAATTTTCTTTTAAAAATTATGTGCCGTTTAAGATAAAATTGTGTTTAGAGCTACTAAAAATGCGAAATTTGAAGCTCATATTCACAGATAATTTTTGAGTTTTCAAAATACTTTATTTGAAGTTATTTGAAGCACTTACACGCACAAATATAATAATCTTTACAAATTGCTGGTAATGTGCATATTAAAGATGTGAGAGATCTTTCAAAACAAATACATTGATGTAATTTTTTGAAAAACAAAAAAAATAATTCAAAATAAACACTACGTTATACTAAAGAGTGTAATTCGCATTATCCGTTACAAAAGTTTCAGGAAAAAATTGCAGCCATATATGAAACCATGGCGTTTGAGCGTTTCTGAGAATGCGAAATTTTGAGCTACTTTTCACAGGAAACGGTTGTGTTTCCGAGAAACGTTACTTAAAATTATTTAAAGCACATATACTCGTAAATATACTAATGTGAAAAAATCGCCGCTAATGTAAATATTATCGACGTGAGAAACATGTGAAAAAATTTACATTTTTGTATTTTTGAAAAAAACAACCGATAGACCAAAATGACTTTTATGTCATTGATAGAGTACATTTACCACTATCCCTACCAAAAGTTAAAAGAAAAAATTTGGAGCCGTTTTTGAGAAAATCTTGTTTTTGTAATTTTTTAAAATTGCACATATTGCACGCAATATTGCACGAAAACTACCAAAATTTTGAAAAACATTTACCTGACCTTTATAAAAGAACTCAATATGCAGAACAAATTTTATTTGAAGAAAAAATCTCTATCTTCAATTTGTAGTTGGAGAAAGACGCCGAAAAAAATTCAAACTTTCACAATATTCGAAAATTCAGAACTGTACGTGAAAACCGGACCCTATGCCATGTTAAAAAGTGTACTTTACTCTATTCATACAAGAAATTTAAATAAAAAATTTGGAGCCGTTTTGAGAAAATTTTGAAAATCCCCGGGGGGCTTCATATAAAGTACCCCCAAATTTTGAAAAATCATTTTTCAAAATCTCAAAGCTTCGACTAGAATCAGATCGACCGGGGAATATCCATTTTGGAAGGAAATCGTACGTATGGTTTAGGGACTAGCAGTGTTCACAGACGGACAGACGGACGGACGGACAGACGGACGGACGAGAGACAAACGGACGTTTTCCTTTCAATTGGTTTATCGGTATCAAGGACTTAGAAAACAGGGTTTCTGGCTACACCACGTGTTAGGGGATTTTTTTTTCTTAATTTAGCAACTGGTTTTATCCACTTTTTCGTTTTCACGGCCCGGCAATTAATTTTTTCCGCCGAAAATTGGCCATTTTTTCGCCCAGCATTACATAACATTCCCTATACTACGTATATCACTCCGTGTATACGTACGTATACGGGAAAGTAAAAAATTTCTTAACACGTGGGGTAGCCAGAATCCCTGTCTTGTAAGTCCTTTATAGCGAAAAACCAATTGAAAGCAAAACGTCCATCCGTCCGTCTAAGCGGTGTATGTGAACCACAATAGCGCCTAATTTGTGCTTTTTCCAACAATAGTACCAACTTTTTTCAAACTGAAGAAACCGCTGTCCATCTGGCATGAGTCGAAGCTCTAAGATTTTGAAAAACATTCATTCATTTTTACTTTACATGAAGCCCTCCGGACATTTTCGAAATTTTCTGAAAAACGGCTCCAATTTTTTTCTTCAAATTTCTTATAAGAAAATAGTAAAATATACTTATTAAGGTGGCACAGGTCCGACTTTCACGATTAACTCTGAATTTTTGAAAATTCCAAAATTTTGAATTTTATTCGGTGTCTTCCTGCAACTTCAAAATTGCAGATAGAGATTTTTCCTTGAAATAAAATTTGTTCTTCTTAGTGAATTCCTTCTTTAAAGTTATTTACATTTTTTTGCAACGTTGAGTAGTTTTTGCGCAATATTGCGTGCAATAGATGTAATTTAAAAAAATACAAAAACAAGATTTTCTCAAAAAGTCTCCAAATTTTTTGAAACTTATCGTAGGGATAGTGTTGAAGGTACTCTATGAGATGACATGAACGTCATATTGCTCTATTCTTTTGTAACGGCTTCTATTCTGGCAAGAGAATGTGGCAAGTCCGAATAGCTTGCCAAGGCCCAAGGAAATAGTAGAAATCTAATACGGGAAAATCTGTGCCATTCTGTAGGACTACTAGTTTTCTTAACAGTCCTCCAGACTACACTTTTACTGTGTTTATGTTCTCACAGATATTTGGTATCGAGGGTGAAAATCCTTCAACACATGAGTAAGGATAGTCATGCACTAAGGGAATAAAGTGGCTTTAAAATTCATATTTTAGATTTAATTTTATTTCGTTATTTACTGAGAATTCTAATGTTAAGTGTATTCCAATGTTTTCATACCTCAATAAAAATGATTTTATTACGTCAAGAACAGCACAGAAAGTGCATTATATCAAATACTATAGAGATTATATTAACACAGTTTGTCCTGTTGGTATTGTTCCTGCCGATTCGACTCATCGATCGTGTAACGTCATTCCATTTTGTAGTAAAAACATGCTACACCTCCAGTAAAGAATCAAGTGTAGGTTGTTCTACGACATACAAAATAAATATAAAATTCTAGACTACGTGTGCGTTGAAAATAGCTTCGGAGAAGGTTCAACTTTCCCGCTTGAACCATTGCGACCTTGAACAATTGTGACAACAGTCAGCGAGGGCGATAATTTTGTTGTGTAAATGCGAATGATTGAAAACATCGTGAGAACTAAGCGTGAAGAGGCGAGTCAGCATTTTTAGCAGGATTTTCTTGTAGCGAAATTTATCGTTCCCCGGGGTTTTTGAGGGACAGCTTCGTCACATCTTCTGAGTTTTTTATTGATTTATGTTGGTTGTACGTAGTTGAGTTTAAGTACCAACTTCACATATGTTTGAAAGGCTTACGTGCTAACTTATATTTAAAACTTACTTCTTACATTTAAAAGTAAGTAAGGTTGAGGATGTCCTATTGGGTCGTCCATTCAGATTCGAATTTGAAGAAGGTCTTTTCCGAATATGTTGTAGGGGTAGCCCATTTGTTTTTTTTCTGGTGTGGTTAGGATTTTTTGCGAGCCTGAAGGCTGTAAGAGAAGGGATTTGGGGTAAATAATGGTAAAAGTTAGTGGTTAGGTATGTGAAGTGATGTTCAATGAATTCTACACTGAGTTTTTTATGAAGCTGATGATTGGACATCTCCTGAGGTAAGCAATTCTCTCGTTATTTTTGTCAAGGTGGCCGCGCTCTGCTATCAATCCACAGCTATGAAAAAAACGATAAAATTACTACTTTTAGCATACCGCTAATGAGAATGTATTTGGTTTAACGAATAGTCCATAAAATTACAAAAAGAATCACGTGACGCAATAGGTAAAATTTATAACAATATTGCATACTATTTAATTTTAAAATGCGGCTACTGCGATTAGTAAATCAATACTTTGTTGAATACTATTACATTCTCACAAACTCGTACAATCATTAATTTGGAAAATATACAATAATAAATTACGATAATGTGCCCCACACTTCACCCATTTAATAAAAAAAAACTAATTTCTTGGTTATGTTTTCATTCTAGCATTTGCGGTTGAGATGTGACAACATTTGAACTGATTGATAGGCTGCTAAATCAGAAATATTTGCAAAACACGCAACACATACTCCACATTGAAAAAAAGAGCAAGTCATACCCTCCATTCACTATTACCAGGTAAATTATTCGAGAAAAAATATAAAGTATTCAGTGACTGCCGATCATAGTCCAGCTACGAGTTAACGTTGCAAGATGTTATAAAACTCTTCGAAAAACAAAATAACACTAGATGTGATAATCATTTGGATAATTTTTGTAATGTGTTCGATCTTTGAAATATTGATGTAGCTAGCAGTAGGCCATGGAATATTAACCTTCCGGTGGGCGCGCCTATTTTACTCACAAAAGCGGGCGCATAGGAGCACTTTATGCTGCCTCGAGAAAACAGTCTTTTGTACCCTCAAAACTTCTTTTATTTAAAGGAGGAACAGTAAAAATATAATGAATAGTTGTGAGTTTTTAATGTTAATACATTTTATAAATAACAGAAATGTGGCTAGTTTTAGGTATAGAATAATAAAACGTTGTTAGAGAAAACCTTATAGAACCAAATATAACAAGGAGAAAAACTAACTAGAAATTTGTTACTAAATAGACAAATTAATTAAATGAAACAGTTATTGTCCTTAAATTTTAGAAAAGCATCAATTGGTTTTCATCAAGCGGTTTCCAGTAACCAAAGAAGAGTCCTGATTTCTTCGTCTATTTCAACTTTTCAGCAAAGAAAAAGAAAAATAAGTCCACAAGTAATAGAAAAAAACAACAACAAAAAACAACACTAAACATCTTTGATTTTGCATACAGAGATCGAAAATACATGTAAACGAACAATCTGAAAATGTAAACTGTTCGTTTGGAGTACTAAAAATACAGAGTGGGCGCGGTAGAGCACCGAGTGCTGCAATCAGTTTTTTTTTATTTTCAAATCTTCATTACGACTGATAGGAAGAAGACAACGGAACAGAGATTTCCGCGTTTCGTTTATAATGTTGCGAAGTGAGAATACTGAAGTCCTCTGACATGTCGAATACGCGCACTCCATTTTAGAACAATAAAAACACAAAGGTTAAAGCAATTTCTTAATAATCTGTTATAGATCGGTTGTAAATTTTACTGCAAATAAGTTGGCAATCAATAAAGTGCAGTAGCTGTTCTAATAGAAACAGAGCACTAGAAAAGTCTTTTTACAACTAACGAACAACTGTTACAATTGCATACTAATGGTGTTATGAAAGGTCTCAGACTTTATCGCATTAGTTTTTTTAGAGGGGGCTAGATTTTCGTTATTTCTACATCCATTCCCCTGCTGTTACCTATCAACCTCTAAAAGACATGTTTTTACATCTTCCTAATTTTTCGGACCCTCAACAGTATAACTGATATACTTTAAGAATATTACGGAAGAGTGGTCCTATGTAAACTTGGTCATATGCAAAATTTTATTGAAAAATAAAATGACTGAACCTTTCTGGAAATGCGCAATATTGAGCTCATTTTCACAGAAATGTTTTAAGATTTCTGGAAACGTTATTCAAAATTATTTAAAGCACTTGTACCCCAAAATTCAATCTTCTATATATATTGTAGCGGTACGCTATTTTAATATTTTTAAATTTCACAAATAACTGTCGATGTGAGGCGTCCACCTCCCGCCGCCGCCAGCCGGGTCGGCGCGCCCCCTCCGCTAATGAAAGGGATGACAGCACGCGCCCCTCTAAAGTTTATGGCCATCGTCCGCGAGTCGACCCTCATCCCGTCACGCACCCGGGCGCCGAAGAAGAGATTAGAGACGTGTGCCGATCCCGCCGTTCCGGGTATCATGCGCACTGAGTACCTAGGCCGTCCTTCGCAGCTTTCTCCGGGGGTCCCAACGGACATTCCGCGTACCCTTTACTGACCTACTTCCGAAGTCAGACGGAGAGCGTTTTCCAGACAGAGATAGGGCTACGGAAAATTCCTAGAATCACCGGACCTGATTGGCCGAGGACAAAATTACGGCGTAGTAGCACTTAGCCAATCAGGGGCAAAATTCCGTGGGGTGGGAGTGATTTTGGGGCACTTTTGAATTTTCGGGGTGGCGGAACGAGGAGACCTCCACGCTAGCGGCGTAAGGGGGAATATCACTTCTTCTTGTTCGATTGAGCTGGGGGGGGCGAGCGCCGCGGAGTGAGTAACAGCTCCGGCGCCGCGTTCGAACACTACGTGTACTCGACTTGTCTTGGGTGGCGAGCGCCGCGGAGTAAGTGATAGCTCCGGCGCCGCGTTCGAGGGAGAATTATTATTTTGGGACTTAGTTCGTGGACACTGAGCTCTGCCGTGGGCAGTGACCGGTGACTAGTTTTCTCCGAGATTCGTGATCGTGAAAACTCCAGAGAACTTTCCGTAAGAACTGCTGATTTGTGTGAACGGAATTCGCGATCATTCACGATCCGGGCCAGCTGACCGTCGCCGCCGCCGCCGTCACCGCCGCAGCCGCTGTCGCCGCCGCCGCTCCTTTGGTAGCTATTGTGGAAGGACGTTTCTCGGCCTGGCAGGGCCATCTCAGCCGCCGACCCAGACGGAGAGAAGCCGCGACCCCCGCCGCCGCCGCCGAGGGCCGCCTACACGCCGCCCCATTCAGGCATAAACTTCGGTCAACGACCGCCAAAGAACTATTGTGCATTGCTGTGCCGCGCTTAGGCACTTGTTTCCTCATTATTGTCAGCCAGAAGGCGAATGGCCTAGAGTTTGTTGGGGCCTGTAAAGGAATTTGATTGTAATTCTCGTTCTTTATTTTTTTTTAGATTTAAGTTTTATCTCATTTTTTTCTTTCGTTTCTAACTGAGCTCATCAGGTAGGGCCTTTCTTAACTCTTTGAATCACTGTAACTTCCCCGGCCTATTATTAGGCGGGAATAAACCTTTTTATTTGCTTTACCAACCACTGAATTGTTTCTGTAGTTAGCAAACGCCTTACGACTCCTTCCATCCGAGTTAGATTCTAAGCAGGTGACAAAGTTGGCCGACTGAGCTAGGCCCGGGCCGCCCTCGTTGACTTCGGCGCACACCCACGCCGCCGGAGCTCGACGCTGTGGTTGACAATCGACGCCACCGTGTGGCTCGATAACGAACCTTGGGTGTGACAATATAAAATCTTGTGTCACAGTTTTAGTTACCATACTCCTCCGAAACGGCTTGACCGATTTTGATGAAATTTTGTATGTGTATTCAGTAGGTATGAGAATAGGTTGTTATCTATTTTTATACCCCTAAGTGATAAGGGTGGTCCACCCCATTTTTTAAATTTTTTTTCGGACAAATCTGTTTACGCAACACTCTACACACGGTAGGTATTTCGCACGGCGGTATTTCACCCGCTACCCACGGCGTTTCTCTATATTACGCACCTGCTCAGCGACGTACAGAATCTGGTACTAAATGTGAAAAACACGGAGGGAGAGAGAGAGAGAGAGAGAGAGATACAGAGACGGAGAAATAGGGAGAGACGGAGAAATAGAGAGAGACGGAGAAATAGAGAGAGACGGAGATACAGAGAGACGGAGGAAGGGAGAGACGGAGAAAGAGAGAGACGAAGATAGAGAGAGACGGAGAAAGGGAGAGAGACGGAGAAAGCGAAATAGAGACGGAGAAAGAGAGAGACGGGGAAAGAGAGACGTAGAAAGATAGACGGAGAAAGAGAGAGACGGAGAAATAGTGAGAGACAGAGAAAGACGGAGAAAGAGAAAGACGGAGAAAGAGAACGAGACGGAGAAAGAGAAAGAGAGACGGAGAAAGAGAGACGGAGAAAGAGAGACACGGAGAAAGAGAGAGACGGAGAAAGAGAAATATAAGGGCAGAACAACGCCTGCCGGGCTCAGCTAGAAAAATGTTTGTCTCCGCGATACATTGCTGCGTTACGTTTGAGAACTCTTAAACATATTAGAGACTAATATATCATTAATACTACAATTAGCGGGAAAAACAGCAATTACTATTTGAGTACAGGTAGATATGACATTGAGATAAAATAAATCATAAGTACTTTTAAAACAAAAATACTGACATTTTATATTTTTAATTTCTTGGGTGAATCTAGAACATGATATATAGTAAGAACAAATGTAGAACTAATATAGTGAGACAATGTCGCATTTATTTAATTGATAAAACGGAATTCAATGTCGATATATACCATTGGTGTTTTCCCCTTTTTTAAAATTATATTAGTAAATCCGCATTCATTACAAGAAATCCGCATTTTCGAACTTAAAACTCCGCAATCGGAAGTTTCACTTCTGACAACATTGCTTCTGGCCCAGTAAGCAGCACGGAGTAGCGATGAGATCCCTCACACAATAAGTCGTTTCTCACTCTCTGCAGTTTTCGACCATTATTTTTATTGTTTGGGCGTCAATCTAATAGTGACGTTTACAATTACCATTTTTCTATTTCGCTGTAATTTTTAATTAATTTAAAATTAATTTGCAAGGCTGTAATGAAAAACATTAATGCAAAACGTTGTCGAAACGTTGTCATTTAATTTAATCCATCATCAAATTAAATTTAAATTTCCGTTAAGATTGGCATTTGCAATGACTATCAATAAGTCTCAAGGCCTAACGATGTCTATTTATGGCTTAGATTTGGGCACAGCCTGTTTTTCACATGGTCAATAATATGTGACATGCTCTCGAGTGGGCAAACCATTCAATTTATTTGTGTTAGCTAAAGATGTGATAACAAAAAATATTGTACACTCTATTGCGTTGACGGATTGATATTGATTTCATAGTAAAATTATTATAATTTGCGATGTATATCATTTTAAAAAATAAATGACAATAAATTAAAAATATAAATGTTTGGCATTGTTTTATTTTTATATTCCATCATCGTTCACAGCGCTCCATGCCCCTTCAACTCATATGTACCACATCCTCAAACACTGACGAAATAAGTTAGTCATTTTTTCTACTAAATTAATTCTAGGAATAATTTATATGGCAAAACAACGTTTGCTTGGTCAGCTAGTAGTGTATAAAAATCGCCCTTCATGTAAGAATTAAAGACGTGAAAAAATTATATTTCTGTAGTTTTTGAAAAATCAAAATAATACATTAAAATGGTGATTATGTCTTGTTATCCAGTGGAATTTATCCCTAACCATATAAACAATTTACAAAAAGTGGAACCCTTTTAGTTTCCCGTATACGTACGTATATATGGAGTAATGTAGGGAGTAATACACGTAGTATAGGGAACGTTATGTAATGGTACGCGAAAAAATGGTGAATTTTCGGCAGAAAAAATTCCTTGTCGAGCCGTGATAGATAGTGGACAAGATTTGTTTTGTTTTTTTTCTTTCAAAAATTACACAAATGTATTTTTTATTTTAAAGATCTCTCACATCTTTAATATGCACATTACTTACAATTTGTAAACATTATTATAGTTGTGAGTGTGTTTCAAAAGGCTTCAAATGAAGTTTTTAGAAAACTCAAATATTTTCTGTGAAAAAGAGCTTCAAATTACACATTTTTAGTTGCGCTTAAACGCCATTTTCGTAAAAACGGCTAGCAAGGTTTTTGTGTTCTTTAATATTCTAAAATTAATAAATTAAGTAATGTCAAAAAATGTATATAGGTGGCGATAGTTGGCAGCTGTCAACAGTATGTGGCAATTCCGAATAGCTAGACCAGACCCAAGAATAGAAAACTAATAGGGAAAGTCTGTGCCATTCTTTAACACCACTAGTTTTTTGTTTCACGCAACGCCTACTTATGCAAAGACCAGTCATATATTGAAAAAATTTAGAGGACCTCATTTAAAGATCTAATTTTGTAAAACACATTTCATTAACAAAAAAATCTCTATCTTCAATACTGCAGTTGTAGGGAGACGCAGAAACAAAAAAATTAAACTTTCTAATTTTAGGAAATTCAGAGAATTCCACGAAAATTGGATTTCCGTCGTTTTATAGCCGTATTATATCGGATAAATATATTTTAAGGGGAGAGGATACGACAAGGAATAGGAAGGGTTACATATATTTCCATAATACAGAAACAATGCCCAATTGATATATGTACATGAATGAACAAACGTACAAATATATATGTGAAGATGAACACAGAAGGTAAACTACATACAAACGCATTCCTTTCAAGTCATTGGTTTATTAACTTTCCTTAACTAATAAAGAACCCCTTCTCCATATTAATACGCCAAGGAAAGATGCGGATTAGTTTCTTTTATAAGATACCATGGACACAAAACCCCGAAAGTGTATTATTTTTCCCTCCAGAGGTGCATCAAACAGATTAAAGACAAAATCATAGAAGTTTGCTGATTGTGATATTTTGGATTATTAGTTGCACATGGAAATTGCGAATCACATTTCACACTTCACCACCGAGAATAACTTGGATACGATGCATCCTACATCTTAAAAGCTAGAGTTTGTCCTACACTTAAGGATACAATTATTTTTTCTCAATCGCAATTTTTTGCAAAAAAATGTTCACAGCTATCTAGTACATTTTTGAGGCGTTTTATTTATCTTGTTACTCTATCTATTTAGAACTTATCGTTTTATCCGGCACGGGACGCACTATTCACCGTCTTAACACTTATACAGGAATATTTCGTAAAAGACTCTATAATTAATTTTATAAGTTTGCCATTTAATTTCCAGATTAACAAGTGGGAGAACATGCAATAAACCTTTGTGGAAACATTTGAAGGAACATTTAGGGGAAAATCTGGGAGAACAAGTGTGGACTTTCGGGAAAAATATGGAAATATTTGGGGGGAACATATGGGAATATGTGATAAACATACCGTAACCTTGATTCAAAAGTGACACACTTCAAAAATCTTCAGTCACACGACACAATCGACATGACACAGTTGACAGAAAACACAGTTGCAGAAATGCATGACACAGTTGAGACAGTTGAAGAAATGATACTTGACTAGTCAGCAAAATTGTAGTTCTATAACTTCATAATATAGATGGTGGTAGGCGGTTGTGTCACAGGTAGTGGGCAGCTATAAGACTGATCAAGACACTAAAATGACATACCTGAACGAAAGGTCAGTTCTTCGCGGTTAATGCCAGAAACTAAAACACCATTTAATTATGGTTTTATATATGTTCTCATTAGTGAAGATCAATTTGTTTGTCTTAGTATTTCGAAAAACGATTTTCGTGATTTATAGAAAACCTGACGTTTTGAGTTGTGTCACTTTTGTGGCAAGTGTGCGCAATGAGTAAACATGTAGGGGACCACATGGGCAACGTGCGAGGTACATGCTGAAAACGTGCAGTGAACAGGCGAGGGAAATAGAGGGGTCAGGGAGAATACAGGTGTATATCAGGGAGAATACAAGGGTCAAGTGGAACGAAGAATGAAGAATTAATCCTTTGGTGTACCCTTACTCCCTAACAGAGTGGTCAAAAACGTGCAGAAACGCGAAATCTATGTAAAATGAAATTGACGCATCAATAGGGCCGTCATGACACGACTATAATGCTTTCAATGAGTTCTCAATGTGTGCCCCAGTACGAAACTATTTTGACTTTCAAATCAATGATTTACCAAGTGAGTAATGACCGCCCGGGTTCACCTAGTGGAATTCTTTTATTTATGAAGTGGAACGTTTGTGATGTATTAATGCCAATAAAATTGAACTGTAAAAAGTAAGATACAGGTAGATTTTCCTAACTTGTCAGGGAAAGTGGATAACAAAAAAATATAAGTTATTCTAAGAAATATAAAGCGCAAGTTAAAAGTAATTGCCGCAGGAAGAAAACACGAATAATAAAATATCCGATATTGGGTGAAAATGAGGAAGAACAAACATTACGCATCATTATTTTCTCATTTTTTAAATCACTTCTACAACGCACCTTTATTGACTCTGAAAATGAAACTAATAGGAATTTTTCAGAATTGAAATTTAAATTTTACGCTGTCAGAGTGAGAAAAAAGAAAATGAAACGAGGTGAGATCACAAAATAAAATAAGACAAGAAGACCGGGCGAGTAGTGTTAAGCAAAGACAAACCTTCCGCCACCAGGGACTGTGAACCTTGCAACTCTTAACGAACTCCGCAGCTTCTACCGTACACAATTAGAAACGGAACAACTTCGTGGTGCTAATGAAGACGTAGCTCAAGCGAGTGCCGTGTTTCCTGTGAACTCCACCTCTGTTTTGCTTCTGTTCGTTGTCAGTGTCAAAGCCGGCTTTGTAATTATCCATGCAAATATTAAATAGGCATTCGATTAAACCTTCCGTCCTTGCGTGACCTACTCCTGTACAATAGTCCTCTTTTATCCTATCCCGCCAGAAAACTAAATTTTTGCGCTTTAACATTAATGTTCTTGCCTGAATTAAGGTTTTTAGATCATAAATTACATTCAATATATTTTTTAATTATCCCATTATTCCAGGAGTTTTAGTTGGAATACTGAGCAGACAAGCAGAGCTGTGAGTTTCGTATTGTAGAATTTTCCAGCAGAAAGGCTGGAGAGCAAAAGAAAAAGAATTGCTCTATTTACTGGAAGAAAAGTCACTCCGAACGAGAATCGAATAAGGGTATAAACTCGTTGCTCAATTAAATTGACATAAAACAGTATACTCTATTTATGAATAGAACAAAGTTGCAGATTGTAAATGATTTTCTTCCTGCGAGACAACTTCCCAAATCAATGGTATATACTCTGCGTTGATGCGATCAGGGAGGATGGATACATTTTTAAATAATTTGAATAAAATGTTTGTCTTCTTTGTTTGAAAACACACTGAAATAAATGTCAGGTACCATACAATAAATAATATCAAAGAAGTAAAACAATTGGCTAGATATGTGAAGGGTTTGAGTGTAAAATATGTTAACCCACGTGGAATCTTTTGCGAGATATACGCAAGAGAACATTTTTGCTGTAGTGGGTTCAAATGAAGCACAAAAAGATGGTAAGATCCGGGAGAAAATTATGTGCCATAATTTGGAGTATTTTGGAATCACAGCGTATGGATAGCAGATGGAAGCATACGAAAATGTTATCACAAAAATTGTAACTTCGAGGGTTACTATCATTTACTTCCGCATACTACATATTTTTGTTGCAAAAACGGAAGCATCGACTATAAATTTTTAATTATTGCTGTTCAAATAAAATTTCAAAGCTTGACCTGAATAAGAAAGATTTTAATACTTTTAAAATTGGTCTTAGCCTAAACTGTGTTTATGGAAACTAACAATAATATAAAACCTACATAGAATGATGAATTATCCTTATGTTACGTCTAAATCATATTTGTAGTTCTAGAAAAGTACACTGTTCTAAATAACAATTATTTTTATTATGATCTTTAGTTCCTGGGCATTTTCAGCTATACTCTAGATCAGGGGTTTCCAGGTCGACTGGTGGTCAGTAGCCGAATATGAATTGGAGGGTACTCAAGATCAAGTTGCCAACGATTACAAAAATCATGAAAGAAGACGAGAAATAATTGTTTTCTGATATAAATCTAAAAAACGAATTATAAATTATCAATGTGCTCCTTTTCTTTTGAATTCATGTTTTGCAAACCCAGAAAATTATAACTATGTATCAACTACATTATTTCATCGCCCAAGAAAAAGTTCGCTTAGTAGAAATGCAAGGGGAATTATTAAAAATGTTTAATAGAGAATGCATTTTGATAACCATTGCACAACAATGGACATCAGGCATTATCTGCTCATAAACGAAATAATCTTCTACTAGCGTACCCTTGCGAGAACTCTCGCATGTTAAACCCCATCCTTTCCCTATCCCTTTGTCTACCCTTTCTATTAAGAAGGACCGTCGTTAATGAAACGCGTTTATTTATTTGAAAATGTATAAATGTAATTTCTAATGAACTTGCAGAATATCAAATAAAAAATTATAATACAATTTATGTTGGAAACAAATTTTCAATAAAGGTTTATTTAGCATTATAGAGAGATGTTCTTGGAAAAATTCATACTTCTTTAAAAACAACATTTGAAGAAATAATTTAATCTTCCCCAAGAGTTTGCTTTTCGCTTCCTTTGATTGTCACAAAAATATTAGAAAAGGTTTTTACTCTTGAGAAGGCCAAGTAAAGTAGTGCGAAAACATCGATCGGGTAAGTACATTTAACTTTCCTTAATTTATGTGGAATAGAGGGGGTTTCGGAGAGGCAGGGTGTCATCTAGCTGGGGGTACGAAAATTGAAAAAATATTTATATAGTAAAAAGTATTGGATTATTTTATGTGCTTTAATGTACCTCAAGAAATGCAATTCCGAGCCAATTAATAATCAAAGTAATGCTTTCACCTTTTGAGTACTAAATACCATTTGTTACCATTAGAAACAATGTAGTAGGCTTAGACACTACATGTTCGGTACATGGAAATGTTCATCAAATGATGTTTGCCTATTGAATATCTTAACGCTATTCTTTCTATAATTTTAAATTTAGTTGCTTTTTTAAATTAATTCACGTAGTATTGTAGGCTAGGGAGTTTTGATTTTTGTTTTTATTTATATACAGATAATTTACTTAAGCTAAATTCAAAAGTTTGTTTTTTGCGTTGTATCTTAGCGCAAGTTTTCCCCTACTACCTCCGCGTACCCGTGCGAGAACTTTCGCATGTTAAACCCCTACACTAATCCTTTCTATTTCCATTCTAAGAGGGAAATTTGTTAACGAACCGTGTTTTTTTTAAGTGTATAAAGGTAACTTGCAATGTAATAACACAATACCAAATAAAAGTAAAAAACAATTCAATTGACGCTTAAAATAAATTTTCAACTAATATTTATTCAGTATTACGGAGAGTTTTCTTGAAACAATTCACAACACTTCCCAAAGACAACATTAGAAATAATTATTCAATATTTTTTGACAGCTTTCGTGATAGTCACAAAAAATATTATCTTTTGACTTTTGAGAAAGCTCCCTCCTTGAACCCACTGACTTGAAAATGTCAATGAATTACTGCTGATAACAAAAATACTGGTAAAGGTAAAACACAAATACAGTCTTCACTCTCCACTGTACATCAACATTCTTCCACAATGTGGTACACAGCACTTACAGACCAAGGCAAAATATTAATTGAATGGTTTTACTACACGCATAAGACACTCTTCATGGGTATCAAGCAATTATAAAAAAACTTCTAGTTGTTGCTGGAGACCAAATCTTGAATTATTATGCAAATAAACCTCGTCAGGTTGCACAAACCACGGTGTATAGAGATAGCGTAAATATAAGATTGAGGAATCTAAGCCTTCTAAGCATGTAGTCACAAAAATCTTCTAGCAACTTCTAGCAACAAGGACTGAAATATTGAGTATAGTATTGATAGTATTGAAGCGCGGAACCGAAAATTTAATTGAGTATTGAGGAATGTCTCATCTTGTAGATTATGGTGTGGAAAATGTTTCTTTGAGGCGGTAGGCCTCAAAATTTTCGTTTTTAAGGCCCTAGAATGCTTTGCTTAGGAGTTATTTGGCGATGTAGATTGGCAAATGCTGCGGGTTGCATTTTACATGAATATTTAGATGCGTTTTTTTAAAACAAATTCTTCATATTTTTAAAGTCAAAGTGCAATTCGTCACGTCTCCGTGAAATGCACTTTCTTTAGAGACCTCATTTATACAGATTGGTTGCGTCTGAGAGCCGCAACGGAAAGGATACTAAAACGGAGACGATTACTTTTGATAATCGAGATATCAACGTAAATACTGGTGTGTGGTATCGTTATCAATGAGTCGATTATGTATAATTCTCTGTGTTACGATCGTGTGGTATGCTGTTATTATGGAGAAAAAGGCTAAGAACAATTCTTTCAAAAGGAGTCAATGCAAGGAAAAGGTTGGAATTCCTTGCCAGAGCATCAAAAAGGAAAGTAATATTAATTTTAACAATGATATTTAATATATTTTTTGCCATTTGGATTTCATATACGTAAACAACCTGTAACAAGTATTGTACCTCAGCTTCTGGGTCAATGACCCCCCTTTTCGATCAGTTTTTTTCGTCCAGTTTCCCTGATCTATTGAGCAAATGCTGAGATGGCCCCTTGTTTTGCTTCTGGGAATAAATGTAACTTCATTATCTGTGCAGTTTTCTAGAATTCAGTGGGATATGTAGTGATTCAATTATCTTTCTCCATGTTGTCGCGGCAGGAATTATTATTCTTTCACGAAGGATATGATGAGGAATAAGGGCCCAAATCTATAGATTGAAAATATATTTTATTACATTGGTTTTTTGCAAGGATTGTTAACAATCCTTGCAAAAAACGCCAATTTCTTTCTGCATTCAAAATTCAACTAGTATGTGGCTTAGGGTAGGGATCACAAAATTTTGAAAACACAGAATTCACTTCTCGTAGCAAATAACACACGTGTTTCGACGTAAAATAAATAGGTAAGTGGTTTGATGACTGGATGATAAAAAACAATGGTCGAATGAGAGGCAAGGGAAGTGGAGTACCACTAGAAAATCTGCCACAAACGTACTTCGTCCACAAATTCCCTACACATCGACCGGGATTTGAAACCCGGTAGCCAGGGTGGATTGGGCCCTTGAACCACTATAACATGATCGCCCCTTTTATAAAACTAAATCCCTTCGTTAATAATGTGGAACTAAATTCAAAACATTATAACGAGAGAACAATTCTGTGAACAACGAAGTCAATCAGTGGAGTTCCAATTTTCCAAACGCATGCCAGAAGATGCGCGAACAAATTTTATAATTGATCACAATTTTCTGGAGAAAACTTACATGTTTTGTTACATAATAATAAAGCGCGCATATCTTAGAACCAAAATCATTATTATTATAATAGCCCAACGTGTTTAAAGTCATTTAAAAATTTAAGTATTCTACAGAACTAAAAACCCATGGATTCGATCGTATTTAAGAAAAGATCGCGGAATTCCCACACAAATTGCTAAATTAATTTTTTTATGGAAAAGATCAATAATACACCAATTTCCTTTTGCTCCGTGCCCTCTGGAAGAAATAGAACAGTTATTGTTCGTTCTCATTCTACCATCTTGAGTAGATAAGCTGGTGGGTTCAGTCCTTTTAGAGCGTAGATCTAGAAGATTTTCTATTCCAAAATTCAAAGTTGAGACCGATGTCTTATGGTTATCAAGAAAATGAAGCAAGCAAAACAAATCGCTCAACAAACCGTTTAATTAGTGTTATTTTCCAAAACGCAAGGTGTCATATACCACCTCAGATTTTCAGCTGATCATCTGCTCTTCATTTATCTATCGTTGTGCTTTATTTCTCCTACTTTTAATATTTTTCGTCCATTTTCTTTTTCCTTTCCCTCACGTATATCTTTTCAATCAGCGTTACCTCCAAAACCTAGCATTTCGCAATTTGTTGGTAATCACCACCCCATCCATTTATTTCCTCTTTCTTACATTTTATAGAATACGTCACACCAACGCAATCCACACAGGTTATGCACACTCTCTTCCACCAGATTACTTTCAGCAAACAAAGCCAAACAACTCGCATCGCCATCAGACATTCCGATGTTTGATAACGAACCACTAAAGTTCCTGACGACCTCGATCATCAAATCTCACGTGTTTGTATTCGTTCGGGTCGTTCATTTTCCTGCACGGAGTTTCTCGGGTCTCCATCGGCTTCCTGTTCAGTTCGGAGCATTACCCTGCGGCAAAAACGCCCGTCCCCCCCGTCCCCCTCGACCGGGGCTGGCCGTGCGGCGCGGTGGAGATCCGCGCGGCGCGGCACAGAGGCCGCCCGCCCGGGCAGCTGCCTTCCGCCGGCGTAAAAAACCGCGCGGCGGCCGAAGACTTCCCGGTTCCGAGCAGCGAAGCGCCACGGCACAGTGGGGACGATTCGGGGGACGGATTCGGACTCATTGATTATTCCAGGTTTCCGGACGCGACAATTGCTTTGGTCATTAGTAGGGGGTGCATTTTGATGACCTAAAACATTGCCAAAAATGGCCAATAAAAATCTGTTAAAATGTTTTAAAAATGAACTAAAAACAAAGAAAAATTACGCAAAAAATGTATCAAACCACTTCAGATGAACAAGTCAAGCTGTTGTATAAACTGATGCAATAGAGGCTTCTTCCTTTTGTTCAAGGGAACCCAGCTTGCAACTTTTGGTTTGGACTGTTCTTTAAAAGAAAATATCTTCCTTTATTTATCGCTAAATCGGCACAACCCACAACAACGCCGATAGGCGCGTCCCAGAAACCTTAGATTACATAGTACTCACAACGGCTGACATTTCAATACAAGAGCGAAGAAATCGAATAGGATACTCAGGAATTCTGTGGTGAACATTTGTTGCATCTCGTAAACATTGTTTGAAGCAAGTAGCATTAAAATGATTTTAAAATCGATGAAATCAGCAAAAGATGCATTAAAAATGGCGTAAAACCTGTAAAAAATGACTTATCAGTCGAAATTGACAAAAAATGCTAAAACATGACATATAAAAATATGTCATTTTGTTTTGTTATAACGTAAAATAAATTCTATACTAAACGGCATTGTTCTGAAGTGAAAAGAAAAAAAACATTTTATTAAAATCCGCCCCCTAGTCATTAGTGTCGTAAGTGTTGGACACGGTTTTATCTCTGCCACACATTTCACGAAACCAATTGGGAGCATAGTGGTTGCCCCGGCCGGAACGGTGACTACCTGATGGGAGATGCCTCGAAGAGGAAGAATTTGGTGGTGTTCATTCTGATGGGTGGTGAGATCCGGAAGTGGACTAAAAATCTGCTTGCGGAATCTTCCTCATCGAGGTATCTCCCAGCAGCGAAGAATCGCCCCAGCCGGGACATGCTCTTAGGTCCATTTGTCTCTCGACATGTATGGAGGTGTGATGCATGTGGGTGTAAGTAAAGGGGGGAGGATAGGACAAAGAAGAGGAAGAAACGAACGCGTGCGGTCCGTAGCCCATTTGTAAGGACACTGCTCTGAGTGGAAGAATTTTCGACACGTCGAATTCAGCCGCCGTCTAGAAAATAATTTTAGCGACTGGCTGCTCTGATCTGTAGTTCTCCCTACTTTTTCCGAGCAACATCAGGTGAATGCTGGAGCAATACTCCAGACGGCCAAACGGCTACGGACAGCAGCGTGCGACATTCTTTTTTCTTCCTTGTCCTATGCTCACCTCTTACGCGCGCGCGCGCACGCACGCACGCACGCACGCACACACACTGATTCTATTTGAAATTATTGTAAAAATTATGTTTTATGTGTTCAAACTCTGTCAGATTTTAACCTATTAAAACAGTTTTTAAAAATGAGATTTGTAGAAAACCTAAGAACGAAATGAGGTAACATTTGGATCATCATTCTTACAGACCTCCCAACATTCAAAGTGCTCTCCTGAAAAAAAATTTTCAATGTCGAACTGAACCATGCCATTCTGAGGCAGCGATGTATGGCCATATATTCCGACGGCCAGCTCGCCCCTGCCCACTGTACACTTGATTGATTGTTAGTGATTATGGCGCGTACTTCTAAGGTTGTTAGTTCCGTAAGTGTAGAGGATGTTTTTTCCTCGCGAGGTGGCGGTCGTCTTCCCCCGCTGCATGACGAGATCCGACGCCGATATACAGTCGGCTAGCAGGTTTTCTCTCCAAGCAGGAATTTCCCACCAGCGGGGCACCGCTCCAGTTGGCACATGCTCGAAGCTCCCGACCGCTTCCAGGCATGTGCGGCAGTGTTGTGCATATTAGTGTACGTGTGAGTAAAGGGTGAGCACAGACAAGATGAGGAAGAAAAGATCCCGCGCAGTCCGTGGCCCGTTTGTGAGGATACTCCTCCGTCATTTGCTTGGTGTTGTTCGAAGAAACCACGGAAAACTACCGATTAGAGCAGCTAGTCGCTAGAATTCTCCTCCAAACGGCGACCTAACTCGACCTAGCAATACTTCGGTTTTTCTTTCTTGGCGCACGGGGGGGGGGGGGGAGTGTCAATAAAATGGAATATCTCACGATATTTTGCGTCGTTCTCCGTTGTGCCACCAGGAATCGCATGATCGCCAGTTCTGCTCGATACAGTCGCGATCATGCGACTCCTAGCGACACAACCGAGAACGACGCGAAATACGGTGAGATATTCCATTTTATTGACACCCCCCCGTGCGCCAAGAAAAAAAAACGAAGTATAGTGTCGAATATCCTGCCACCGCCGGGACTTGAACCTATGACCTCCCAGTCAGAAGCACTGCAGTGACATCGGTTGATACCCTGAGCCTCTCCCGTTCCCACTGTGCGACGTAACCGGGCGCTGGCGGAGGCGGCGCCGTCGGTGGCGGGCGCCGGGCGCCGGGCGGCGGCGCAGCGGCGACCGCACACACGGATGGGCACAAGGCGCTCTTTGAGAGCGAGCGGGGTGATCGCCCATCGCCCTTTTGAGCGAGCGGGCGAGGGGGGCGGTCGGGACGGGAGGGGGGGCGAGGCGGACGTTTCTTGCTAGCGCCCGCCTGCGTGCGATCGCTGCTATTCGTCCGGCCATCGCCTGCAGCGAGGAGAACTCGAGTCGAATGCCGCTACATCCAGCCAGACGCGTGTCCAGGCGTTTTTCGCCGCTCGCGCCGCGCCGCGCCGGACGAGGCGATTGCTCTGGGGAGATATGGCTGTAACACGGAGAGCGGGAGGGTGGAGGGAAAGAGTTACTTAAAGCCGATAAGGGGAAATCGAATTTTATGAAAATTGGTGTCAAAGAGCAAAAAGAAACTCATGGTTTAATAATAATATGAATGATTATAATAATAATAATAATAATAACAATAATAATAATAATAACAATAATAATAATAATAACAATAATAATAATAACAATAATAATAATAATAATTAATGCCGATCCGATGGCCTAGATCGCTAAAAATAGTGGTAGTAGTGGTCTCGGACCAAAGGATCGTGGATTCGAGTCCCGCCTCGTGTATAGTTCTGTTGTGTGTGTGTCTGTATGTTTGTTTGTGTCTATTTCATATATCATCATAATTATCATCATCATCATCATCATTTCATCCCATCCCGCAAGGTTAACAACCCTGGGGTATAAAATGGAATCAGCATTAAAATGTCGATTCCCCCCATAGAAAAAATTTACGTGCACCTACCCCGATAATCAAGTCTGTGCCCCGGTGGGATTCACGTATCGAGTGACCCCGTGATGGCCGATTGGTGAGAAAAAAAGAAAAAAAGGCTTAATTATTGTTAATTTAAATAAAATATTTAATAGTTAAACTTAGGGGGAGAAATTCTTATTGATTACAGTTCGCTGCGATACACCTTCACTTTCTTTTGATAAATATTTTCAATGTAGTATATCATTTAGATAAAACTGAAATTTTATTTTCTAATCAAAATTCTAAATTTTATATTTGTTGAATTTTTTGCCCTCGCATATAGGCCGAGTCGGACATAACTACTGCCTTTACCCGGGCTCCGAAACAATATCTCGGTGGCAGAGCGTGAAACATCATTAGGGGGGGTCAGCTTTTTGTTGGATCCCATTTTTATCCCCCAGGGTTTGTAACCCTGGGGGTATGGAAGATGAAACGATGATGATAATGAGGGATGAAAGGACGACACACACATATATATGTATACACAAATACACCCATGTCCGAGGCAAGATTCAAACCCGCGACCTAAAAATATTTAGACAACAATATAAAATGTGAACAAATCGGACTTCAAAATTTAACCTTTATTCAAAACCAGGTGATATTTGTTTAATGGTTATTAAAGGCATTTTCATATCATGAGGACATTTAATAGTTATTACACATTTAGTTTTATAAAATCATTCCTTTTTCTATTTGTGTGTATAATTTCACAGCAAATCTATAATTAATTATTGCCGTTCCTTCATTTTCTCGTCAGAGATAACGGCAATAAATAAAAGCAAAATATGAAAAAACAGATTTGAGGCACTTATCTCACAAAATGCGTCCCAAATCAATAATAAAGGCACAAGCAAGTAGAAGCACGAGCGGGAAAACAAGCTGCAGCAAGATGATTGAACTGCAGGTCAATAATAGCTTATCGATCGACATTTCTTCGAAATGTTCTTCGGTATTGAACAGCCCCAAAATAGCAGTGCTTCTTGTGAGCGAATGAAGCAATCATTTTGGAGAGAAATAGTTCTTAAACACTTAATCTATGGTAAATTTCAAATATTTATTATGATATATCACTGATAGTTTTGCATTATTATTAACATTATTAATTTTTTCTCATTTTAGAGACAATCTCGATCATGTTCAATTTTGATTTTTTTTGTATGTGCAATTCGAGGAACTGGAGCTTAATACAAATATATTCGAAGTTTTAATTTTTACAGATATCTCGTTACATAATTTACGCTAGTTTTTTTTACGCAGTTACACTAGCTTAAGTCTTGAAAACTTCAAAGCCTTAACTTCTAATTTTTAATATGGCTTGGACGACAGCATTTTTCGGTTGCGTTTGGTCCAAACTTCCATTGCTGGCAATGGATCAAAACACAGGTCTCTGTTTTCGTATCTCCAACATTTTGCTCTGACACTTTCCTTTCGACGTAGGTGTATCGACCTGGCAGTGGAGAAGCATATCTTACCCCTATTATTCTCTCTTGGCTGGGAATCAGTTCCTTTCTGAAAGAGAAAGGTCTTTTGTACTAACTCATTTACTTGATGATAAATCACCTGAGCAGAAAAACGTAGGTATTATATTCCAGAAAATGTAGTACCATCGTATGATGTTTTGCATGAGGGCATTTTTCCTAGATATGAAAAAATTTGTATGCACTTTCAAGTCTTTAGACAACGGATAAAGAAGGAAATAAAACAACAAAAATGACAATAAAATATTTCATATTATTGTGTGGCGCAGTTTGTTTCTTTGTGTGTTTCTGTCCAAATGGTGATCTTGGCTGAGGCGTTGTTATAAGGAGCAAAAAACACATGAAACAATTGGCCTCATACTTCCAAAAAAATCTTTAAATGTCACATATTACCTGACAGTAAGCAAACTAATTCAAGTTTCCATATGGTGTTGATCTAAACACTTAGTAGGTACATAACTTCGTATGTCAGTAGCTTAGAGCACGTTTTTTTAATAATAGGAAGCCTTGTGATATGATGTTTTGATCTGTAGGAGATGTAGATCAACAAAAATATTTGGACTGCTGTACATCAAAAATCTTGTGATAATGCGTGATATTGGAATAATTCTGCTTCCGCGTTTCCCATTAGGAAGAATCGCTACAGAAATAGTAAGAACATACCGCAAACAATTTATTAATTTAATTTTCCTGAAGTATGTTTGAACTTCGTTTACAGGCCGGCTTTATCATTTCGCGAATCAGTTAAAAAGGATGAAAGGGTATTTAAGAAAGAAATTATGTAGACTCTTTCCTGTAGACCGCACCTTTCTGTATACACTATGAAATTAGCTTGAGTGAATTACGAGGAAACTTGTGTGAAATTTTTATTTAATTCTAAAGCAAACAAACTTGTTAAAGAAAATTCACTGCAGTGACAAATACGGTCAATTTTCTGACGCTCCACGTGGGCCATCATCACACATTAATTATTGTTCATTTACAAATAAAGTGACATTTGTATATTATTACATTTAATTCAAACCAGTTTAATATTTGTTTTACACCAATATTTTTAATATGTCCCGAATTTTGGTTTAACAAATCACTGTATGAAAAACTCATGCCGTAAAAACTGGCTGCTTTGGCTTTGTGGTATTACTCTGTCCAAAACGAAATAAAGACTCAAAGATGTTTGTTATTTCTTTCTTCTTACAATTAGAGGAGGCGATATACATCAAAAGCAATATCACTCATTAAGCAAGCTTAACAAGCGTGTAAACAAAATCATCTGATAACACACTAGTAAGTGCTCTCCATCGTTGAGACAGTAGAATGAAACAAACCATACAATTCAAATAACTTTAATGTAAAAATGTATTATTACAATACATACCAGTAAAGAGATGTCAAAAACAAAATGGAACATATAAAGAACCATGTATATAAATACAAAATAATAATAAAAAAATAATAGAAAAGATACAATAAAATAAATATCAAAATTATTTGCCCTTTTCTGAGTTCAAGCTTCTTCATCGCCTTCCTCTTCATCAAATTCTCCCTCTTCCTCGGCTGTGGCATCTTGATATTGCTGGTACTCAGACACGAGATCATTCAAATTAGACTCTGCCTCGGTGAACTCCATTTCGTCCATGCCTTCACCTGTGTACCAATGCAGAAACGCCTTGCGTCGGAACATGGCAGTGAACTGTTCAGAAACGCGCTTAAACAGTTCTTGGATGGCAGTTGTATTACCAAGGAAAGTGGCCGACATTTTTAAACCGCGAGGGGGAACGTCACATACAGCAGTTTTCACGTTGTTTGGAATCCACTCAACGAAATAACTGCTGTTCTTGTTCTGCACATTCAACATCTGCTCGTCGACTTCTTTCATGGACATTCGTCCACGGAACATAACTGCGACTGTCAGGTAACGGCCATGACGAGGATCACAGGCTGCCATCATGTTCTTCGCGTCAAATATCTGTTGAGTTAACTCCGGAACGGTGAGAGCTCGATATTGCTGTGACCCACGAGATGTTAGAGGCGCAAATCCTGTCATAAAAAAGTGCAGGCGGGGGAATGGAACCATATTTACAGCTAGTTTTCGCAGATCCGCATTTAGCTGGCCAGGAAATCTCAAACACGTTGTTATTCCTGACATTACAGCAGAAACTAGATGATTTAGATCGCCGTAGGTGGGTGTTGTTAGTTTCAGAGTACGGAAGCAAATATCGTAGAGTGCTTCATTGTCGAAGAAGAAAGACTCGTCGGTGTTTTCGACAAGTTGATGGATAGCTAAAGTAGCATTGTACGGCTCCACCACAGTATCTGATACCTTAGGTGATGGTAAAACACTGAACGTAAGCATCATTCTGTCTGGATATTCCTCTCTCACTTTAGCTATTATGAGTGTGCCTAGCCCGGATCCCGTACCACCACCTAAGGAGTGCGCGAATTGAAATCCCTGCAAACAGTCACATGCTTCTGCTTCCTTCCTAACGACATCGAGAATAGAATCAACAAGTTCTGCTCCCTCGGTGTAATGTCCTTTGGCCCAGTTGTTACCAGCTCCACACTGTCCGAAAATGAAGTTGTCGGGACGGAAGATTTGACCGAAAGGTCCCGATCGCACTGAATCTAATGTTCCTGGTTCCAGATCCACAAGAACTGCTCGTGGCACGTATTTACCGCCAACAGCTTCGTTGAAATATACGTTGACTCTCTCCAACTGAAGATCTGAATCACCGTGGTAGCAACCAGCTGGATCGATTCCATGTTCATCGGAAATGACTTCCCAAAACTTCGCTCCAATTTGATTTCCACACTGACCTGCTTGAACATGTAGTATTTCCCGCATGGTTTTAAATTATTCTTAAAACTGTAAAAAACAGTAAAAATTAAAGTAAAATAAGAAAACTATAAAACAACACGACTGTTATCGTGACCTGCTGATCCTGCGAATTTCAGCAGGCTGAATGAAATACAACATTACGTTTCTACGGTGATCGTATTCAATTGTTGAAGTGTGCATATCAGGTTTCAAAATTGTGAATTTTCGTGAATCGAATTTCAGTTCGCCAGCCGATTGGGAAGTTTCTGCTTTAGTTCTCGCAGACAGATTTGTAGTGTAGGATTTTTCTAGAGTTTTCTAGTGCTAGAGTTTTTCAAAAATATTAGAAATAATTTATTTTTGATTTAATTTTTTGTACATTTCCAAAACGATTTTGTGTAGTTCAGAAGCATAATGACACTATGTTCACTTAAAAGTGTGTGGAGTAAATGAAAAGATAAGAACGCCTTTTGCCACTAAAACAAGAAGAACACGCTTTATTCAGAATGCTTTGGGGAGATAAATTCAAATGATGGTGTTTACACCACCAACCATGTAATTATGTGGAGCAAAACTATGTTTCATTACTTTTTAGTGTCTATTTCCCAACCATATCTCGCATCACAAACGGATGGCGTATGTAATGGTCTTAAAATCTTAAATGTTCTTTTTTGAAACCAAAACTCTTGACAGAAAAAAATGTATGACATTAATTTTCTTGTCTGTAGGTTAAAAAAATCCGAATACTGACTTTTTGCTTTGAGGTTCAAAGATGGTCTATCTAAATCTACAGTCTAGAACAATCATATCGATATATAATGAATAAATCGAAAGCCTTTTCCGAATAGCAGACAAGTTATGCCGATTACCTTCGGCGAAAGCACATAAATCTTGTGCTAACGAATAGGTCTACCATATCAATTGTACATCATTACCAGGCATCACAAAATCTTAGCTTTCGTCATTGATACAGCTGTCTTCTCAATTCTCATAACTACGCAAGGAATATGGGCTAAAAAATGCCTCGAGTATCCGAAAACCACTGTTTCATCACTGCCGTATCTATATAATAATTTCGGCCGCGCACAGAATTTGAAAGAAAACTATGCAGTCTCTTTCTATGTGAAATGTGCCAATGGTTTTATTAGATATTCAGGGTCTCGAAAAAAAATACTTTGCCGAAAAATACAGATTCTTGATTACGTTATTTCACGTACTGTCATACCGCGAGTAGCGACTAAACTATTATACTCAGTGTGTTACCGCTTACAACATAGCTGACATTATGCGACAGAAAGGCTCCAAGGAAGGAGTTGCCCATCATTAAATATTTGCTATTTTCGAGTAATAGCAACTTCTTTTATATTCATGGTATGTAAAGATCGGTTATGCTTTATAAATACTATACTATACTAAACTTAGTTATTATAATATTCGTGAAAACTGATTTTGTTAAAATATTTAGTTTATTGTAGTGTTATTCGAAAGTTTTTTGTTTTTTGTTCTTCAACAAAGTGCGTGCTACCAGAAAATCATTTGGTTCAATTTTACTGAGCAGCATTTTCGCTGCTGCAGGTCTCTAGCACATCACATAAATCCGCGTTTTCCCCTCTGATTTGCGCCTTCGTAAGTTTCGCTATCGCGTGAACGGAGACCGTATGCGTCATGCCTCGCGCCCGCACCTCGCAGGTATTTAGCCGCGCGGCCGCGGCGCGACAGAGGCATTGCGATGCGGGGGAGGGGCGGGGAGGGGGTGGGAAGGGGAGGGGAGGGGCGCACGTTGGCAAAGCTGTGGTCGCGGCCGAGAGCCCCTCTCCGCACGGCCCTCACCCGCGGCGCGCCCATCGACGAGGTGTGGCGCGGGGCGGGGATGAACCACGGGGGAGGAGGGCAGCGTCAGTGGAGATCCTGCGGCCGCACGCCACTAGCATCACCCGCCCGCCCGCCTCACCCCTCGCGTGGCCGCCGCCGTTGCTGACGGTGAGCGGGCGCCTGGGAGGGAAATAAAATCGAACGAGCCCGCGTGACGTGCTGCCAAAGTTCGATGCGATGTGGGTGGAGGACCATGCAAAGAGGGGGGAGTGCTGTAAAAAATACGAGAGGCTTCAAAAACCATATTTTTAGCCTTGCTGGAACTGGCAATGTATAGGGAGACAGGGAATTTGTTTTGTACATAAGGTAAAGTGTAGATAAGCGATCTTGATAACACTGGATGGATTCGAATTATCAAGGAGTTTGAAATATCATTTAGAGTATGGGATGTGTGCGGGGAAAAGTGGGGGTTATAGAGACTGGCGTAGTGTCTCATGCCAATGTTTCAACTGCCGTTCGTGAAAGTAACAAGGCCCTACCTCCTGGTATGCCATCTGAAGGAAAGTCGGTTGCAAATTGAAGCAGCGGCCAGACGCCATTAGTATGGCAACATTGCGCGGGAATTTTAAATACGATAGTTTCAAATACGAATATACTTTCTAAATATAACGCATGCTACTTGAAACACGTCAGTTTACCCAATATATGAAATGACTATACGCACATGTGCATAGAAAATAGAAATATCTTTGTCACATGCTCTACATACTTGAAATTTCGGGAGAAGAAAATGTCAGGAAAAATTGTACCTGAAAAGAATGTAAGCTGGATGCGAAGTCGTATCATGATAAATTTTAAAACAAATTTAATATTTTTATTTAGCTACATGTTTATGTATTTGTCATGAACGCAAACTATTACTTTTTGATCAATTTTTAATTTTGGGCATAAAGCCTTAGCTGTAGAACCCTCAGCCTGACATGGCATTACGTCGAATGTTTTTTTGCAACATCAATCCCTTTGGAACCCATGCTTCAAAATTTCACCCATCTTATAAACAATAGTTAAATTGATAATATCCACTCGCAGATTTTATATATAAGCCAAATATGCAAATGATGTAAGACAACTAAACAACAAACTGGTGATTTCAACACAATTACATTGAAAGCTGTTAAATGGATTTACAGCACATAGTAAAACACATTAGAATTCATATCCATATACATATGAAATTCATATTCATATTCACATCACAATACCAAATAGTAATTTTTCACTTACTGAAAAGGCCTACCAGAATGTGATTGTCATTGTCCATGAAGGGTAAGAAAATTGATGGGACCAAGTAACTTTCCTAAAATATGCTTGTGTATGTATTCCTTACATTGTCTATTATTAAATTTTTAGCATTTGCTCTAAGAATATAGGGTTGCATGTACCTCAGGTTGAAGTCATAATACTTTAATTATTACCAAACAAGACACTGAGCCAATTGATCTTCAAGTTAGTTTTTTTTCTATAAGAGACAGTTCTATATTTCAAAGTTTCTAATCAAGCAGCACTTCCTACATATTAGTTTTGCTTAAATGAAAACTAGTTTTTGTACTTTTCCAAACACATGTCATATGTGGAGAATTACTTCTTTACCTTTCCAATTTAGTATTAAAATTCACTCTACCAAATTTAGTAATAGGTGAGGAAATAAACAAATACGTTAATAACAATTTTATTGAAGTAATGTTTATTGATATAAGGGCATGCATCATTATATGAAGGTTAGTATATCAAGATTACAAGATTTACTTGAAAAATGATATATCACTGCCTTTTGAATATCTGTTCATACACGCGAATGCAGCACATCACCATTTTAGATGTAGCGAACACACAATGAAAGCACGAACAAAAATACCCACAATATTCAACACATCTCAGACGCTCACTCCATTGTTGCCATATTAATTGCCGCCTTCATCCTCTTCAATTTGCAGCCGCACACTAGCGCCGTTGCACACTCTAGTGTAGAATAGTAGTACCTCTATGGAA
Source organism: Acheta domesticus (assembly GCA_031308135.1). Classification (NCBI taxonomy): domain Eukaryota; kingdom Metazoa; phylum Arthropoda; class Insecta; order Orthoptera; family Gryllidae; genus Acheta; species Acheta domesticus. The sequence goes on along the minus strand of JAHLJT010002406.1, from coordinate 93,792,123 downwards.
AGTAAAGTGACAATTAGCATTTTTTTCTTGTACAAAATTGCATATAATTCCATCAGTCTCAATTATCTTTGAGACATAAGTAATGGATTTTGCTTCTGACGTGTGTACCAAGTTAGAGCTTAAAAGTTTCTAACATATTCGAGTTATGGGTCACAAACATAAGTATCCCTTCACTCACACATCCATTTCCATCTAACCATGCAAACAACAAGGTAAAAATCAATTTATTCGTCTGAGAGGCTCCAATTTTGTTCAAGAAACCCACCTCGGTGCTTCCCCCCCGTCTTCTTTTAGCTCTCCACGTCCATGATATTCAACAGCAAAATATATGTGCTTGCAAGAAACGGTGTAGGTCTCGAGGTTAAGGTGGAACGTTACAATTATAAACAATTAACAGCTCAAGAAGTAAACCATAACCAAACTAACCTAAATTTCAGATGCAAGGACAATACATTTTGTTACTATTTTTATTCATATCTAAATCAATCACAAAACATAATAGTTTATTTTTAAAACAATTTTTAATTAATACATAAAATTACTTTCATTGATTACAAAAGTTGCGACAAACAAACTGTTTGGACACGCAAGCTGCTGACTATAATTTATTTATTTACAGTGGAGCCAAAGTTTTTGCCATGCGCGGACGTGCTGTCGTACAATGCTCTGCTCCTTGCATTTCATTTCTGCATTACAATCTTAAATGCACGAACGCAAACAATATGTCTCGTCCGCTATCTCCAGCAGCGATGCAGTGTCAGAAACTCCAACAAAAACGTCAGGAAGCTCAAAATCATTCCCACCGCCATCAAGAGGAACGCTCCTTCGACGTGATGAAGGGCCAGCGAAAAGGGGTATTTCACCCGGTAAGACGCCGCTTCCGATACCAATACTCCTTTAGCAACCATTAGGTGTCGATATGCCAAACTCCAATGATCATATAAACCACCCTGTACGACGTACATCACGAAGGGAAGAAATATGTTTTTCAATGGAGAATCCTTGCGAACCAGAAACGATGAAACACTTGACGAAATGAGACATTCGTCTAACAAACGAAGCACTGTGTTGCCATTCCTAGTGTAATGCGGACTGTGAGAGTACAGATAATACATGTCGCGATTAAGTAGAATACCATCTTCTGCCCCATGTACAATTGAGTCGAGTACCTTTCGTACCTCCGTTACTTTTATTATTTTAATCTTCTTCCGAAGCTTTCTGAGGGTACGATTAGATACACCATTTCCTTCAAACACACTTTCAAATAAACCTTTGGCAAATATGTGTCTTAAATTCTCAGAAGCGTCTTGAAGAGTCTGGATATCTTTCAATAGTGGAGGCGTCGTTAAGAAACCGAGTAAATGACCTTGATAGCCGTTGCTAAGCACCAAGATGAACAGTAGTAATGCACCGAACAAACATCTTTGGTGAATGATACAAGGGCACTGCCTACAGGCACCGGTCAATGTAACTTGCAGTACGTTAAAGAAACAATGCATTATTGACAACACCTGAGATTGCTTCGGGCACCTTTGAATGGCACTATTTGCAAGATGCCACATTATAACGGTTATTATCAACACACCTGCCACGCAAAACCACACGTTTTTCTTATAAGGCAACAAAAGCACTTTCGAAAATGGAATTTCCCCAGATTTACGAAAGGTAATGCACCATGAGAATTCGGCAACTGGCAATGTAAAATCGGCGAATTCAAATAATTCGTACATTAGAAAAAACTTGTTTGCTGATATATCAGCAGACCCATTTTGAAGAAGACCAATCTCGCCGTTGAATGTACCATTTTTCTCCACACCAAAAGTGTATGGTTCAGGGGTTAAACATTCCATATTAATGCCAGTCACTTCACTGAACACTTTGAATAATGTGTAATGTGGTCCTCCCAAAACTTTCTTCCCATCCTTGTTTATCCAGTAATAATGGAACTCAGGAATATGACAGGACTGTGTGTAACGTATTGTATTGCCAAATGATGAAATGTTAATAGGCTGTTGGCTTGCACTCTCGTTACAGACATTTTCTAATAGAGAAAGACGGCCTTTTTCGGCAGACGTGAAAGACGGAATGAAGAGGAGTAAATTCAATAAAATTAATACTGATTTACCTGTCAACATTGCTTACATTCCGAGCATAAAAACAACATTCTTCACAAAACACACACAACAATCAAATATACCTATTTCTCTCTATACATACTGACTTATCGGACTGTATATGCTCCAAAAGTCTACTCGCTGAAACACGGTTGTTTTATCATCTACTCTCATGCCTCGGAAACTTAATTGAGGTAAACCCAGTTTTAGAGATGGAACACTGTTAAGCGATCAGTAGTCTGACGAGTGTACATACGTATCCCCACACAATTTCCAAGAACTGTCAGATAACGGACATGAAATACAAAACATGCAATCCTCACGCGAGTATAATATTATGACTCGTGGTGTGCTTGTACTCTGCGCCAAAGTATAGTTTCTCAATGACAGACTATAAGAGGTCACTAAAAGCAGAAATTTAGAAAACATGTATAACCTTTGAGGCATTAATATCTAAAATAAATCCAAACAAAAATATTATATTTGATAGCTAACAGAGAAATACGGTACTTTAAAATGTTGCATTTGAAACAATTTAGATTCAAGTAGATATTTTTACATACACACATTAACAATATTATGAACAAAAAAATAAACAGAATTATATATTAGTGATACTAGATGGCAATCTCTGTAGACGCCCCAGCGATTCCCATCAGACTACTATCCCTATGAAACAGATCGTGACTTGCGTGGTCTTAATAGCTTGTGCTTTAAATTGCTGATCCGTGTTTAGAGATACCGCCCTCATGGGAGTAAAAGTTTATTTGAACAAAAAAAACAGATTCCAGGGCTAGGTAAGATAGTATATTGTTATTAACCCATTCTTATGGTGCGTAAACAACTCGGTCATTAGCGTCCAATTATTACTGTACTGTAATTGATTTCATCCACTTTGATCTGTAGGAAGAGACATTACTTCTGTTTCTTATCTTATAAGACGCTTAATGTTCAAAGGTGGAGATTATTTTTAGAAAATAAAGGAAACTTTCTTAAAATTGAATTTATGAAAACCATATTTTAATAGTTCATTTTCTTACTACGAGGTGCGTTTAAGATCTCCTTTTTGCTCGTGCTTGGAAGGAGATAGAAATATTCGGTTTGATTAAAAGTATATGTTCACTTACAACAGAGATAGCAACTCTGTACACTACAAAGAACTTGGGAGGTGGCAACGAAGATAGGGAGTTTTTATACTTCAAACAGCGAACGTTTCGTTACAAGAATAGCGAGTAATCATTTTTCTGCACTTATGCAGTTTGATAACAAAAGCATTTCATAGCCAGTTGAATGTCACATGTAGTGATGAGTCATGAAAGTAAACAATGAGCGTCGGCTGCAACAAAACCAAACGTGTGTCAACGAATCACAGCAATCTCGGCCTCCTTCCAGCTGATCCGACAACATAGTTGAGTGGTTGAGAAAGTTGTTTTGGAGCCCATTGAATGTGAAAAAAAATTGTCTCTAAAGTTGACATTTCCGTGTGACCTATCAACTCAAAGGTTGATTCATTGATTGATTTTTTGATACTGGCGGGCACGCCAACTGCTATTGTCATTGGTCCTTTTAGTATAAAGAATGTTTTATCCCGGGAGGTGGCGGTGATTGTAGTAGTAGGTGTAGCCCATGAACCAATTCCAGTGCACAGAGAAAATCTCAAGGAAGTTAATAGAAATCAATCCGTATTAAAACTAAATGTTTGGTTTCCATGGTTCAAAACTTGATCTTTATTTTTTTAACATTTAAATGGTTTCGTCGTCAGAAATGTTTGATTTGAAATCCCAGATAATCATACTGCGTGATCATCGCCATGTGATCGCGTCCCCTGCCTCAACCGCCCTCATTCGCCTCCCCCCTCCCAACACCGCGAGGCGACCTCCGCAGCGCCTCCTGCCGGCACGCACACGCGGACGCACCTGGACTCGGGACGAGTCCCACGACGCCCCTTATGGACTGCTGGCGTCATCGTGAAGGAAGTCAGCTCGCGCGGCGATCTCCCGGAAGAGATACTGCGAACGTTCTCCAACACGGTGCTGCCAGAGACATGCCAGCAGCGAATGTTATTCTACGCGACCACATCTTGTCTGTATTGTGAGTGAGAGAGTATTTGTTTCCGGACGCAGGGGGGGGGATCTATTACTTACATTTAGGTGACTGATTATTTTGTTTCCGTGTGCGTGAACGGTAATGTTCAAAGGTCCCCTTAAGGTATTGCATATTTTTATCGCGAGAGGTGGCGCTGAATGGTGAGACCCAGTGGCAACCTACACGTCGACTTGCGGATTTTTCTCCATCCAGGTGTCTCCCACCAGCGGGGTACCGCACCAGTCGGTACAAGCTCTAAGCTCCCGACTCGACTCTCAACGTTTGTGGTAGTGGATTGCATGTAAGTGAAAGTGTGTGTGTGAGGGGTGACGATAAGACAAGGAGGAGGAGGAAGGAAAGAACGCGCGCGGTAAATGGCTGGTTTGTTGCGATACTGCTCAGGAATTCGCCTCGTATTAATAAGAGAAACCATGGAAAGCGACCGATCAGAGCACCAGGTCGCTAAAACTCTCCTCCAGATAGTGACTGAATCCGATCTAGCTATCTAACTACTGTCGAAAATTCGTCATCTATGGGTCTCAAATCTTAGGGCCTGCGGTCAAAGACTCAGACGGACAGCGGAAATGCTGGCTCTGAGTTTAATTCAGCTGGTAACACTACCAAGATGTTTTGAAAAACAAGATTCTTCGAACTGTGGGAGAAAACGGTCGGAGAAGCCTCCACTCCTCTTTTCTTTTAATAGGAAAATTGGTGGGAATAAGAACCTAGTATTTATTTCAAGTCTGAAGTAAATAGTAAAAACATTACGAAGCATTACGAAACTTATGAAACAAACTAGTGGTGCAACAGAATGGAACAGAGTTTCTCGTATTAGTTTTCTAGTTCCTTTGGTCTCGGCTAGCTATTCGGACACATTCTCTCTCCAGCTGCCATCTATCGCCGCCCCAAAATACAAAATTTTGACTTTTTCTAATTTTTCTGGTTTCTTAATATTAGAACGGACGTTTTGCTCTCAATTGGTTTTTCCAAGGACGCACAAATCGGGAATTCTGGCTACGCCACGTGTTAGAGGATTTTGTTTCTTAATTTAGCAACTAGATTTATCCACTTTTTCGTTATCACCGCTTGGCAATGTATTTTTTCTGCCGAAAATTCGCCGTTTTTTTCGCGCAGCATTAGATAGCTTTCACTATACTATGTATATTACTCAATATATGTTTGTATGTATACGTGAAAGTAAAAATAAGGGTGCAGTTGCAGGGATCCTAACAACTTTATTGTTTTTGTAAATAGACATACGTTTCAAAAGATTCCTGGACTTCGCGTCAATGCACTTAATGTTTGCATTTGAAAACACACTTCGAGCATAAAAAGCTCGCTATCTATGCATCACTAACTATAACCTAATAGTTCCCGCGAGATACCTTCTTGCTGAAAGTCTTGACCCAACTGAACGACGTCATGAGCTAATGTTGGCAGATAAGCGTTTGTTATATAATTTAAATATTTTATTAAAATTTAGGTTTTATAATATAAAATCGATTAATAAAAGTAAGTTACAACACATCTGGAGCCCACTATCTTTCGTTGGAAGTTAAAGTTAAAAAATTTGGTTTGAGTAGGAAGCTTTAATTTCTTTCTGCAGGTAACCCCTAAGTATTTTAAATGTAAATTAACTGCTTTCTTTGTCGCATTTTAATATGAGGGTATGAGCAGCATGTGTAGACGTATGAGTCGAAATATTCTCTCTGGTGAAGTGGGACGGTTGTTAATGTTTTCGAGATTTTGTCATCAACTTTATGGTGTTATTTAATATTACACGCGAGGAAATTGGACTAAAAGATGAGACTATTTTCACGGTAATGGAATGAGATTACCACAATTAGTGCGTGCATTGTGGATGATTAATTTAACATCCCTGTTATACTAGAAATAAATGATAACAGGATGTTATTCCACAAAATGGAAATTGTTCTTAAATTAAAGTTCACTGCGAAACCGTTAGTGCTAGTTTAAATATTGTAAATTAATTTCCGTTAAATTGGAAACATTTTTTACAAAAAAGAAGATCCTGAAATAAACACATCTCCATGAAAAAAACTTGAAAAATTAATAAGAATGGAAAACGCCAATGAAGAGCGACGAAGCTCAGAACTTTCACCTATCAACTTCTTGCAGCCCAAGGAAGAGTATAAGGAATAACTTTCATCTCACAGTTATGTGGCATTTGGGGAGCTCTGATTAACTCCATAGTCTGTACAGAATTTCCTCATAAGCGTTTTTACATTCCCGTATATGTACGTATATACGGAGTAATATACGTAGTAAAGGGAAAGCTATATAATGCAGCGCGAAAAACCGCGGATTTTTGGCAGAAAAAATTAATTAAAAATAATTAACTGATACGAAATAATTAACTGACAACTGGATAAATCCAGTTGCTAAATTACGAAAAAAATCCGCTTAAACTTCATTTTCTCATAAATGGCTCCAAATGTTTTCTTGAAACTTTTCGAACGAATAGTGCTAATTGCAAGCTTTAATACGACGTAAAGTTGATCTTGGGGTATTTTTTGTTTTTTCAAAAATTACACAAATGTAATATTTTTGAAAGATGCCTCACACCCTTAATATGCACATTTCGGGCAATTTGTAAACACCATTATATTTGTGAGTAAATGTGTTTCAAATGACTTCAAATGAAGTTTTCGAAAACTCATAAATTTTTTTGTGAAAAAGAGATTCGAATTTCGAATTTACAGTAGTGCTTAAACGCCATTTTCTTAAACACATCTCCAATTTTTTTTAAAGAAAATTGCCAAATTGGATGAGGTTTTACTGTACTTTAATATTCCTAAAATTAAATTTGCTTCTTCTAGGAAACCGAAGAATTAAGAAAATGTCAGGGAAAAAAAAAGTTTTTTCGGCGGCGATAGATGGCAGCTGGCCAGAGTATGTGGCAAGTGCGAATAGCAAGGCTAAACGAAAGGAAATAGAAAACTAATGAAGGGAATGTCTGTACCATTCTGTAGAACTATTAGTTTGACTTGGTTGCTAGATCACATAGTGAAGAGTTAAGGGTGCGTGAAGGGTACAAACTTCTTAAACGTTTAGGAAGAGTTTCATGGAATGCTTTTTGTTTTATAATAGAAATACAAATTTGTGCGCTAAGGAAACATGTTAATAAACCAAGATAAAGAATCTGTTAATTTAGCATGTACTTTAATGGTTCTAATTTTTCCCCTTTAATGAAATTCACGATCGAGAAAAAAAACAACAAATATCCATTTGTTTTTAGAGCCGATTATTCTAAAGCATGCACCGCAGACCTGAATAATGTAATTTAATTTAATTAATAATGTAATTAATTAAATTTAAAAAACATATTCAAGCTTCAAATCAGAACAAGAACATTTATTCATGTCAAAACAATAATAAAATGAACGTGAAGAATGGAACTTTGTATAATTCACAACTAGAATACAGAAACAAACAAACATAAATCGAATAGTTCTCTGAATTACAGTTCATTCACGTTTCCGTATATACATGTTCACATGCACATCTACATTCTAAATCTTCCAATATCTCCAATACATGTACTCTTGATCGTCAATTCGAATATTCAACTCCTCCTTACATTTGAATATATATATATATATATATATATATATATATATATATATATATATATATATATAAACTGCGTCTTACATTACATACATTCGTTCCGTCATTCACCAGACTGCCAACCATTTCCAATCAGTACGTCGTCTGCTTATGACTTGGTTGTTGATTTGCATTTTGGAGATGTATTGTCTGTCGCTATGGTGTTCGACCTTGCCAACACACAACGTTAGCCCAAGTAGGCCATGCACAAGAACATCTTCTTAATATATGACATCCGTGGCATGTTGACTCGTTACAATCGTCTTCTATATTATTTCAATAGTATACCTTTCCTTTACGGCTCTCAAACACAACCAATATTTGTAAATGACGTCTCTCAAGAAAGATAATTTCACGGAGACGTGACTAATTACATTTTGACTATAAAAATGTAAAGAATTTCTTGAAAATAACACATCTAAATATTCATTTCAAATGCAACCTGCTTCACACCATAGCATGTCAAGAATTATATCGTTAAATAACTCTTAAACGAAGCGTACTAGGCTCTTAAAAACTAAACTTTTGAGTCCAAAGTCCTCAAAACAACGTTCCTTACATTATAATCTACAGGATGAGATACCCGGCGCTTATCGATATTATCGAATATCAACTATATTACTCGGCGTTGGAGGCGATCATTGTGACGTTATGCTGAGAAGGCTTACATTTCTTCATGTTACGTATATGCGTTCTGTAATTCAAGATTAAGCAAATAAACGTAAATGCTCTCGCAGCAACAATTAGAAGTATTAATAGTTATTTGATATCGATGAAGATTGCTTTCTATATGTATAGTACAACAGTTCATCTTTCGAATGTAAATATTGACAGTCTTGTTTCTGTGAAAAGATTTTTGATATAATCTTCAATACTCATGCACTTGTTATGGTTAATCACTAAACGCTCATGTGATTGTTATTCAAAATCTTTTTGTCTGTTTTTTATCGCTTACCCCTCAAATTTCAAACTATGCTAATTTAAATCAATATACATTCATGGACAGGGCTATTCAAGGGGGAATTTGTTTTTAAATCATGAATTAAAAATTAAATTTGATGAAAGCATAGGCCTATATTTCTTTCTCAATATTATTGATATTTTTTGTTGTGGTTGATTTTAAAGACCTAATATAAGTCATTTAAGATAAATAATTAGTTCACCTTGTTTATTCGATCTCATTTCTTTAAAGGTGGGTGCACTTCTCTTAGATAAAAGGGATATTCGCTGAGTCCTTATGCTATGATGAAAAGCCACGAAAGGAGCTACAGTATACTATGAGGTGACCGAGACTCAAGGAAGGAACCATCTGCACGAAATTGTCACGGGTTTTCTGCGTGTGAATCTAGAAGATAAGGCAGAAGGCTTAAGAAAATTAGAAAAGGGCATTATCAGAGAGCTTAGAAAGTGAACTATGATGGAAAGAGAGCTCTTACACCGTTTTATGTTCTTCGTCAAAAAAGAAAGAAACAATATTGGCAAAGATTGCACGATTGTGTACAGTGAAGAATGAAGACTGTGCCTGGTTAGGATTGAATTACGTTTTAACTGCCAGTTCTTTATCAGCAGTGATTAGGTAAAATTTTCATGTCAGCGTGTTCAGTCGTGATATTGCATTGAAAAGGCTGGGAAATAATATTTTCCCTAGAGTGATTAGTAATTTCAACAAATTAATTTACATCTTGGACAAGTTAAAGCATTTGCAAGAAAACTAGGAGGACTATGTTCGTAGTAAATTTAGTACTGTAAATGCTCTTTTGAACAGGTTAGTAAAAAAAATTAGATGTTACATGCAAGCAAGTTAAATTTATTACTGAGCAGATCAATTGATTAATAATTGAAAATAGGTGGAAATATAGTTGAGACAGCATAGGATAGTCCATGCGGTGCAGCTACGTAATCTCATTGTTTATTGCTTATATTAATCCTCTCCTATATTATTTCAGTAGTATAGATGAGATTTGCGGACATGCAACCAATCTTCATAAATAAGGTCTCTGAAGAAAGAGAACTTCACGGAAACGTGACGATTTGCACTTTGACTTAACAAACATGAAGGATTTGTTGAAAAAAAATAATCTAAGTATTCATGTTAAATGCATAACCCAACACTTGGGCAGCGTTATTAAAATATATGAAGTTGAATAAGTATTAGACGAAGCGTTCTAGAGTCTTAAGAAGTTTGAAGCCGAAGACCACAAAGAAACGTCCCTCGTCACGCAGTCTATAGGACGAGAGCTTCTTGAACATTCTATTACATTTTGCTGATCCGGCTCTTCTCGATACCATTCCACCTGTTCAGAGACGTGCAGAATCTGCAACTGTATGTGAAATGAAACTAATTACTTGAAGCAATTAAATTGCACGGGTGTACCTCTCAGTTCGGTAATAGAGTTAAATAATATTACAAAGGGTAGGGTTATGCTTTCTCGATCCGATATTTTCGCATGGACAATTTTACTCAGATTTCTGGAGAGTAAAAAGGTTTTGTAATATTTTTGTGACTATCAAGGAGAGCGAAAAGCTATCTGTAAGGAAGATTGTATAATTACTTCAAATGTTTTAAGGAACTCTTGTGAATTGTTCCAAGAACATGTCTATAATACTGATTATACTGTCTATAATACAGAGCAGGGCTTTAATCAAAATTTAATTAAAACATCAAATTCTTTGTTCTTTATTGTTATTTTAAATTCTATAAGTATATTGGAAGTTACATTTTTAAGTTTTTTAAATACATAAACGTTTTATTAATAACTTCCTTCTCTTAATATGGAAAAGGAAAGATAGGAAAAATGATAAACTTTCACATGCGGAGTTCTCGCACGGGTACGCTAGTACGTATTTTAATTTTGTTTGCGAGCCCTGGTTAATCACACTGTTGATGATGAACTACATGAGATTTACCTTATTAAACGAAATTATTATGGAGTTTTTTTTGGTCGCAAATTGACCGTCTAGGACCATGCGGACATACACCTGCACTTACCGAGGCTCAGTAATACTTGTGACTCCTTTTTATTGGGGGGGGGGTAATCAGCATAATGCTGAATCCAATTTTTATCGCCCAAGGTTGCTAGTTGGGGTATGGAAGATGGAATAATGATGATAATGAAGGATGAATAAACAATACAGACACATACAGACATACACAAACATATCCATGGCTGAGGCTGGACTCGAACCCACGATCCTTCCGTCCGAGATCGCCAAGCCACTACTAGCTTAGCTATCTCGGATATTATTATTATTAATAATAATAATAATAATATATATTATTATTATTATTATTATTATTATTCAGAGTTCCTCAACATCAGTTTTCATCCTCCATCATAATTTTTACTTCTGCATTACAGAAACTAAGTTAAATAAACGGGTTATGAACTAATTTACTTCTAGTATGTATATTTCCAGTTTTTGTCGTTTACTGCAGTAATATGCTTGCTACATCTCTGGTATCAATATGATAACTTTCTGTGGTGGCAGCAGAAATTTTGTGGTAATCCATGATAAAGTTCCTAAGTTTAATATTTAGAAAATTTCGGCATACATATGTTCCCTTCATCAGTGACAGCAAGTAACAGATTAAACACCCATAAGTAAATGAGTCTGTCCCCGAACCACGTGCGATGCACAAGAAAGCGGCACCCTTGGTCGGAGCACTTTACTAACATTTAATTATGGGTGTTTAATCTATATTACTTGGTGTCACTGATGATGGGAAAAACACTCCCGAAACAAATGTTTGACGAAATTTTCTAAATATTAAAAAAATGTATCCTCTATTGTGGTTGATATCTCATTACCCATGGAACTTTATGATAACTTTCGTTTAAGACGGAAAATTATTATTTGGAACGAATTAAGCTTTCACTTGGCAACTACAAAACCTTCTGGGAAATTTGTGTCTGACGCGTGTATTTTTCAGAAGTTGGAGACTAAAAATGGATCTAAAGATTCGCGTGTCAGTTCACATACACCACGGATTTCACGAGGATCTGATAAAATCTATTGCATTATTCAGTTTCTCCTCTATAGAATCTATTCGGCTGAGTTGTTACTCGAGCTGCATAATACATCAAGTAGTGTTTACTGAATATTTTATATCGGAACGGTCTAAAGCGAATTACAAACGAGATCACAAATACCTTCCGGCAGTGGAAGTTCCAGAATGTTTATTTTCCATTCGCAGTGAATCTAGCCTGTGGAATTGCCTGCAGTCACCTGTCTGCAGAGAGGCGAGATGGAAGCAATTTCCGGAATCCTGCAGAAAATAGCAGCATCAGAACAATATACATCTTTTACATTATGCACTATTTGAGGCGTCCATGAATCTTTGAAACAGGAAGAATACGACAAGGAAAGTAACTATGATGAAAATAGTAGCAAGTAGCTAAACGGAATGATTTATTTGGGTATCTTTCAAATTTTATATTCTTTGAAAACATATTAAATTAGTTTAAAATAAGTGCAGTAGAAACTAATAAGTAAATTAGTATGAAAATATTGTCCTAAATAGTATTCTGTGCTCAAGACTATTATGTCATAGACATGATATTGTGTGGTATATGCTGCATTTAGCTTCTACAAAAAAATATTTATCATTGTTGACAAACTACAATGTGCGACAACAAGACTAGCACAACAATTACGAAAAGCTGCCATTACATCAAAGCTGTATGAATATTTCCCTAACTACACATGTAACAGTGATAATTTCCAACTCATCTCACATTTGAATTAGTTCATAATGGGAAGCAAACAAACATTTATTTTGCTTATTATGTTAAAGTTAATTACAGGTTGTTACTTGAAAATTCTTTTTATTATGCCAATTTATCATTACAAAAAGCGCAAAATCGCTATGCAACACCGACTTTGAAGCAATCGATGATCCCTTTTCACGCATTTTTACATTACTTGTATACTCTGGCTAAATGTGAAGTAGAAGAATAAGCCACAGGATACTAATTTCTAATTTCCTTGATTTGGAATCCTTGATTAGAACATTTCAAATCGCAAAAATCACTAATGAGACGCCACGAAAAGAATTACAGTATGTCTGGAAGGAATATATATTAATACCTCCATCGACTTGTATTGCGGAGATCGCTAAGATGGATGCGGATAAATAATCTTGGTTCTAAAGGTCGCACTTCGAATCCCATACTGGCTGAGTTTAGCCCAGAGCCAGTATCGGCAATGTCTCTCCAGCGACACTGACCGGGATGACCTCGAGTTCCGAGTCCCGACTTTTGAAGTTAGGTTGAAAGCTAATTCGAATTCAGCAGCGTTTGGAAAAGAATTCTAGAGATCGACTGCTCTGATGGGTAGTTTTCCTGCTTTCTCTGACCAATACCAGGCGAATTCTGGTGCGTAGCTGCAACAAACGAGCCACGGAAAAGAACCATGCGTGATCTTTCCTTTCTCTTCCTGGTCCTGACCTCTCCCCTTTCTTGTACTTACATGCACAACTCTACCATATACGTTGGGAGACCGTCAGGAGCGTAAAGTCTCGTCACGGCGAGGACGGGTAAATATGTGGAGAGGGAAATAATCCGCAAGCCAACGTGCCGTGCATATCGGCACCGAATCTCAACGACAGCGGGGGAACAACACCTTTTCTCGCAATAAAACGTTCATTACGCTAACAAGACTACCGAACGCAGCAGTTGTCGTGCTTGGAAACATTATTCAATAAATCTTATACCGCATTCTACACGGTTGTTTGCTTGTGTATTGTGGTCTGATGGGTCATCACTCTATACATCATTTTACTCATACGAGTCATGTATAAACTCCACAAAATCGCGAATCTTTCGCCGACATGGACAAGGGGGTGCTAAAGCAATACTATCTGCTAGGCACTCACGGAGTCGCGCCTAGAAGTCACCTCCGACAGTTGTGGAAAGCGGTCTCATTCCACAATATGGTAGGAACGTGAGCATGGAACGATATTTGTGTCGTGGGTGGACGAGCGGATCGATGAGAGGACCGTGATGGCAAAATAGATAGTTCACAAAGAGTAAGTACTAATAAACAAACAAACACATAAATAATCAACAAATAATACGTTTTCATTAAAAGACATCTAACATTCTAGGAATAGCGCGAAAGAATCCCAAGATTAATTTATTGAATTTTTCATGTTTTGGGGCGCGTCAACTGCTATGGTCATTAGTCCGGTAAGTGAAGTGCAATGGAGGTGTTCTTCCCCAGCTGGAAAGCGAGATCCTGCGCCGACCTACACGTCGGATTGAGGGATTTCTCCGCGAGTTATCTCCCCCAGCGGGCCCCATCCCAGCGGAGAGCAGCTGTAAGTTCCCGACTGACCTCTCGACATGTGTGGTTGTGAAGTGCTTGCAAGTGAAAGAGTGTGTATTTAAGGGGTGAGGATAGGTCAAGGAAGAGGAAGGAAAGATCGCGCCCGGTCCGTGGCCCGTTTGTTAGGGTACTGCTCCGGCAATTGCCTGGTGTTGATCTGACAAAGCAGGGAAAACTACCAAGCTGAGCAGCCGGCCGCTAGTATTCTCCTCCAGATAGCGACTGAATTCGACTTCGCTATGCTGCTAGGGTCAAATATCCTGCTATCGTCGGGACTGGAACCCTAGGATCTCCCGATCAGAGGCACAGTAATGACGTCAGTTGAATCCCTGAGCCACGTCTGTCGGGTCTGCCCGTCCATTCGCACCCTGCCCGGTCGTGCGCGTAACGTGAAAAGCGAGGCGGTTTGCGACGAGTGGAAGGCCGGCGGGGTTGGGAGGGGGAGCCGGTGCCTGCGCCGGAGCAGGGCGTCAGCTGCGTGTGCTTCGTCACCGCCGCCGCCACTCGCCATCCGCCTCGCTCACCCCTCCGCCTCCGCCTCCGCCGCCGCGGCGACCACTCGCAGTCCGCGCCTCGAAGCGGCGTCCGCGCTGTCTCGCACACGACTGTTCCCCCTAAACCTCCTTCCCTCTGGGGGGCGGCACTCCGACCGCTCACCTTCCGTCTTTGCGGTATGAGCGGAACTCGGAAGAGTGGTAGGGAAACAAAACTCCATTAAACGAAACGAAATTAAAGAAACGAAAAGGAAGAACAATCATTTTATATTTAGAGGAAAAAATAAAATGAGTGTTCTTCCTTTTCGTTTCTTCTTTTTCTTATTTATATTCTAATAATAATAATAATAATAATAATAATAATAATAATACTTGTAGATGTCCTACTTGTCGATGTTGCCGTCCCTAGTGATCAATATGTCGTAATCAAGGAGGCAGAGAAACGTCTTAAATACAAGAGTTTGGAAATCGAGGTCGGCCGAACGTGGGGTGTAAAAGCACAGGTCGTACCGATAGTTATCGAAGCTCTGGGATATGTTCCGCGAGATTTAATTGGCTAAACTCCCAGGTAGTTCAAAAGACTGGGAACAGTAAGAAATTGCTTTATTTGGAGCAGCCCACATTTTGCGCAAAGTATTGTAGAGGCACCGACAATCCCTAGATCTGCTCCTTAGGTAGCTGGTTGCAACCTGGAGTAGATTTTATATTCAGCCAACACATAACATTTTTAGTCGTGATAAAGGGGAATAATAATTACTATTACTATTATTATTTGCGTATCGGCCATTTCTGACCAAGCAACACGATTAACGTGTGTCACTATCGGGATCAGCTTTTCGGCTGAATGCCTTGATAACACAAGATTGTTACGCCTTGAATTGTGAATTAAGAGGTGTTAGGAAGATGATGAGGGGTGAAGGGGCTACGCAGGACTCAAAAGTGCAGCCTCGTCAGTACAGACGGTGGCTGCCGCAATCGTCTGTGCCACGGGGCCGGCTCTTAAAGGTCAAGTTGAATCCGAAGTTCGGAGACTTCCATTAAATAGTTTATACTTACAATTTTCTTTGTTTTCTATAACTCGCATCCTTAAAGACAATGCGGTGAAGGTTATGTAAATAAAAACCTTATAATAGGAGATTCATTGTTTCTTGATACTGAACATTTCATTTGTAACTATCGATTACATTTATTTATGCAAAGTATTTACTGTTAGCGACTCTTACCATCAAGTAATATTCACAGCGTTAATACCAGAATATTTTTTTAGAAACAAAGTTGAAAGACTCATTTGTATTTTTATTCTGATTAACTTAAAATGATATGTAAAAACATAATTGTCTCTCCGAAATACAGTATTTTTATGAATATCATCGTCTCTCGTCCGTAATTCGTTCAAGTCCACGAGCTGCACCTCTTACCTTCCGGGAATCAATAGGAAGGAGAGCCATCTGAATAATTTTGCCAACAAGTTGATAAAAATAATCAGAAATATTAAGAGGAGGAAGGAGGAGAACGAGGAGGAGCAATTGGGGGAAGAGGAGGGGAAGGAGGAAGAGGAAGAAGAAAAAAGGATTTGGAAGAAAACGAAAAGAAAGAGAAAAGAAAAGAAAATATTTACACTTACGCCAATCTTTAATAGATAAACACACATTTGTTTATCTATTAAATATTGGCGAAAGGCCATCATTAGCAAAGTGAATCTGGTTGCGACAAATAATTGTACATTACTGACGTAACGTAGCGTGACAGTGATTTTAGTCACGCGAGGCTTACTCAATTTGAAGCGTCAGGCGTAACTGCAGAACTTCGCCCTCGACCTCGATGGTGTTTATGGACCATCTACAACTGGGTGTGGACTAGTTGTAACCGCGCAAAGTAATTGTGCTGAGCACTACGCGTAAAACGCCTGTGAGCAAGAAAAGTGACTCACCTCAAATATTGACTTTTTTTTGTTTCGAAGTAGTATATCAAGAAAATAGTCTATATTTCTTCGTAAAATTTTTATTAACATAGTTCACAAAACTGACTAGATCAGAAGTAAAACGCTTCATTTTTGAAAGTAAATAAAATGGTTTCCCTCAGATTAAAAGATATCGGCTACATTATTGGAATTTTTGAGATGTGTTATTATTACGTGCCACAATGTTGCTATTTGCAGTAAATATTGTGAGTTTCTAAGATACTAGTTTATTGAAATGTATTAAAATAAAACAACAACAACAACAATAATAATAATAATAATAATAATAATAAACAGAATGCTGTAAAAGTGAGAATAATACCTATTTCAGTATCAAATACTGGAGCTAATTCCAAGGAAATACAATGCTCAAAAAGATAAATCTTTCTCTAAACGTATGTGAAATACGACATATGTGTACGATTAGCTTGACGTATTGAATTGTGAAATTTGTAAAAGATGATATTAAAGTCAAAACTTTAAACAAAAATCGCCCTACGATTAGCACCGTACAGCACATTTCAAATATATTCTCATTGTAATAAAAGGCAATAATATTTTGTTGTTTGTTACTGATATATTTTTCTTATGGTTTATCTATTTTTATTTTTCTTCATCATCATCATCATCATCATCTTCTTCTTCTTCTTCTTCTTCTTCTTATTATTATTATTATTGTGTAATCTCTACCCACATCACTTTCTCGCTGTTCCCTTTCGCCCATCCACCGCATACGCTGACCTGCATCCGCTCTTGCGTTCTCTCCCCCTCCCGCTCCTCTGTGCCAAGTGGCGTGCCACGCCCGCCGCACCGCGTCTTCGTAATGCGCCGGCCGGGCCGCCGCCGCCGCCGCCGCCGCCTTGGTAATGCGCGGGGGCGTGTGCGCGGCCGCAGCCGTCCTCACACGAGCCCCGGTGCGCGGCGCGCGGGCCGTGTCGGCAGTTTCCCGCAGCCCCGTGACAAGTGGCGCCCGTGCGTCACACGCAACATGTCCACCGCCACCGCGCGCGACCGCAGTCGATAGAGCCCGCCGCGCCCTTCCCCCCACCCCTTCCGCTCCACGCCCCGCGTGCCTTACGTCGGCCCCAGCGCAGCGCGCCGCACTCGCCGTGCCGACCCGCTCCGCTCAGCCCCGCCCCTAGACGCCCGGTAGCGCGCCCCGAGCCGCATTGTGCCGCTCCACTCCGACGGTTTAGCCCCGCCTGGCCCCACGCAGCCTTGCCCATCCTCTATGGTCCGATTAAAAGAAGTTTGGTTATTGACAATTGAGAATGGAAGGGAGCGACGTTGACAGGTTCCGTACCACTGAGCACGTGCTCTCGGGACACGAAAACAAACACTTGAAATAAATACTTATTAAAGTAACCAAAACATACACCCATATTGTATGAAGCTACAGCTTCAGAAGCACAAATGTCAATCACCAACTTATTTTAATCGGACCATAACACTGCCCGGCTCCTCTACCCTACCCAAAAGCACCCAATCCTGCCCCGTTCCTTTTTTCCCCGTCCCCCTCTGCCCCAACCCTCTGTGACACCCCTCTCTACCCCGCAACACTATGCCCCGCTCCTCTCTCTCCGCCCTCACTGCCAACCCCTCTCAGTCACGCCTCTGTTTTCCCCGCCACTCCCTGTTTCTTCCCTCCTTGCATGCCCCTCTCCGCCCCGCCACTCTCTGCCCCACACCTCCCTTCTCCGCCCTCCCGGCCTGTCCCCTTGCTGCCATGCCCCTTTCTATCCCTCCCGTCTCCTCCCCTCCTCACAGTCACACTTCTCCCTGCCACGCCCCTGTCTGCTATACCACACTTGGACTCACCATTCTCTTCCCCGCCCTATCACACCATTTTCCTCGTCACTCTCGCCCCTCTATTTTGCACTCTTCACTTCGCTATTTCCCGACCCGCTCTTTTTCTCTAGTGCAGTGTTGTCAAGATCGATACCACGAGCGGGAGTCCGTGACACGGGTGACACGACGAAATCGTCCTCTCCACGCAGTTCATCACCACGCCGCAAGAGACAACACCATCCCTATTGTAAAACGGCGGGGTTACTAATAGTTTCCTCTCCCGACGCTAGTGGCGCAGAGAAGCTCGTGGCATGGCACGGTGCCACGAGGCGTGCCACTGCCACCAGTAGAAGACCCTGATACTACTGCTCTAGCGTCACCCCACTACACCTCACTCGGCGCCGCCCAACACCTCTGTCCCGCTCCTCTCCGTCCCGCCTCGTTCTCCGCGCCGGATGTTACAATGCGCCGCCTGTGCCCGCTGAGTTGGACAAGGTTGCGTTAAGGAGGACAACGTTATCGAGAATTAGACATTGTCTCTTAACTCTCCAGTAGTTCCGCTGTTAACTTGCGTACACCACCGTCATGGGTTATATAATTAATTCTTCCTGTTGGTTCAATCCTATTGGTGTAATGACTCATCACGTACCTCGTCAGTCATATTAAAATGATGGTTTGGGGTTCACGGCGCGTTAACAGTATTAATATTTACATCGTAATGAACATTGGAAACATAATATAATCAGAGGTTAAAAATAAAAAAAAATTAAAAGATGTAACTCTGCAAAACTAAAGCAATCACATAATGCAAAGACTCAAAGATATTCGAAATTAAGGAATTTCTCGCACGATCCTAATTTTACCATTTTTTTAGTTTTCTTGTTTTAGTACACAGAAAGAGTTAAATTTTCAACACAAAGACGCAACATATGTCGAATAAAAGCAATACGGAAAGAGTAAATTTTCGACAAAAGTCATTATGCAATATGACATGTAGTGGAATGATAAATGTTTAATTAAAAATTCGTTACTCACGTGACGGAATATTAATATATTTAAAATTAATTACATTATTATTATGCATAGGTTACAAATGTGATTCATTGACCAAAAAGGGATTTAATGGCGAAAGTCATAATAATGTCCATCGTAAATTATTAAAGTTATTAGTGACCATCAACAACAAAAATGCTCTTCAACAAAACCACACAAAATGGTTTTCCAGAAAGTGGCACGCATGCAGTTTAAGAACAACAAATAAAATACTTTCATAACACACTACAGTAAAAGAAATACTTTAACAAAAATAGTCTTCCCGAATACTGCAATAACGTTATACAGTTAATTTATATAGCCCAAGAGTATAGGAAATAGTTGGGAGGATTTTCAAGAATACTAAACTAAGTTGCAAATGGGAGACAATCTAAAAATTAGTCAGTTATGCATTCAAAAAGTTTGGACCGGCACAATTCTTACAACATCCAATGGATAAATCGACGAAGCAAAGAGGAAAATATTTTAGGCTTTCGGAGAAATAATGTTCATTTGAGATTCTGGAAAGAACCAATTGAATTGTTGAAATCCATCGACCGGAATATGGTGCAAAAAAATGACGCCTACAAAAGAAGTTTTTTTTTCCAAATGGATATAGGAGGATTTGATTACCAGTGAATTAAATATTTTTTTCAGTTCTTTGTGAGTTGGTCTAAAAGCTTACTCCGTTAATACTAATGCATTTCGTGTATATGCCTAAGAAATGTTACATTTAAATGTTACATTATCCACCCAGCAAAGGCGTTCAAGGTCTTATACAACGGTATTATTTATTTTAACTTCAAAAACTTGTATACACAACTAAAGTTAATTCATAACAGTTTCCGAATCGTTAGTTTTAAATCTCTATGTACGACTCACTGTGCAAATTAGGAGAAAATAAAATCATACTTATACATATTATCCACATTATGTTCATTATTATGCACTATTATTTTTGTCCAACTGCGGAACCAAAATTGACCATTGTGCGATGTGGGAGAAATAGTTTATGCAGGTCGTGGAAATTTCAACAAAATATTATTTTTCTGTCCTCTTAGTGCTGCTATATTACTCTAAACGTGTAATAATTTAAACTTTTCATCTCTTTTTTAACATGAATGATAACTTTCGCTTTAAACGTATAATGTCTCTACAGCTCCGATGCTGCTATCGATAGTTTTCCGTAATTTCTGCTATCAATATCAGGCGAAAGACGGAGCAGTGTACTAACACAAAGGGGCCACGGACAGAGCGCTTTCCCCACATTCCTTTCTTCTTCTATTCGCTCCCACTAAACACAGAGACTTACTCTACACATGCACTACATTATCACACATGACGGGAGACCAGTCAGGAACTCGGAGCATGTCACGATTGGGCAGTGCTCCGTTGGGGGGAGACACCTGTACAGGGGAATCTCTCGTATGCCGACATGAAGGTCGGCACCAGATCTCACCATTCACCGGGGACGGAACTACCCCCCCCCCGGAATAAAACATTCACTATACTTACAGGAATAATTATCTTAGCTATTGACGTGCCCGGAAACCTCAGTCGATCCAAACATCAGTAATAGGTCAGTAACAGCGTTAAAATAACGTGTCTCTCCTCTTTATATTAAATTAATGATGGCCTACGTATCGACTGTGTGAAATACAACTATGCTTGTGGTACAGGTCTAAATGCAATATGTAATATTAGTGGAAGAAAAGAAATTGACCGCTTTTGTGAAAAACGATAAAGTAATGTTTCCGGCATTCTCGCCCTATTTTAAAATAGACAAGCGGTTTAATTCAGAGCGTGATTGCTTCGGTACTTTGTTTTACAGCAAGGCGCGAACTAACCTGTGTTTTTCATTACCTGGTAGGAAATTACTCACTTCCTCCTACCCACTTCTTCCCGAAAACCCACTACTCGAAACGGACACGGATAATACACGCACTCGACGAGAATATGAGCGACTCCTCGCGTTGTGAGTCGATCAAAGAAATTATTTCCGCGTATTTTGTTCTCTGATACAGCGTCCCGGGGGAAATTGCATAAATGTATATGAAGCAGTGCGAGCGCGCGGCCCGAGACTCACAATCCCCTTACAGCGGGGCTCCGCGCGCATCCTGCTAACACACGCTGAGTGAATATTCGGGTTGGGCGACTCCCGGGGGCGCACGACGAGTGGAGCTTGAAACAGGATTCTAATTTCACGGTCGACGTAATTCGGCTGCTGGGCCGGCAGGTGCCGCCCACCCCCTGCTGTTCCACCTGCGAGGCGCCGCCTTCCCCGCCCGCAGCCGCGATTCTGACCCGCCCCCGCCCCCATGGTGCTCGCCCGGTCTCGGCCCGTTCCCGTTCCCCAGACCACGCTCCTGTCCAGCTTCCGCTAGTGTACCGGTTCCCATGCCCGCTCCCGTCCCCAGGCAGGTTTCCGGCACCGGTCCCGAGACAGACTCCCTTCCCACTCAACTCCCACCCACATCCCAGTCTCTCGTTCAGTCAGTGCCCCCACTCCCGTGGTCAGTCCGGCTGAGGCTTCCGGTCCCGTCCCCGAGACAGATCGGTTCCCACTCGCGATACCACTCAGCTCTCACCCACATCCCAGTCTTTCGTTCAGTCAGAGCTCCCAATCCCGTCATCAGTTCCGCCACCGGTCAGGCCTCCGGTCCTAACCCCGCGCCTGACGCCAGTTCCTGTCCCCGTCTTCGCCAGGCTCCCTTACTCCACCGCACCTTACTCCCTACCGTCTGTTCCACCTCTGCTCCCACCACCTTCCAGGCCCTCGGTTCTGCCTCTATCCGGATCTGCAACCGATCCAATCCAAGTCCCGTACCGGCTGAGATGGCTCAGGGGAACAACTGATGCCACTCCACCTCTGACTGGACGTTCCTTGGATTCTAATCCCGACAGTGGCAGGACTCTGGCACTTACTAGATAGCAAGATCAGTCGCTATGTGAAGTATTCTAGCACACCTTACTTACAAACATTCTTACTTGCACTACTCGTACTTCTCACTACCCTACCACACATGTCGTGGGACCAGTCAGGAGCTTAAAATTTGCCGAGACTGCGGGGAGATACCTGGATGGGGCAATGTCTACAAGCTGCCATGTAGGTCGGTACCACTCTACGGATTTCACCACTCAGCGATCAAAGATCACCGGCACCTCCCATGATAACACATGCTTTACACGGATAATAACTACAGTAGTTGACGATCCCGGAAACACGAAATAAAGTCCCGCCTCCGGTCCCTTGCCCCGAGTAAGGCTGCCGGTCCCTCTTTGTTCCCGTCCCAGGTCGCCAACCTCACTCCCGCTCACCTCGTCAGTCCCTCTCACGACCTCCCTCCCCCCGCCACCTTACAACCCGCCCAGCTCCTGCCGGGCCTTTACTTGTAAGCCGCATCCCTCTTTTCAGTGGGCGCCCCTTCCCTCCCCGTCGTGCGACCTGTTCGTGCGACCCGCTCGCGCGTTGCGATTCCTGGCAATTTGCGTGCTCCGCGTCGCGAGTCCTTTTAAATGGGCATCGTTTTCTCCGCTTCCTGCTTCTCGTGTATTTCCTCCGTTGTTTTTTCTTTTATTTGTATATTCTCCAAAACTCATTATGGCGCCTTTTTCTTACTGGTGGTCTAAATACGAGTGACTGTTCTTTCGCTAACATACAGATTTACGACCTGCTTTTGCAATGCTATATTTTCTTGTAGAATTCTGTATTCGTTTAATAGATATATTTATCTTAATGGTTCATTATTTTAGATACTTGATCTTAGCCTTCACGGTGTATATAATTTTCTCCCTACCACGGGCTACTTTTATATAGTTTTTTCGTCTAGTTTTTGAATCCTCTTCTTTATTATTTGGTTATTTATTCTCATCTACGAGTTTTTCAGTGCGCATTTTGGTATTTTTTAAGTTTTCGTTTCTTCGCCCACTAAAATCACTATTTTTCACCCTTTCTTCTTCCATATTTGTTTGAAATATGCATTAGGACCGTAGCAATAGAGATAAAATAATATCAATTTTACTTCATGACACTACTCACCCGCCTCATTAATTTGGAACTTCAGTTTTCATTTTCTCTTTCGCTTAATTTGCAGATTCAACTCCCTTCGTTTTGCTCAGCAAGTTTTTCACATTCAAACAAATCAATTATATTTACCTCAGCTCTTTTACATTTCCATTCATTATTAGTACATTCTTACTATCCGATCATTGTCCGTATTGTCTTCAATGATCAACGCAATTTTTGTCTTTTATCTACATTTGATTTATCGTCTTATACATTTTCGTGAACTTCATTACTTCTTCATCCACCGCGATTCTTCTTTCCCGTGTCCTCTGTCAACACAGAGGCGAACGCCTCCCCTTCCCATTCATAAACCCCGTTGGCGTATTTCGTCCTGCGGGCGGCTTCCGTCCATTCCCCTGCGCCCCCTGGCGGCTAACCCGATTAGTGGCTGCCAGGCCGCCGCGCCCGCCCCGCCCCTCCCCCGCCAACTCTTCTCGTGAGTGGCGCGCTCTTCCCAAAGCCTGGGATTGCAACTGCGGAAACGGCGCGCACAATTTTCGCCCCGCCCGCCCCCGGACATCCGCGCCCTCGCTACTTCCCATGCGGTGCTGTTGTGCAGGATTTCTCGAAATAAATGTAACAAACTTCTAGGAGTTGAGGAGGGTTCGATGCCAATAAATATATAATGAGAAAATGTTTACAGTGGAGTTATATGCTTCTGTACTTGTGGCATTTACCCTTGATTGTTAGGCAACTCCGTAAATTAAGTCTGCATAGATGTGCGACGGGTACATGAAATGGGCTCGACGATGGCAGAAAGAAACCTGCTGAACATTAGTGAATAAGCAGTTGCCATAAATCAGGGTGAAATATCACATATGTAACCCCTTTAATCTGAAATTTCCCATTACAAGTTTGTAGGTAAAACCTGATAATTTTCGACCTCTCTGCATGACATAGAAATTCGTAACATTTATTTTGAGACACACTTTTTTTGTATTGTCTTCTGTCTTGAATTGAATTTGCTGGGAAATTATGTGTGAGTTAGTGAGTATTCACTTCTAGGGGCGACAACTACTTATGCCATTAGTTCACTATTGTGTACAGCTTAAGATATCCTGGGCGGTGGTGGTGATCATTCCGCGCTGGAAACTGAGATATGGAATTCCAGGGCAAACGGACTCCTCGCCTTGAGGGCTTTCCCATCCCTAGGTATCTTCCTCAGGGGGCACCGCCCCAGCCGGCACAAGCTCCATAGTGTGATATTTATAACTTCGCCTCTCAAGCCTCTGTGGCCACAATGGAATATCACACGTCATTTCTCGCTCATGCCGCTAGAAGTCGCATGATCGCAAGCACTGTTTAATATGGTCGTGATCATCCGATATCTAGCGGCGCAACTGAGAAAGACGCGAAATACAGTGACATATTCCATCGTGAAGACGGGCCTCTTGCCGAGAGGCAAAGTTAGAAAAATCGCAGTATAAGCTCCCGAAATGTGTGGTAACGTAGTCCACGTAAGTGTCAACGTTTATGCATATGGACAGATGAGGGGATACAAATGAAGGAAAGATTACGCGCGGTGGTCTGCGACGTTAAGCTAGGAGCCAGTAGGTTAGCAGGTAATGAAATATTCTGATTGATATATTCAAAGAATAATTATCAAACTAGTTGAAAATACATTGAAAATATTGTTTAAATAAAAATGTATGAATAATTTTTCTCTGTCCTCTAATTGAAACACATTTGTTTATCAAAATCGGATCATTTCATAACCGTGTATACAACATTCGATTTCTTGGCAGCTATCCAAAATCTACTTATTCTATTTCAAATGCATTTTCCTCGTTTACTATATTCATTAATATTAATTCTAGAAACTCTTTACTTTTTAATATTATTATTATTATTATTATCATCATCGTCATTATTAGTCTTTCACATATGAATCGAACGCACACAACGTGAGCCTCAAGGGACTCGAAACCATACAATTTCGCCACGCAAGTCCGTAGTACGTAAAAGTACGTAGTAGTAAAAGTACGTTTCCCAATTTCGACTGCTCCACTTGCATTCATATTTAATCTGGACCAACACTCAACATTCTGAACTCTAATCGACTCCCTCGAACCTTCATTTCTTCTTACCTCCGTTAGCGTCAGTATCACATTTCTTTCTCTTCCAGAGAATTAATAATATAATTCGCCACTCTTAATCATCCCATTGCCAGCTTCCTCTTTTCTCTCAGCCTTCGTCGCCTTTGCTAACTTGATTACCGTTTTCCGATTTTCACTGAACCCCTTGCCTGCGGCTGCCCGCTACATCCCTCTCCCTCTCGGTTCCTGTTACCCTCTCTTCGACGCTGTTCAGCTCGCGCCTCACTCGAAGTTTTAGGGGTGAGGTCGCGTGGGTGCGGTCCCGCTGGCAGCAGCTGTGAAAGGCCGACTGCAAATGATACGTTTCAGGAAAAGTTGAAGGTTAGATTTTGCGTAGGGGGACGTACTTGGGAATACATTTTGGAATGGGGACTCTCCGTAATATATTTTTTGCCTCGGAGAATATAATTTAGAAGAGCTATAAATAAGGAAACCTCATGAATATACTAGGGTTGTACCAAAAGTAAGGTTCCCTATGAGCTACAGCCTCGAGGGAAGATGCTAGGCTAAATCCGACAACAGTGACGTGCACAGTGGTTCCCCCACTTTTGAGCCCGCCCGTCCACGATTCGCTAGGTCGCTCAGTGTTCGCTTGGCAGCCTTCAGAGATGGAAGGGTTGTTCGCCGCTCCCGCCAAGTGCGAGGTTCAAGCATCCGGTTTCCCCACGAAAGGAAGTTACCGCAAGCCAGAAGGAGCAACTCAGAATCGTCGGAGAGGACGACTGACGGAGGAAGTAGTGTTTCTTCACGACAACGCTCGACCCCACGCCGCTCGTCCAACACAGGAGCTTTTGAAGAAATTTGGGTGGACCGTTATGCCCCATCACCCGTACAGCCCGGACTTAGCCCCCAGCGATTAACACCTCTTCCCCACGCTAAAGGAACATTTAGGTGGCAAACGCTTCAAGAGCGACGATGAAGTTCGAGCAGAGGTCACACGCTTCCTCAACGAATTGGCGGGAGACATCTTCGACTTAGGAATACAAAAGCTGGAGCACCGTCTTCAATAGTGTATCAAAAAAATGGAGATTATGTTGAAAAGTAGACAACAATGTAAGCGTCTCAACGATATATAAATTAATAACAATAAATAATGTTTTCTATTTGTACAAAATATGGGAACATTACTTTTGGTACAACCCTCGTATTTCTGGTTATCATTTAGCGAGGCATTAAAGTGCTCAAAACGAATCTATTTTGCCATCTGTACACGTTCAAAATAATGAAAACTGGTGTGTAATTGATATTCAAAAATAAATTTTGATTAAGATCTAATATTCAACAAGTAGAAAAATGAAATGAGTGACAAGAACGTTTTGAAAATACATTAATTTCATGTAGTAGCGTAACGAAATGAGTACGGGCCCGTCCGCAAAACTTTTATCCGCCCCCCCACAGCGACCTTTTAACCGGGCCCCCATATAAAAGTGTATTGCAAACACAAGTAGTGTTATTACCTTAAGTAATAAAAATATTCCCTAAAAATAGGCCCTCTTTTATTTGGGCCCGCCTTGCGGGACCGAACGTTACGCGATTCGATTTAAGACATTAAGTTCAAAATTGCAAAGGTTTAGTTGTAAGTTGTTTGCTTGTATGATTGATTTTTAATAATAGAAAAAGAAGCATTTCAAGCAAATTTTCGTCTTTTTATAGTTCAATTCGTCATTTATTACTTAATCAAACTGCATTTTTGTTGGGATGTTTTCTAGACACCCGGTGACCACTTGATGAATTAGGCCCCACAGTAACCATATTCAGTGATAATAGAGTGGATCAATTATAAAGCACTAATTCGATTATATCTCACAATCAGTTATCTGCAAAATGAACTCTGAATGACGAATCATTATCGTATGGTCGGATTATCACTGAAGCGTTTAATCAACGTTCATATTGGCGAACTAATTTTTAAAATACAAATGCTTAAATTATGATGGTATACATTGGGCAAATTCCGCTGGAAGATCACTGAAAATGGAGAAAATCAATCTAGATATATAGCATACTATAAAATGTCACACGAATATAGAAACCTAATTAAATGACTGCCCAGCGGACGCTACTCCATGATAATTAGACCTAGTAAATTCTAGTGAGATGTTTCATACATTGTTTGAAATTTAGGTGGTACCAACGGCACAGTAATTATTGAAACTGAGAATTCGTTCCGATTTTGAAAATATTCACAACGTACCATTCTATTATCTTTTAACAATTATATAGCTACAATAATACAGGCATTAACAGTGGCATTACACATATTACAATTTAGGGTCAGTGGATGTAAAACAGTAAATATTTATGTAAAATATTAAAGATGACCCGAAAAATGTGTGATCTATAACTGTAATAACATAAATGAATAATTGAGCAAAGAACTTAGAATCTATTGACAAAATTCGTGTTCTAATGAGAAAAAATAGAGTGAATTTATAGGTATTTACACTTATGACTAATGGAAGTTGACATTTCATTATAGTATTTTTATACGGTATATTATACATTTGTACGAATAGATACAAATACACAATTCTCACGTATTGCGTATTTACACAGAATTCGGGCATCCTCAGAACAATCTATTTCTGTTGATAAATAGCATGCATTAAAAAACTAACATGGAACTAGTCCTGAGATTTCATTTTCTACTTACGATAATATCATGAACACAATATTTCTTGCTAATAAACTGATATTTTTGAATCAACTTTTATAATTATTTGAATGATAAACAGCTTTTTATGAATTAGTTGATTTTTCATCATCATTAGTTGAATTTTTCATTTATCAAAATCTGCTCATGATACAAATGGTAATAAAATGTTGATAAAGGCGTTAAAAACTAGTATCTAATTTCAGTGCAAACTACATCTCATTGCAGTAAATTTGTCGGATCTGAAAAAAATTGTGGACGTGATTTCCTTCGAAAGGAGAACAATTCTCCCTAATTCTCACCCTTCTACTGCTACTGGTCTAATTGAACTGTAGAAGTTTTGGATGTGACAGCGTATTGCGAAGAGAAATACCGAAGAGTGATTTTAAATGTAGATTTTTGCTTAACAGGTAACCCATCCAGAAACATTCTCTTTAAGGCGTGATTCAATAACTTCTAGCACCTCAAATATTTTTCATATCGTTTACGACAGAGGTTCCCAACTGTTTTGATATCAACCTTTTGAGAACCGATGAAATTTTTAAATGGGCCAATGAAGATTTTGGGTTTGTCTGAGGCTCAATATCCGCATGGGATAGATTGAAGATCTATATTGACGATCAGGATACTATTGATTTAAAAAAGGTTATGAAGATGATACTATATGTTTTCTTTTATAAAGCTACAAAACATTTAATAACTTTTTACAAATTCTCTATTTTCATTCAAATTATTTATTCACGATTTGAATGTTTGCAAAACTCGAGAAATTACAGCTATATACTCACTTTGTTTTATCAAGCAAGAAAATAATCTCCGCAATAAGCACAGTAGAAACAATATGGTCCGTTCTTAAAAAATCTCTCAATATTTGATAAGGATTGCACAACAACGGACATTAGAATCTAGGCTACACTGAAAAGGAATTGTTATCTTTAAGACAACTAGTGCAATTATTTCTTATGATTATTTATGCTGTGTATTACAGAGAAAATGCAATGGGATGGATGAATCAAACTATTCTTTAAAAATATTCTAAGGAAATTAATGGTTGGAAATACTTGATTTAAGATATTGAAATAATTTGTTGTTAATCTAGGTGACTCTGGGACACATACAATTAAGTAATTGGTTTCCAATATTTTTGGGAATCGAGTATTTTAGGAAAATTTGTTTTTATTCAAATTTAACATTTTACGCGACGATGCGTGAAGTACAGAATACGAGCGCCTGAAGTACTGAATCAAATAAAGCCACACATGCACTGTTGAATTTTCAGTCAGAAGTTTAAAAGTATTTAAACGCCAAAAACAAAAATGTAGTGAAAACAAATATTTCTAAACTACTCGCGCAACGAAAAATGTTGGAAACCAGAAACGTCAGCATATGTGCACCTACGTCACAATTCGACCGCCAAAAAATTTCGAATTTCAACATCATCAACGGTACGAAAACTGTTTAAGGGGCTAATAGTTATTGTACCACACCTGCATACTGACATACCTGGTAGAGATAACCCGCTTAACAGAAATTGACTTGGGATATCTAAATCGTTACGTCTCTCTATACAATGAACTATATTACATCCAAAACTCAACAGTACGGAGGAACCATTCCCTTGTGAATGATTTGCGGAAGCTGCCGGCACGGAGCAGGTGGTGTGAAGGTGCAAATTGAGATTTGTTCCTCTTCCGAAGGCAATGTGGTCCAGGTGTTTTCATATCTTACAAAAATATTAACTTCGGTGGGATTTTATTGGCAATAAAAGTCAAGACAAGTTCATTTCGCTTTATCAACATTTTTATTACAATAGATCATGATCTTCATAGTTTATCACAATCACATGGCCATCAGGATTTAAGAGCGACTTGAATGTAAAAAAAGAAACTTAAAAAAAAGTGTTTTGATTCTAAAACATTGTCAGACCTAGAGGTTGTTCTTTTTGGCGACGAATCGGGAAGACCATTGGTATACCATTGGTTTCCATCATCGGACTACAATAGACATAACAAAAACAATTACTAAAATCAATGAAACTGATTACATAGAATATTGTACTCGCTTTTTTACATTCAATCATCATCATCGTCATCATCATCATCATCATCATCATAATCTTCTCTTCACGGCCTAGGCATTTGCCTCTTCCGGCCTCTTGACAAGATCTTTACATCGGCTTGTAGGTCTTAAGGGTAGGGCATAATAGCTTTTGGGTGTGGACTATCTTCCAACGTTTTAATATGTTCTTTCCTGTGTGTTCGATAGTGTTCTATCCTATCGCAAAAGAAAATATATATTGAATTCATTCCTCATGTCCATGTCTTTTAGTTTATCTCTCTCATGCACCCTTTCATTCTTCTTAGAAACTGAATTTCAGCGGCCTAAATATGACTCCAACCTTTATTCTAAATGGTTCATGACTACGTCTATTTGTACATGTGAGAACGGACATAACTTCATAAAACTTGAGAACTGTGTTCCTTCTAATGTTGTTTCTTCACGTTATATTAATTAGTTCTTATACATGTTGCATTTTTGGATTTTTTTCTTTACGATCATGATCGCATTTGTATGTGATGTGGCAACCTATGTATTCAAAACTTCAATTGTTCCATTATGTTGTTTTCTAGAACAATCTTGATTACAATTAGGTACTTTGTACTGTACGCCATTCTTCTCATCTTAGAAGTGGAGATTTTAAAATTAAATTTTTCCTCATTTTAATGTAGAAGATGCAAAAGTTTTTGAAGGTTACCTTCTGCTTCTTCAATTACTATTATATCGTTAGCAAATATCAGTACGTCAAGTAGAATATTTTTGTGGAAATTGACCCCTTTGTTTACTGAACCTCCTAGTCGTGCTAAGGGCGGCGTCAAAATATATATCAAAGAAGTATGAGATACCTATCACCTTGTCTAACTTCATTATTAAAGTAAAATGCTTTCGATAGTTTATTTTCATTTATTTTGATATAGATTTTTTGTACTCATGTATATTACATGCTTTTTTTATACATTCAAGCCTGTCTTAAATACTGATATCCATGTGATTGTGAAAACTATCACAACAAAGTACTCGACGGGTAAAAAAGCGAAAATACAAGACCATGGTTCTCCCTTGTCAGTCAGTGCGTGCGTGAATACCAAGAGCGAGGTGGCGACAAACGAGCGGCGAGTTAAGCGGAATGAAGCGCTCCCGTAAAAAGGACAATCGCACCCTGGAGGCCTCGGCGGAGCACCCATTTCACAAGAGACGCCGCTTAAACGAACGTTTTATTTGCACCGCTTGTTTACTTATTCAGAGTGTACCCCCGCGAAATTACGACTCGCGCCCCGCCGCGCCCCGCCGCGCCCCGCCCCGCCCCGGTGTTGTAGGTGCTCTGGCCGTTGACCTAGCGACCTGTAAACACGTCCGGACACGTGAACTACATATATATGCACTCGCGTGGTGGGGCCTTGCTCGCGCGGGTACTGGATGTGGTTTAGGTTGGTTTAGGTCTGCTCGAGGTTTAGTTTGCGGTCGTTTCCGGGAAAGGAGCGTAGCGCGCGATTTAAGATTCCTAAATATTATGTGTAATTATTAACACTGGTTTGAACATTGCACACATTGTAAATCATAGTCTTAAATATTTACAATGTATAACATTACATGTGTAATAGCTTCATTCCTATATCCACTTTCTAGCGGTCGCAGTTTCTGGACTGTGAATTACAGTATTTTAGGCCGGCACTGAGCACGGCTAAATATTATAATACTGCCAAGCCTTGAAATTAAATTGCAGACAATACAGTGAAATATACTAAAACGGCTTCTTCGATTGTATGGTCATTTGCTTTAATGAACATTTTCTCATTAAACCGATTGTTTTTCTTACACACATGCAAATATGTTATATTTAAAGCGATCACCCGTCCCTGCGGTCAGCAGCCACAAACATTTCGTAGATTAAAGTAACTTAGACTGTCACGACTTGCTGACGATTTTGAAATTTCATGTTGTAACACTATACAAAGCGGAAGAGTGGAGAATTGAGTGATTCAATTATTTCTTTGTGTTTCGGGGCGCGTCAACTTCTAAGGTCATTACTCTTGTAAACGTAGTTGATGTTTTTATTAGTAGTGTGCTCTTCATCAGCTGGATGGCGAGATCCGGTGCCAACCTACAGGTCGGCATACGGGGATTTCCCGACTTTGATTGTCCGACTTTGCCGACTAGCTGTTTCCCGTATCTGGGCCTGTTTAATTCCCACGCTTAGGGGTTAGAGACACAAGTGGCAAACACGACATATTCCCTTCACCGTAACTCGGAAACTCCATCCGCCTGAGCTTTTCTCCGTCACACAGCTACAGAAACTGAGACGATTTTAAAGAAAAGCTACTATTTTTTGCCCCGGCCAGGAAACAAAACCGGTATAAAAAGTCGAAAGAACCTATTTGGATGGTGTTTTCGGTAGATCTTTATTTACAATGGAGAGAGCGCATATTAACCGCAGTGAGAGTAAACTCTACAGGAGATTTGAGTTTTAAAAAAGTCAGATAAATGTAGGCAATAATATTAAAAATTTTATTTTATTCCTTTATTCATTTTATTTTTACTAAATTTCAAATGAAAACTCAATTAATGTAATACATCAATTGAACATACGTTCAATACGTGCAGAATCAGTTTAGGTACGACCGTAACGAGACACATATATTATACACATTATTCACATCACACCCGTTATTTATCATGCTAGTTGAACAGGACACACTATTACAATGTCGCATCTGCCCCCAAAGAAAATTTAAACATTTTGAAAACGCATATAGAACAAGTAATTTCCTAATTTTGACTTTCTGGGAATTCTATTTCTGGTACATCAAAGAAAACGTTTTATACATTCAATTGGTTACATTCGCATTTGTTACGTTTTATACATTCAAATTGTCAAATACATTCAAAAAATACAAATGAAATAATCAGTTAACAGTTAGCCTGAAGTCAGAATTGATAAAACCAAGAAGCATAAAATTATAAAATTGTGTCCGTTTGAAACTCAAAATCTGGAAATTAGTTATTTTTCTAAATGTGTTTTCAAAATATTAATACATATGCGTATGCATATATCCTTCGGAGCCAGCAAAGATTCGTAAGTCTGATATAGACTTTTGTCATGAAAACCGCAGGTTTCCTTTTCCATTCTCGCCGCTTCCGTATGCGTTATCAGGGAAATGCCCCAAGCTGTGAATCGGGCAGTCAGCGACAAGCTTTCGCCATGAACAGTGCAATTGAATGTCATCATGAACGTATCACAGACCGTGGTACTGTTGACATTACTATGTTGCGGCAAATCTCGCGCAGGAAATGAGGAAGATCGCTCTACACCTCGTTTTACTGTCACCAAGTGTTGCAAGAAGGGACAACAACTAGACAAAACGGGTGAGCTCTGTGTAGAGAGACCAGGGTGGCACGTGTCATCTACAGGCCAGGAGTTAATGCAGCTTCCAATGGAAGACAGCAGTGCCTACTGGGTGCCATCTTATCTTCGGAACGTGAGCATCGTCGTTTTGTACGGTGAGACGAAAGCTGATTGGAGAGCTCCGTATATAGACGCCACTGATTCGTTGGTCCAGCGATTTCTAAATATCCAGTACAAAGAAGAACAATTCGAACTGAGCCCGTTTCAGGGACGCATACACACTTTGTCAGTAGTTGACCAGACCGTTTGTTTCGACGCACTGGACGGGTCTGCACATCGAATCGTTTTCGTCACTTCCGTGTTCCTTCGATCGTTGTTTAAGTGTTGCGGAAAGGGACAAAGGATAAACTGGGACACCAACGAGTGCAGCCCAAAAGCCGAGATGGAGTTACAAAATGTTCGTGAAGAAATACTCACACCCTTCAAAAATGCCAATAGCACTCTCTGGTTGCCCGAACAAATGAGATCTAGTGTGGTGAGAGTTCTTTATGATTATCGTCCTCCGTACAAATGCAACATTCGTTTAAATTCAGATAGCAACTCCTGGCGTCTACTTCGTCACTCTAACGTGTACAAACTGTGGGTGAACACAAGTGATTCGACAAACACCACGGGGGGCGTTAGTAGGTTTTACTGCTTTGACGAAGTAGAAGAAGGGCCGTTCTTGCGAGTAGTTATGGTACTCGTCACACATGTCACCAAATGTTGCGCCCTCGGGGAGACTTTAAGTGCCAAAGACAGCGCATGCGTAAAATCTTACGATACTGAAAAAAGTGTGGGATTTGAAGAGATAAATATAAACTCTAATTTTTCATACTCTGTGCCTTACTGGATTCCTCCGAAACTTCATCATTCCAGATCAAAGATTACCATTAAATACGGCGACAATTGGCAAGGCGACTCGCGGGCTATTTTTTGGGCGGATAGTACAACTCAGTGGAGAATCGTGTACCCGGTGTCTGAAGAACCGACTCTAGTGTTAACTCTAATGCTGCCCTCGGGAGATAAACATATTCTACGCACTCACGAATTTTGCTTCGATGTTTTCACGGATCATTTTATGAAACCTAGAGTTATTATGGCGAATCTTCCCTCAAAACAAGTTCACATTGTTTTCAAATGTTGCCCCTTGGGAAGTCGGCTTTCAGAAATGGGATTCTGTGAAAGTAACTCTGGCGATGATTGGTCACCCAATCTTCTTACGGGTCCTAAATATCTAGAAAAGCCTGTAGTCATGAATGTTCACAAACTGGTCTACTGCAGAGAAACAGCTTTCCAAGTGATTCGATCTCTCTCGGAAAAAGAATTCGAGCTAGCGGATGAGTTTCCTGGCTTGAAAACCTCCAAGATTCAGTTCTGCTATGACATGCAGCCCTCGGAGAAGGGTGACAATAAAGGAGTTTTGGCCTACTGCAATGTTCTGCCAACCCTTCCTGTGTATATGAGAATACGCCCCCTGCAGGTAGTATTTTTACGTCATATTAAATTAATTTTAAAGTAAATTCATTTACAAGTTGTGAATTTTTACAGTCGATGGAAATTGGATATCTGTAATATTTTAGTCGTAGGAAGACGCTGTAACATTTTCGAATTTTTGCAAAAATCAGAGATCTTAACCAACATGAAACCCGCACCACTTTCTTAAACATTCTTCACATTATTCAACAACAAAATTTAATAAAAACCGATTGTTTTTATTATGGAAAATGTCATAGGGATGTAAAGTACCCACAGAATATTAAAATATCGGTTTCAAATTCAAAGGGTCGCAACATAAGTCAGATTGATTGAATAATATTAATTTTGGAGAAAATTGGCTGAACGGTTTAGCTGCTAGTGTTGTTCACAGACGGACTAACATATTCTACAGACGGACGGACTGACGGACAAGACGTTTTACCGACATTAGATTTTCCTTACCAAGGACCTACAAACTATCGATTCCGGTTACACTACACATTAGAGGATGTTTTTCTAAGTTTAGCCTCTGGATTTATCAACATTTTTGTTACCAGGGACCCGTAATATGCGTTTTTCTGCAGAAAACAGGTTTTTTCGCATAGCATTACCTAACTTTCTCTCAACTGCGTAAGCGGTAGCAAGAAAGTAAAAATGATACTTGTTAAAATATAATACATAAAAATTATATATATATACAGGGTGAGTCACGTAACTTTAGCACCTCCTGTAACCTTTGAACGGTTAAAGTTATTGCAATGCAGTTTTCACGGAGGTGCATGAAGGAAAGGG
The DNA here is from genome assembly GCA_031308135.1 of Acheta domesticus. Taxonomy (NCBI): domain Eukaryota; kingdom Metazoa; phylum Arthropoda; class Insecta; order Orthoptera; family Gryllidae; genus Acheta; species Acheta domesticus. The sequence continues at coordinate 93,756,167 of JAHLJT010002406.1, read as the reverse complement.
GCTAATAGATACGTGCATTAATTTTTTATTTTATCACTTGTATTTTACGAGATTTTTTAGGTAACTTTGATTTTTCAAATAGAACTATACATATTTTTTCATTCCATCATGACGGGCGTAAAAAGACGAATCCAGTGATACACATATTGTCATATGTTAGATAAGCATTTTTTTGATTAATTTTGATTTTTGCGACTGAGGTTTAACGGACATTTTGAATAGTCCACCACACAAGGTCACGCAGCGCTACCAGCAACGCGCGCCCGGGCAAAGGAAGGGAGATTTGAAGATACGAAACATATTCCAAATATTCACAAAACCATTGCAGTTTTTTCCTGAACTGTGCTTTCCATCCTTCCGCATTTTCAGATTTTCGACTTTCTTTGATTGACGGAATTAAAGGATGGAAAATAAGGATTTGTCACAAGTTTGTATCGTAATAAAATTGTTTATAACTTCAACTCCATTTAATGGGGTTTCATAAGATACATATTAATGGGATCTTGAAACAAAGCACAATAAGAATAAATAATTAAAACTGTACAAAAAATATTGCGTATTTTGAACAAACAATTTCAATGTTAATAATAATATAATAATAACTTAGGGATAGAAATAATCTTATTTCATTACCCTAATTTTCTATTCTAAGGAAAGTCATTCACATAATCAAATGTTTACGTTGTGAATATTAGCTATAAGTCAACAAATATAACAATACACATGGGCGTAGCCAGGTTTTTCATTAGGGGGGGGCAAACAACATTAATACGAAAATATATCAATTATATATCAATACGATATATAATTTATGTAATTCGATATATAATATTAAAAATATATCAATTCGATATCGATATAGATGTACACTCGTACATCTATTGATGTAACATCGACTTGCCATAGATGTATACTTCGTATTGAGTTGCCTTAGGAATATCATTTAAGGACAATATTAATAAACTATGAAGACATTTTTTTAAAAAAAAATTATATATTCAATTACACTAGTTTATTAATGATATAAAGAAAATACACATTATAAAATATATTGGAAGACTATATAAAACAACTAACGAACTGTCAAACTAAAACAAGTTTGCGTGGATTTTTTGCAAATCTCTCAAATATTTCTTTGAGATATTTCTCTTCTTTTCCTATTACGAATTCCCTATGTACACTCATTAAACATAAACCGTTTAGTCGATTTTCTGTCATTGTTGATCTTAACCAAGACTTTACTCTGCGTAAAGTACTGAATGATCGCTCTACAGTACAAGTGGTGCACGGTAGAGCAAGAGAAATGAGTAGCGCTTTTTTTGTTTCGGGATAAAAAATGTCGGCCTCTTTAACTAAATCTGCCATTTTAATATCTTGTAATTGTTCTTCACTCAAATTTCTTTTGCTCCACGTGGAATACCATAATTCAGTTTCGGAATTCAATCGTTGTAAATTGTAGAATAATTCAAATTCTTTAGATTTTTTTCGAAATCATCAATTGTCATCTTCATCATATTTTGAGGATGAAGAATCAACAATGAAAACGCAGCTGAATGATCTTCTGAAAAACGACGTTCCAAAGATGATACGAGAGAATCTAAATAAGGAATTATTAAAGATCTTCTCCAGTATTCTTCTTTATTGGATGCTGGAGGATTTGAACGATGCTTTTGTTTATCGACAATTCTAGGTAGTAATAGTTCCAGTCCACATTTTTCGGCTATGCTCTTTGCATTTTCCATGAGTACTCTTGTAATCTGCTCAGGATCATTACGATGACTTTTTATTACTCCAAGAATTCTTCGGATATGCTCTGAACATTGCAACAAGTCCAAAGCTTTGGACTGCAGAGCATTCACCACCGGTTCCAATATCGCAGAATATTTTGCAATTAAAGCCACAGCAACAACAAACTTACCTGTAGTTGTAGTTGCATGAAGTTGGAATGCCGTTTTCCTAGTTTGATTGTTTCCTATGAGTGATAATTTTTGCAGAGCTGATATTATATCAGTAAAATGATTGTTAAAAACAGAAATACTTTTGTACTTTTGAGACCAACGAGTTTCGCAAAACATAGGAATATTCGGGATATAGTTTCGTCTTAATACAGACTCTCGAAAAAATGCAATAATGTCTTTGACTGTAGAGATAGTATTTCGTATTTCTGGTACATTATTCAAGTCATTAACTACAAGATTTAATTTGTGCGATGCACAATGAAAAAACTTAGCTTGTTTATACTTTTTTTGTAATATGCTTTGTACTCCGTTTTCATTGCCAGCCATAGCTGCACATCCATCATAACCTTGACCTACACATTTTTCCGGATCAAGTCCTTCCTTTTCCAAAAATGTGTCTATTGCTGTTGCAATTGTATGAGCATCGAGAGCTTTAAGTTCAACGAAGCCAACAAATTCTTCCCGAATTTTCATGTTTTTCATCAAAAAATCTTAAACCAATTGACAATTGCTCTTTCCCCGATATATCAGCTGTCTCATCCGCTAGTACACTAAATGCGTATGCTTTTTTTGCGTCTTCTATTATATCATCTTTAATGACAGCCCCGCACAAACTAATAATTTCATTTTGTATTTGAGGAGACATATATGTTGCATTTTTTTTAGCGTTAGATTCATCAAAATGTTGCTTCAAGTATTTATCACCAGCTTCAATTCGAAATTTAATTAAATCCTGAAACACACCTCCAGTTTGAACTTTTCCTCTTAAAGGCAGATCATGGGTCCCACAAAATAAAATTGTGGAGATTATCGATTTTAAAATCTTACTATTTTCTTCTATAATTTTTTTGTGGCCGTGTAATAGTTGCACATCAACTGGAGCATTAGCAGTAAAATCTCTGGCCGCAGTAACTGCAGTTTTGTGCCAATGATTAGAAGAATGTTTTTTACAATCTTCATGTAAATTTTTATAGCGTGTAAAAGGCTTTATCATAAATGATCCAAGAATACCTTTAACTGAACCAATGGGTGGAGGAAAGAGGACACAAAATTTACAAAGACCGCCTTTGAGTGCTTTCGAATATACAAGCCAGGGTGAATATGTTTGTATCCAAGCATGCTTAAATTTTCTTTCGGAGGGTTTTACATCTTTACTAAAATCATAACTCATGGGTGGAATCCAACAAGATTTTAGAAGTGTAATTTTTTCTTCTGGTGTCATTTGAGAAGAACGTCCAATCCATAAACCCAAATCATTTTCGAGAGGATCATCCATGTGAGGTTCAATTGATTCATTAGGCAGATAAGTGGATGAAGGTCCTGGTTGAGGTTCTGTACGATTAAGTGTTGATACAAATTTTGCTTTCTTTTCGTCACTTTCATTTTTGGATTCATTTCTTTCCTCTAGTTTTCTTTTTTGATTACCTATAAATATATAAAATATTCTACATTAAAAATGTCTACAGGAAAACAGATTTTTATGCTCTTAATAACTGCTATTCTAGATTTAGAAATACTTAAAATTACTTATACTTTGTGTTTAGATATCACAATACTTACTGATCAAAAATTTTCTTATGTCCATAACAAACTTTTATCTATATTAAGAAGAATATAGCAGAATGTTCAAGCGTAACTCCAACACTAAAAAGTAAACCCTAGACGGGAACTTCTAAAACAGAATATTCCAGAGAAATTAAAATTACGAAAATAATATTATTATATTAATATAATACAATTATATTAGTATATTCTTTCAAAATATTTTTACAAAAATTACGCTTTTATAAAAATATGAATGTATTATATGACATAATGTTTCATTTTCTCAGATTAAAACAAGGTTTTGCTGTAACTTAATGTATAAATATAATGTGCACAATGATTAACTGGTTTTTGTAACAAAAAAATTGATTTAGATTGATTTTAGATTTATTTCTAAATATTGATTTAGGTAATTATAACAAATTAATCACATTTTTTTCGAAAGAATTTTTTCTACGAAACAACAAAAAAGTTATTAGCAGTTTTCTTTTTATGAATTATTTATTTGTCTAAATTTAGGAAATTTAATTCAAAAGAAATAAAAAATATTAACAGGTATTTGGTCCAATTAAAATTACAATAATGTCCTCAATCCATACACATAGCAATTCATACCATTTCATAAGCTCATTCTATTTTATGAAATGTGCAACAGAAAATTCAAGACAGATTTTGCATTTGTTTCATAATCGTCGTTCTTCATGAATCATGCTTATCTAAGAGTTGTTTTTGGTAGTCATGGAAAAATCATTGATTATTATAAATATTATTTTTTATGTCTCGTAAAAGAAAATTATTTTCTGAAATACTATTAACGTTTATTCTAGAAGGATAGTTCATAATGTAATGTTTTACTCACCGTGGAGCGTATGTAATATTTCAAAAAGCACTTTATATGTACTGCTGTTGACTCTCAATTAAACACAATAATTAAACAATCCGTATTTTCATACGTAAGGTATATCAATTTATGTCACGTTCACTTGTTTCAGACGATCGGGACTAAACTAAGAAACTAACACAATTATTGCAATAGGACGGTGATCGGTGTTGATTTAATCTTATCTCAAAATCTGTAGAATTCAAAAACATTGTACATTTTGAGCGAGTGTGATTCATGCTGGGCTGAATGGCTGATAAAATTGAATACGAAAACTCCAACGCTTCATTTTTACCTAATAACTTAAAAATAAATTAAGATTAATTAAAAATGATTACATTTTTAGTTAGATATTTTTTCTTTACTGTATATATATTAAAATTCTATCATATAACATATTTTACTTAAGTAAACCAAATCTTTTTCTTCATATATAAATATAATAAAATCATACAATTTTTGATTGATGTTTTATACAAATTTTATAAATTTCTGAAGTTTTAGGGGGGGGGCAACTGCCCCCCCCTGCCCCCCCCTGGCTACGCCCATGACAATACATTTTATATTCATCGTAAATTAAGGACATCTTTAACATCAATGAAAAAAACCGTTGAAGTCAGGTGGGTACTACACCTGTAGACACCCCCACAAATATCGAGGGTGCATCTCTGTATTTGTCGCATGTTTTCTTTGAAATACAATGTGGCATTCCCCAATTGAAGAAACGTGTTGAATGAAAGGAAGTTTTTTATTAGTACATTATCTATCATGTCATCAAAATATTTGGTATGTTATCTATTTTGTTGTCACAGAACTCAAATCTACAATACAAAACGGGGTTCTATCCTTCTTCTTCTTCACCTTTTGTTATTGTTCTTCATCTTCATCTTTTGGTTTTTTTTGTTCTTGTTGTTCTTCTACCCCTATAAGACCAGCTAGGGACCATGGGAAACATTCAACTCTTCCTTTCCTATGATATTTTCTCTTTCCAAATCTCCTTCATTCTCTCACTATATTTATTCTCTCAGTCCTAAAATTATTTCGCACCGAAACATTATTTTACTTAATTGTCAAGTATTGAAATATATCCAATCTAAAGGCTTGAACATGAGATGTACCGACTGTGGTGGATCAGGTCATCAACTGATGTCACTACAGTGTCTCTCACCGGAAGGTCCCAAGGGTCGATTCCCAACGATGGATTTCGTCACTAGCTAGATACCTGAGTCGAGTTCAGCCGGTGACTGGAAGAGAAATTTAGCGGCCGGCTGCTCTGATCGATAGTTTTCCGTCGATTCTCCTTGCAATACCAGGAGAACACCGGAGCAGTATCCTAACAAACGGTCCACGGACCTCGTGCGGTCTTTCCTTCTTCCTCCTTGTCATAACCTCACCTCTCGCTTACATTCACGTACACTTACATGCAGTACACTACTGCACATGTCGGGACACCAGAGGATACCTCATTGCTTGTCCTGGCTGGAGCGGCGCCCCGCTGCTGGGAAATACTTTAATGTGAAAAAAGCAAGCCGATATGTAGGTTAGCACCGTATATCGCTATCCAGCGAAAGAAAAACACAACGTTCCATGATAAAGATGCACTACACTTACGGGACTAATGACCATAGCACTATACGCGTCATACACGCGAACACAAAATAACCAATCAATGGGGGCATGTCATCATTCCTATTTCAGGAGTTAAAATGTCATTGTTTAAATTACAGGTGGTAGCCGCCGTCCTTTTGCTGGGAGCGGTAGCCGCCATTTTGAGAAGAGAGGAAATGCGACGGTCAGCACACGGCCTATCACTCGCTTTCCACGCGGCCTGTCTCATGGTCTCCAACGCATTGCAAGCCATTTGGTTCTTCACGTCGATTCCAAACGCAGAATGTGATTTTTATGGTGAGACACTATAAATTTCATTTGTTCTTATTAGCGATGAATGTCTGCGGAGGCAAACTATATAGCTGTCTAGGACATCCAGTGATTTTTACCTTCTTACTCTTACGAAGGTACTTCTCAAGAATAGAAAGTTATGTAATTTTGTGACAGACAACGGGAATTTTTGGCAGAAAAACTTCCATTATCGGGCCCTGGTAAAGGAAAAGTGGATAAATCCCGTTGCTAAATATAAGAAAAATTCATCTAACAGGTGGTGTATCCAGAATCCATGTTTTGTGGCTCCTTCATACCGAAAACTCAATTGACGGCAAAATGACTCTCTCTGTACGTGTCTTTTACATGCGTCTTTTTTTTTTGTAGGGGAGTCTGTCTGATCTTTCCATGGTAGTCGTCTGTTAGACTCCGAGATGATTTTATGTTTCAGGAGTTGTAGTTAAAAGACATTGGAATTGTTATTCCTGATTCAACCTCTTCTAAATCTCGATAGCATTGTCGTAGAGACGAAAATGTGCAGTTCCTTGGGTAAGTGATCTGTAAACGAAAGGAAACTCGAAAATTTTCGACACTACAGTACGGGATATGCCATGAGGATAATACATTAGATGTTACCTTAATCTTTTTTACTTGAAGATGTAGTTGACACTCTTTAACAAACTGAAGAAAACATGAATGTAGCATTATGTATAGCGTTAGCTACCTACTTATAGGGTGAAGGAGCAAATTATATATTACGTCAGTTATATTTAGGCGCAAAAATCTGCCCCTTCGTTGAGACGTTAAATTAAAAAAATCACAAAAACAAAGCACAAAAGAGACATTGCCCAATTCTCTAATATCGAAACAATAAAGTTCTAATATGTCTGAGATTTGCGCTCTTAATCTGTACTCTGTTTTCTACCTGCATTCAATGAAGAGCCAATTGTGTCCATCCAAATTTATTTCATAATAAAAATGATTATTTATGTATTATTTCACAAACAATAATACATAAATAATGTCTAGGGAACATTTAATCAAAATTATACGAAAAGACCACAAATATTGTTACATAACTAAATGTTATCACTGAAAATGTCATTTTACGTTATATTATGTTCCAAATTTTTTAAACTCATGTTATATATATATATATATATATATATATATATATATATATATATATATATATATACAGGATGTCCAGAAGCTCCCGTTACAAAAAAATACCACAAATTCTGTGATGCCAAACATGAAGAATGGCAGGTCCAGTTTTTCCGAAAAAAATTTTGTCTTTGAGAAAATTGAGTTTAAAAATCACTTCCGGGGCGCGAAATTCAAACCGGCCGCAACGACACAGCAGACAGTACGGAGCATCCTTCCGCACCTTCTGCGCGGAGCATTTCCTCGTTTCTCCGCGTAAATGGTGAAAGAGTCGAGTAATATTCTGGAAAGCATCGCGTTGCTTACACTAGAATACTTAATAGTATCAAGTATTAGCAGGTTCTATTCAATAAATATTTTAAATGTACGTACAGAATATCGAGTTTTGTTCAAAATGATAGCCACGGTCACGGCGGCGTAAACATAAATTATGAACACGATCCAACATTTATGAATAAGATTGAATAGCTAGAATTTTATAGCTAATTTACCTTTGAAAATATATTTTATTATATAGGAGCGAATATTTTGTCAACAAAACTCAAAAAAACTCTCTTTTCTGTATTCAAAATTCGACTAGAATATGGCTTAGGATAGAGACCACAGAATTATGAAAACGTGCACAAAATTCACTTCTCCCCATAGCTCGTCATACGCAGTTTTTAACTGTTTTTGACATAAATAAATAAAATAAATAAATATCCTGGAATGCTCGAATTGTTATTTTTAGCACATATTAATATGAACTAGTGCTTTGGACCTAAGATTGCCACGTAAATGATAGTCTCCTGAAGATTATTCTAAAGATAGTGATATAGTAAAAGCGATTCGGAAATGAAATATTCATTTCCTAAATTCCCGTTCCATGAAAATACTGAGTTTATCTCTGGGCGCGGAATTTGAATTGATACGTTTTACAGTCATTTTGTGGTGATGCAGACCGAACAGTGCATTGAAGAATCTTTGTAGGGGCACGTAGGCCATTAACCTAACACACAGGTCAATATCAACAGAGATAAAATAGCGTCGCCACATTTGAATGCAACAAGGAATAAAAAAATACAAAACTAGTATATTACTGGTGTGAAAGGGTAAAAGACTGAGAAAAACTGTGATGTTGCATTGCGTGATGTACAAATACTTCTAGCAGGCAAAAGTTTGACCGTGGTTCGCTGAGGTTACCGGCCCATTGCCATTCGCAGCTCGTATTATGGTCGGTGTCCTTGCATTTGTCACTTGCTAGGCCGCGTCACATCGTGGTTTATATCGTATGGCGAACCTCCCACCGCCGCCTAGTGATTCGCCTATCAGCCGCATGTCAGTTTTGCCTCAAAACAACAGATTGCGCAGTTCGAAACCCGGCCCGCACAGTGGTCATGGCTGAAAAAGCACCTGTACGGAGTCATCTTTCCCCTTCCCTCCCCTCCGCACCACCCCCAGCGTCCCGCCACCGGCAGCGTATACTAAAAGCTAAGCGTAGTCAAGGCAAATTAGTAGAAATATCGAGTTTGAGTGCGAGAGGCCAGAATAAGCATGTTTTCAATTAATGAGTACTGCGACATGTACTTAGTCTTCGGCGAGTGCCGGAGCAACGCTCGTGCGGCAGCTCGAGTGTACGCCGAGAGATACCCTAGCAGAAGACACCCTTCCCACTGCGTTTTTCTGCGCCTCGACGCAAGAATACGTGCGTTGGGGTCAGTTTTACCGGGCGGAAGTGTCGATGCAGGTGTGTCTCGCTCATCTGTGGCTACAGAGGAAGCAGTATTGGAACATTTCGAACAGGACCCTTCGAGCAGTGTGCGAAATTTTGCGCGAATGGGTTGTTTATATTAAATTTTTTCCTTACAACTAAAAGAATTCAATTTTCAATGTGAAAATAATTTTATGTATTATCAGATATGTTTTGGAAAAAAAATATACAGAGCCATAGAGTTGCAGTTATGATTTAATTTGCATATTGTTTATGTTTATTCCTGTTTTCCATAAAATATTCTTTTGAGATATAAATCCCTCATAAGTAAAAAAATAACCAACATGAAACTATGTAATTATTAGGGTGTTTTTATGTAAAATCTACAAAAATTATCCAATTAATATTTTTCAGTTCAAAAAAGTATGCAATTATTAAATGGACAAGTTATAAATTGATTAATTTTTTAAACAAATTAAAATATTGAACATGTAGAGATATAACTGAAAGATTTAGGACATGCATGTAAAGTATTTCTAATTAATTTAAAGTAGCAAAATATGCATGTTCTAAAATATTTAAGTAGTAAGGATACTGATTCTGCATTAAAATAAATTAAAAAAATTAAATAATTCAAAAGAAGGTTTGGGGTGAAAAAATGATTATATTGCATAATGTTTTTCCTTTTTGTCGATTTTTGTTGTACATTATGAAAATATCAAAGAAAAATATTGAAAATTAAAACACTGAAGTAGTGTAGTAGTGAACTGTTTCTACTCCCTTACATTCTGTACTACGTAGTAACCTCGAAGAATTAAATTGAAGAAATGGTCGTTACTCATTTGTGTACGTATCTGCTAACTACAATGCAAGCTCAAAGAAACAAAACAACTAAAAGAATACTTCTCCCGAGTAGCTGTCAACTGCCTTATGAAATGGTTTTACGAAGTAATTCCAAGATTTGGGAGAAAGACATGCTCTCATCTTGCATCTGGAAAAGCAAAGCGGCGGGTAGAATGGTCATTCAACTTCGAGAAATGGATAGTCGAGGCCGCTTGCCTTAACTTCGATGTTCCACGTAGAACAGTTAGAAAATTTTGCAATAGCAGTTCTTTCGGAACGCTTTCGCTGCGGCAGCAGGAAGTGCTCTTCCTTTACCACATATTACTTAAGCTAAAATAATAGATAACTAATTTAGGAACAGATACTTTTATTTAGGAATTATTTGCAATATTTTTGAGGGGGGAAATACTGATATCCATCAATTAGGGCTACATCTTCGATAAACCGTCCAGCGGTTATTAAGAAGTTTAAAGCTGGCTATCTTTAGTTTGATAATTCAGAAAATGACAGCCGGGAGAATCAATTCAAATTCCAGAGATAATAAACTCAGTATTTTCATTAACGAATATTTTATCTCCGAATTGCTCCTTAGTTTATCATATTTATAATAATCTACAGGAGACTATCATTTACGTGGCAATCTTAAGCCTAAAGCACTAGTTCATATTAATACGTGATAAAAATAACAATTCGAGCATTCCAGGAGATTCAATCTTTTTCATAAAAGTTGGATCGTGTTCATAATTTATGTTTACGCCGCCGTGTACTGTGGCTATCATTTTGAACAAAACTCGATATTCTGTACGTACATTTAAAATATTTATTGAATAGAACCTGCTAATACTTGATACTATTAAGTATTCTAGTGTAAGCAACGCGATGCTTTCCAGAATATTACTTGACTGTTTCACCGTTTAGACGGAGAAACGAGGAAATGCTCCGCGCAGAAGGTGCGGAAGGATGCTCCGCGCAGTCTGCAGTGTCGTTGCGGCCGGTTTGAATTTCGCGCCCCGGAAGTGATTTTTAAACTCAATTTTCTCAAAGACAAAATTTTTTTCGGAAAAACTGGACCTGCCATTCTTCATGTTTGGCATCACAGAATTTGTGGTATTTTTTTGTAACGGGAGCTTCTGGACATCCTGTATATATATATATATATATATATATATATATATATATATATATGTATATATATATATATATATATATATATATATATATAAAATGGTGTACGTACAAGCAATTTCAAAAATCTATGTTTTGATCTATTTAGAGATTGGATTCTAACGAAGAAATTCGAATTCTATTTTTATATGTAACGTATGTGTACCCACAGCTTATTCTATCTACTTCTTCCTAATGGCCAGCGCATTATGGTTGAATGCTGTGGCAGCAAACATGGCCTGCAGGTTTAGGTGAGTATTGTAATAAAATAATAGTTGTAGATTCTGGCCTATAGTTTGAATCATTACTTATCCTACTTTTCAATACAATCCCCACCAACATTTATGCACTAGACCCAACGGGTTACTAGCATTTTTTAATTCGCTGCAAAGAACTCTTTATCTTGGTGTTCGAACCAATTTCCCACAAATTTTTTGCTATCCTCGATATCCTGGAACGTCTTCCCACGTAATGCCACCTTTTATTGGTCCATACAAATGGGTCAGATGGTGCTAAATCGGAGATGTAAGGGGGAATAGGTTGTACCTCCCAACCCGTTTTGTCGATGGTTTCACGGCTTTCTCGAGCAGTGTGAGGACTTGCGTTGTCTTGCTGGAGAATCACACCTCTCCTCTGAGATCCACGACGTCTCTCACTCATGGCTGGCTTCACCTAGTTAAAAAGTATATCTGAGTAGTATTGCCTGTTTATTGTACGCTGTTCTTCGAAATAATAAAAAATGCACATCTACAGCGTTACAAAACACTGTCAACACTTGTAGCTTTTCCTGCTGATGCGGCCAGGTCAATATTCGTTAGTCACTGAGTCTCGACCACTTTTGAACTGTTTTACCCACTTATAAGAATTCTCGCGGTACATTCTACTTTAATTATACACTTAAGTCATTCTAGAGTGTATTGTAGATGGTTTTTCACCTTCAGCATGTAAAAAAATAGTTATAGTTGTTAAAACAATGTGGAATTTTCAAGTGGACTCGCCTTCGTTCAACTTAATTTTTGGGTATTTAACACAACAATGATGATCCTCCAGATGATCAGGGCTCACCCTGGAGATATCAACTTAAAGCCCTAAATTTACCAACTTGTCTATCGACTTCTCCAGACCAGTTTGTCTCTTTAATTATTGAATGACCTTCATATAGTTACTGGACGAACTAGAATTTAAAAACGTCCCCTTGATGCGTGAATCCTGTATAACATTTATCCTGCTACTATGACTTTTATAACTATGTCATATGTATTTCATTGTAAACACCCTTGAAGACAGGAAAAATAATATTTTTGTGCATAAAATAATATTTAAGTTAATTTTATGTATACTGTTTCTGATTAACACCGAAGAAACAAGGAAGCCATACAACCAAACAACTCCCGTTGATCATTTCAATTACTGTTAGATAAAAAGCAACACAATCATACAGCACTTGCACTCAGCACTATAGAAACGTGTAGAAGAAAGGAAACATTCCTATTAACGATATTTTTTTCATAAAACTTAAGTCATGTTAACTATAATTAGCTTGAGAAGGTAAAATAATGATAATTGAAAAATATTTGGAAGATGCAGTAATTCGGGGTATCACGGCTCCACCTTTCGAACATTGTTCAAAACCATGATGCAATATAAAAAGTCTAATTTTTATTTTAGTAATTATATAACATGTTTCTTGTTTCCTTACAGGCAACCACTCGGGGTGCTAGCACGTCAAAATGGCGATGGCTGGCGGCGCCTGGCTGTACTCTCAGCTTACGTTTGGGGCGTCTCCGTTGCTATGACCGCCTTCGCCATCTGCATGGATCGAAGTGAAGAGATGATAGAAAAAGGCGTTATTACTTCTTCGTTCTTTGAAACACGAACATGCCGGTTTGATCAAGCAATTGCCATTAAGGTCAGAGGTAATTTCAAATTGAGGCCGATCAATATGGCAACTAACATGTTCTTTAACTGGAGGGGCATATTTATCTTTGAAGTATTTCTTTACATTCCAGTGATTGCTTTAAACATAATTATAATATTGAAGGTATTTTTGTTTTCATAGCTAATGACTGCTGAGAAAGACTTTTGTCATTTCATCATTCCACACTATCTAAATACCCTATGGATACTCAGGATTAAATATTTAACTAATGTGGTTAAACCACATTATATTTATTTTAAAAGTAAACCATATTTTCAATTAAACTTAAGACAAATCAAAGTTACAAAATAGATATACGACAAATCTCTGTATGCAATATTCAAGAGAACTTGTGCTTCGCATGACCAAAGTGCGTAATCACCGTGTGATAATCGAAAGAATTTTGTAATGTCTACAATACAGTACTCCTGTAAATTTGTTTGTTTAATTTGCAGTGCTATCAATAATTATAATATTTCCATTAATTTCAATAATATGAACGTAACAGCGAACTTCAATCCATCGATTTGTATATTGTGGCATGCGAGAATGTTCTACTGTTTTATCAACGAAATATCAAATAAAATTGATTGCATTTAAATATATTTATCACTGATTCAAGAAAGGATAACAAGAGATTATCTAACGACACTGACGCGAAAGGACAGGGGCGGTTTTTCACGTCAGTTACGAGAGACAGGCCTTATAATCTGTAGAGCTATCTTTACCACAACCCCACTCTTGTTTGTTTTGATTTCTTCAGCTAAGAAGCAAACTTTCTCCCCACCGGGCTTCCTCCTTCTACATTTAAAGAAATAGTTCCTTCAATGAGATCTTTTTACACCTTCCTGCTTTCATGAAAACTGTCCATGAGGCCGATTCGGTGACCGTCTACAGCGCCCACTCAGTTGGGCGTTCCTTTAAAATTTATTTATTTAAAATCGCTTGTCAACTGCTCGGTCATATAGCGAATACTGTAACTTTGAACTGTGGGGAACACATTCTAACAAAATATACAAAATCCATGCCCAGGGCGAAATAGAAACCGCTGACCCTTCAACGTAGTACGACCCTTCACCCTTAACGACCTCCACTATCCAGGCCGGCAGACGCGACGTTGTCTCACAGTTGACGTCGCAATTTGTAAGCCCGGGATGAAAGTCATTCGGACACAGGTGCAGTCGGGACCTAGGAGCATATTCGCGGCACATGAGCTTTGTCGGCACTTTTATTAAGAATGTATTTTTCTGAATTAGCAAGAAAAGCAAACTTATGGAAATATGCTCTCTCGAAAAAAAGCGGTGTGATAGCATTATTGTGATAGTGGAAAATCTAGCTCCAAAAAAATAAATCGGTTAAATTTCTGTATGTACTATAGTTTATTGGAAGCTCTACTTTTAAGAAGAATGATGAGATATACAAGGCATTTTAAGATCTGGAAGATCAACCTCAAAATTACCAAAGAATAAAAATAAAAGTTTTTCATTTCAGTGCCCATGATATAATACAAGCATTCATGTTTCGGTGAAAGAGAAAATAAAATGATGAAAATATTACTTTTCTGGATTTTCAGGCGAGTAAATCATGAGAGTTTGTTGCTCTAATTACACAAGTGATAATCAAATCGCAAATATAGCGGCAATTTTGAAATACAAACATTCAATTTAATAGCAAATTTTGAAATATTCTATTGAGTTACACGTCGAAAATGGCTAGTTGAGGTTTACTTTTCAAAATTCTAATCAAGAAAATGTAAAATACCCTTTCATTTACACAAAATTGTACTTAATCACACAGAATTGTCAATATTAAAAGAAAATGAATTGATAAGGGATAAAATTACTTCACTTCCAAGAGGCTTTAGAAAATTATTTTTCTTTATTAAATCAAAGTAAATGGCGCTATGTACTTCCACATGAAAGTGAAGGCCTCTAGATAAATACGTTTTTAATCTTCAATAGGCTATAGTTTTCCTCAACATTTGATTCAGTAATTTTTCAAGACACAACTTGTGGAATTAAATAAATTATTCAATTACATTTCAAACTATTACTAAAAATTGAAAACTCAAAAACAACTTCAAATATGTTTAGTTCTGAAACCAGTTTTTGAATATTTTCTATTTTTAACATCGTGGATGTGTCACGCGTGTGTTTCAGCTCCTGATTTCATTGCCAAAGAATTGAACCACGATATGGGCTCATTTCTCTATTATTACGTGCCATGTGCACTCTTGGTAATAGCCAACTGTGTGTATTTGGGGCTCACTTGGAAAAAGATTAGGGAGTTGGGGGAAGACTCCTCACTCTTGCAAAGTACGTCTAGTCCTCTCCGCAGGTAAGTCAGAAGGAAAGAAATAACAATATCAAGTTAATTCAGAAAGTTTTTAAAGTTAAAAACATTATTTGTACACACTACCTCTATTTTTAGATTTTGCTCTCTCTCCTTAAAGTTGAACTCTTTCGGCAAAAACATGAAAAATATTTTAAGTTCAGTATTTAATATTGCATTTATATTAAATATTCATTGATAGGAGTTTGGAGTGTTTGATAAGTACCTTATGTTACAGATCCTTGCTTTACGTCAAGTTGCTTCTATCGGCGGGAGTCCTGGAGCTGGTGTTAGAGATGATTGCATGGGGAATAAGACCTCGAAGTTTGTCGAGGGGCGGCGACTTCATCGGCTTTTACGTTCAACTGATGGAAAACGCTCTTCTGTTCGCCATCTTGGCAACGTTCGTGGACCTTTTGAGAGCCGGAGCTGTGCTGTGGCTGTGTGTGGGGCAGTGGGGGTGGTTGGACAAAGCGTGGAGGTGGCTCCGGGAAAGATTACCTTGGAGGAGAGGAACCACCTACCGAGTGGACGACACTACTAGATCGTCCTGTGTACTGACACCTAAAGAAATGTCGGAAAATAAGGAAGAATCAACTGCAACTAGTACTATGTAATTTAACTAAAAATTAAATGTTCTTTTTCTCTATTTTCAATCACATCAACGACTGAGATTATTAGCGACTTCAATGATTTATATGAAGTGTTGACACATTGTGACAGACAATGATCATTTCATCAATCACTAGAATAACATAAGTATTATAACATATAGATGATAACGCGTCAGATATTATTTTAGATAACATATTATACAGTATCATCAGGACAGGATCATAACATATCATCTCGAGAGTCATGAATGGGCTTACGTTATATTTCTAGTATGAATTTCTAGCTTTATTTTTTTTTACAAAATTTGACAATTGGGTTTTGAAAGGGAATAGAATGTAGGATTTCCTCTATTCCATTTAGATTAAAATACATAATCCTAATGTCTTCATATTTGCGACAGTGTAGAATAATATGTTTAACTGATAGTCTTATTTGACACATGTCACATAGTGGTGGTGAGGTATTTTCCAGCAAGTACCTGTGCATAATTTTAGAATGACCAGTTCTAATTCTTTTCACAGACAAGTAATGAATTAAACATGAGAATCTGCCAACAGAACGTAAAACGCGGGTAGATTTAAACCTGTTAGAGAAACTTCGTTAAAATAATGTGGATTTTGATTTACGTTGGAAGTAAATGAGAACTACATTACAATTCAGAGATAAGAGTTTTCATTTACCATCAGCACCGTCCTTATATTTCTGCCTACATTCTCGCTCAAATTACATCCATGAAATCGCAATATTCGAACTTAATTTAGAAGTGTAAAATGAAAGTGTGCGCAGAGTTATTATAGGTATGTGAGTTTTGACGAGGGAGTTTATATTTCATTTCTAAAGATGTAGACAATTCTGTGTTTGTGAAACATGTTATAGAATGTTTTGGATATGCTACAATTTGTTATAGATATTTGTGATCCATGAAATCTGTTTGCACATATATGCTTTGAGGCGCACTTTCATACAATTGTTACAGTGGGTATTCACATTTTATATAGCGTTATACTTATTTTTGTGGAAAAAATACAATATTTATTTTGGTTTATGAAATATGTTGTACATTCTTAAATAGAAATTTAAGTTACAGCCACTCCTCCTAGTCTACAATTATTATTTCTCTCTGATATTTGTCATATCATTCTGATACTATTTTTTTCTACTCCCATTGTATAATGCTGTCATTTGATAGCTGGAACCAGTTGCACAATGATAATCATTTCGATACAGTTTTCATTATGATAAAGGTTCTTGACCAATCACAGAGAAATTTACAAACAAAGTACTGACAATTAATCATTGAAAATCGTTCTAGTGAATGTTTATTTCGATTGTGTACATTAAAGTAACATTTCATATATTATGCTTGTCAGATTTAATTACTTTTATTATAAGTAATTTTTCGTGGAATATTATTTAAAATAAATTGGCGGACTGGTAGCCAGAGCCACCTGCGGCAGCATGCGATGGTAGGGTTAGGGAGTGTCGGTTACGTAGTCTTGGGTGTATCCTTTACGTCCACTCCAACGAAACGATTCAATGTAAAAGTTTAACTTATAAAAGTCGTGGAAAAAGTACCGTATGAAACTCGATGTAATGGGTATTAATACACTCGTGTAAGTTTACGATACTAGATCATTCTTCGCTCGCATCGTAATATCACACTCGTGTATTAATACCCCTCATTAAATCATCGTTTCACAATGTACAATTTCATTACCTGTACTCCGTTATTTAAGGTTTCGTTGGCAGTTACCTTCCTTACAGGCAAAATTTGAAGACTCAGGTACCACAAAAACAAATATTAAAAAATTGTAGCAATTGTTACATCTTAAAAAATTGGCATGGAACACATTGTCGGATATGATCTATTTTTAGATTTTTATGCAAAATTAAAAGAAAAATGAACAACATAGATGCGTGCTTTTACATGTTTTTTATCGCCCTCTTTTCGAGTTTTTTCCGCCATATCTCTCAAACACATAATTTCGAAGCAAGTTTATAAATTTATTAATCAATCGTATTTTGCAAATAGATTTAATCTGAAAAAATTGATAAAATAATTAAAAATATGTTATTTACTAAATTCGACTAATTATTTAGAGCCCTCTTCAGGATATTTTTAAAAATATTTTGAAATATCTATTGCCTATGTAGGCAACAAATTGTCAGTTAAGAGGTCTTCTCCTATTGTTGAAAAATACAAGACAAGTACCAATCGAAATAATTCTGCTTGAGAGAGATACATTATTCAAAATCAAGAAGAGGGATATTCAAAAATTGAAGTATTCTGACTCAAAAATCAAATGGATATTGATTTTATTCATATCCTTAGGTACTATAATCCTTACATACTATAATTTACATACTCTCATATTATAATTTATGAACGAAATCAAATTTGTCTCTTCCGTGTCTTCATGTTTTAATTTTTGTGAGTCAAATTTATTTTATTATTAAATACTAGCGTACCCGTGCGAGAACTCTCGCATGTTAAATCCCACCCTATCCCTATCCATTTGTCTATCCTTTCCATAAAGGAGAGGAACTACTAATGTACTTACAAAATATCAAACAAAATAACAATGCAATTGATGTTTGAAACAAATTTTCAATTAAAGTTTATTCAACATTATAGGGAGATATTCTTGGAACAATTCATACTTCTTTAAAAACAACATTTGAAGAAATTTTTAAATCTTCCTTGAGAGTTAGCTTTTCTCTTTCCTTGATAGTCAAATAATAGAAAAGGTTTTTACTCCTGAGAAAGCCAAGTAAAGTAGTGCGAAAATACCGGATTGGGCAAGAACAGACCTACTCATTGCAATATTATTTAACTTTCCTTGATTTGTTATGAAGAACCGACTGGGTTTTGGAGAGTCAGGGTGCCAGCTTGCTGGAGTGAGAAAATTGAAAAATTATTTGCATACTAAAAAGTATTGAATTATTTTCTGCGTCCTTACGTACCTCAAGAAAAGTAATTCCGAGCCAAAAAATAATCAAACTAATGTTTTCACCTTTGAGTACTAAATACCATTTGTTAACATTAGAAACAATTTAGTGGGCATTAGGAAGCCCACTTCGGTACATGGGAATGTTGCTCAAACGATGTTTGCAATTTTAATATCTTAACAAACCGAAACCTTGAGTTTAATATCAAACGGTGTTTTATTTACAATATGAGTTTGCAGCTGGGCGTTGGCGTACATACTTCCAGATACCACCAACATTTAAATCGTGCGTTTGGACTGCGATCGTTGGCAGTTGTTGGGTGACTTGCACTATCCTTTATACAATTTTAAATTTACTTGTTTTTTATTAATTCACGTAGTACTGAAGGCTAGCGCGTTTTAACTTTTGTTTTCCATTTATTTAAAGCTATTTTACTTTCGCAACTTTAAAAAGTTTGTTCTTTGTTTTGTGCCATAGCACAAGTTTTCCCCCACCACCTCTGCGCACCCCTGCGAGAACTCTCGCATGTTAGACCACACACTCATCCCTATCCTTCCATTTTTATTCTAAGAGGGAAAGTAGTTAACGAAACGTGCTTATTTGTATAAAATCTATAAAGGTAACTTGCAATGTACTAACACAATTACAAATAAAATAAAAAAGAATGCAATTAATGTGTAAAAGAAATTTTCAATAAATATTTATTCAATATCATGGAGAATTTGCTTGGAACAATTCCCAACACGTACTTAAAGACATTTGAAGTAATTATTCAATATTCTTTGTCAGTTAGGTTTTAGTTTCTCGTGATAGTCACAAAAATATTAGCTTTTTACTTTTAAGAAAGCTACGTGTCTGAACCTGTTGACTTCAAAATTTCATAGAATGATATCGAAAATATTGGTACAGGTAAAACACAAACACAGTCTTCACTCTTCAATAAACAGCCACACTCCTCCACAATTAAGTACACAGCACTTATAGGCCATGAAAAAACTTTAATTGAATAGTTTCACTACACGCATTAGAAAAAATCTTCATAGGTATAGGTATCAAGCAACTATAATAGTACTTCTAGTTGTTGCTGGAGAGGAAATCTTGAATTAATGATTTTGCAAATAAACTTCGTCAGACTGCACAAACTACGGTGTTAACAGATAGCGTAAATAAAGATTGTCGAATCTAAGCCTTCTAAGCGTGTCGCCACAAAAATTGCCACCAGAAAGAAGGGCTGATATATTGAGGTGGCCTTGATAGTATTGAAACGTGGAACCGAAAAGTTAATTGAATGAATCGCGGAATGTCTCATCTTGTAGATTAGTCTGTGAAAACGCTGCTTCTTTGAGTCCTCTGGCCTCAAAATTTTTCTTTTTAAGGCTCTAAAACGCTTTGTTTATGAGTTATTTGCCAATGTAGGTCGACATGTGATGCGGGTTGCATTTTACATGAATATTTCGATGCGTTTTTTTAAAGAAATCATCCATATTTTTGAAGTCAAAGTGGAATTCGTCAAGTCTCCGTAAAATTCCCTTTCTTTAGAGCCCTCATTTATAAAGATTGGTTGCCTGTTAGAGCCGGAACCCAAAGGTATACTGCTGAAATAATACAGGAGACGATTATTCTTAAATATATACTTACTTTGGAAGCTTTATGTACTTCCCAAGAAAAACAAGCCTACTAATATCTAAATGCATATATATACAAGGCCAGTACTAATCATACATCTCTCGAGAGAAACTGACGGACAAAGGCAAAAAGAGGAATTCTGTTTTGTCGGCGGCAAGTAGGATGCTGCATCCTCACACATTTTCCGCTCGTTCGTTGTTATGATACTCCGTTCCGCCACAAAATTCAACGTGAACGTTATGAGGAGGGTCTTATGAAAGTTTCATTTTTCCGCAAAGCGAGTGCCAGTTTTCCGTAATAGACTTTAAGCGCCTCCAGCGTAATAGGCCCACGCTGCCTCTGTATTTGAATGCTCAGATGGAAAAATGTTAATGTAATTATGCAGCGTTCTTTGCTGCCGGGGTTACATTTCCATATGCGAAAAAGTTTGCGATTCTGCGAGAGGCTGCGAAGTCACTTCCGTTGATTCTCTAAAGGCGGAAGTACGTCAGAGTTATCTTTCGAAATAGATTTCATGAAATGTTTGTGAATTCGTGGATGAGGAGTAACTTCCTAATGATAATGCCAGGTGCGCAAATCTCTGCCGCGGTGACCCAGTTATTGTTTCAGATCGGATGTAGTAAAATTATTTCTGTCTCGTACAATGACGGAACCGGGATTTTTAAAATTTTATTGGATTTTGTTTTACAATGACAATACAACATTCAGCCGCAAGTGTCTTCAGTTGATTGGCCGCGTATTTTTACCAGCAGTGTGAAGGGTGTAACTTGTCACCTCCCTGATTAGCTGAAAGTTTCAACCAATGTTACTAAGAGGATAATTTTGTAAATATAGTTGGAAGGCAAAGACAGGGATTGAGAAAAGAGTCAGTTAGTTAATGCTTTATTTTATGTGTCGAGACTTTCACTATCTAGTGGAGAAAGAAGATATTACTCGGGCGACGAATCAGACGACTTTGAATGTAACTCAGAAGATTCTCGTAAAGTTGAAGATCTTTTCGACCGTGTTTGAACCCGCAAATTTGTGTACAATAGCCCGATACATTAACCGTTATATCACCGAAACCGCGAGTTGGCTTACGAAAAGGAAACGGTAGGTGAGAAGTAAATGTAAGAAATAACAGAATTATGATGACCTTTAGACCTTCGTTGCAATATTTATTACTCGTGTTTTCCCATCTACCGACACGCATGGACGGGGATTCCTGCGGTTAAAAAGAGCAAAAATAGCCGTATTAACGCGATGTGATTTAGGACATAAAAAATTTCATAATGAAAGTGTTCCTTTGATCACGTGACATAGATCATTATGGAGCTAAGGTCCCATTTTTCCATTCACACTGAGCTAGTACTTGAAAATAGTTTGCAGATGGAATCTGTCTCTAAAGATGTCTCCACGGTTCAAAGATGATTCGCTGCGGTAAATTTTTACCTAATACATATCTCAAGTAGTACCTTACGGACACCTCAGATGTCGAAGTATATATGTGACTCAGGGAAGCTACTCAAATTTATTGCTACAATTTTTATTTTATTTGAAAACGGTACAAACGCTTCTTAAATATTAATTTGATGTTGAGTGTACTTGTGTCCCAAGCTGTGAATCCAGTTTGTTTCAATAACACGTGCTCCTTGCAGCGGCTCCTGCCTGTGGTTCCTCGCAGGAGCTCCTTGCAGCGGCGCCTGCCATATGCGATAACCACACTTGGCAATGTTTTTATATTTTACTAAAACCTAAGAAATGAAATAAATTTTTAAACTCTCTGAGAAAGACACCGTATCTACTACAGAAAGATTTCTCACTCTCTCCTTCGTTGTTCAACATACTTTTTCCTCTCTCTTGTCACACTTTCTCCTTTACATCATAAAGTATCTTTAACGGTTTTTATAACAAATCACTAATTCTTTATACTTTTTAAGATAATACTCGCTTTGCTAGTCATAAGGTTTTTGAGTCGGGAGCAAGATGTTTGTTGAGTGGGGATTTTGAGCGGGATGTTATAGGGACGCAAAATGTCCTGATGCGCCGTTCCGTCACGCTCGGTTTCAAAACTCCCCTCCCCCTCCTCGTGTAATCTCTGGAGTTGTCTGCGAAGATTGTGCAAGCGTCATATCACAAATTATTGGAATCGCCGAAGACAACCTTCTTTGGAAGGGGCGGTGGGAAATGACAGCTGTTAGCGAGGGGGCGTAATGAGAGGAATGATGCATGACGACTTGATGAAGCCTGTAAAATGCCGATTGAACTGTTAGGGCTGGAGCGTGCCAGAGCGGTCTAATGTGGACGGGAGTGTGCACAAGCACACAGAAGCAAACCGGAACGGGCTGGGATGGGTTGGGAGTGGGCAAGAGAAGTCTGGTGTGGACCGGAATGGGTATAAGCACACAGAAGCAAACCGGAACGGGCTGGTGTGGGTTGGTGTGGACCGGGGAGGACAGGAGCGGTCTGGTGTGAACCGGAGTGGGCACAAGCACACAGAAGCAAACCGGAACGGGCTGGTGTGGGCCGGAGCGGGCTGGAGGGGCCGGAGCAAGCTGGAGCGGTCTGGTATGGACCAGAGCGGCCAGGAGCAGGTCGGAGGAAGCCAGCGGGTTGGTGGAAACTGGGAGGCTCTGTTGTGGGTGAGTGTGGGCGGGAGTGGCCTGTGTGGGTCGGAGGAGCCGGAGCGGGCTGGTACAAGCGGAAGCCGGCTGAAGCGGTTCAGTTTGGGCTGCAGCGGGCCTTATTCAGACAATCGGATCGGAGCGAGACGGAGCAGGCCAAGCTGTAGGAAGCGGAACAGCGAGGAAGCGCGCCAGAGCCTAAGGAAATGGGAAGACGCGGGCCGAAGAGGAGTGGGAAAGTGCGCGGGGCCCTGTCTGTGTAGTCAGAGATGGTCGGCGCCACCCACCCTCTCAGTCCCGAAGAGACTCTTCCACACAATCTCTTCATCAGCGCTCCTTCTAATAGGTAGTCTCCAAAGCTACACCTGTTCTGTTTCCCTTAATCTACAAAAAAAAACGTGGGTTTGGAGAGAGAGAGCTTCAATTCCTGTTGGTTGCTGTTTAGAAGTACTAAGGGGTGAAAACAAGTCAGCTGGCCACGCCATCAAACATAATTATTTTAAACTCACAGGCGTTTGTCACGACGTCGATCCCTCAGAAGGAAGCAGGGGAGGAAAGGGACGACAGCTGAAGGCGAGGGGTCCAACGTGTTTCCCATTTCTGACACCGTTAATCGTTTCTTCAATGTTTTTGCAGGAGGCGCGTCTATCTCGATGCAGGTCGAGGCAGGGATTACAAGACAAGAACATGTGTGCTCGTCACAACAAGAAAGTGCAAGAAATGTTCATATACACGTAATGTTTAGGCTTTGTTCTATTTGTTATTAATTTATAATTTACGGAAATAATTATTTATATTGAGATTGCAATGATTTCATTGCATTACGGTTTAAAGTATTATAGTATTCATTCAAACGATAAAGATAAATCTGGAATAAACAGGAAATTATTATATAACTCAGGCAAATCACTAACAATTATGAAATGTTTCGATATTTAATCAGAATGTGTACAACAATTAAACACACAAACTATTACAGACATTACGTCCGTGAGATCTTACACAGATGGTAAACAGTTTTATGCAAAAGTCCCATACGGATACTTGTGGGAATAGTGAACAAGATTTTGTAATTACTGAGCACAGAACCCAAAATTAAAGAGATTATTAAGCAAAGTCATCATATTGTAGCCGCAGTGAACATTCTGAAAGCAGCGTTGGCATTCAGCAAGAAACACGCTAAATGAAGCTGCTACTAATTCTTGATAGAACCAAAGAAAAATCTATCGGAATGAAAATACCAGCCCTTATAAGCAGCCTTCCCATACTGACCACTGTGTATCCATAATTATGAAGGTTAACACTTAGAAAAAATATATGAATTTGTGACCGTAGATCTCAAAAAATTGATTTGACACTTTCGTTACTTATAGCAAGACCTTTATGGATCCCTTTCCATATCGATGAGTTCTACGAGTGTAACCATTTAGAATTACGAGCAATAATGTCTCATCAATCTTTTAAAATATCGCTTCGAGATTGGATTTGCTACAGAAACGAATGACGACATTTCGTAGAGCCTAATGAATTCGAGGATAAGACTCAAGGCAATAACCTTTGCACCACTGAGACTACGTATCGAGGAAAATCCTCATCTCGTACTCTCTTTCCCTCGAGCGAATTCTCTCACATCATTCCGTCCCCGAATCCGCGTCAGACGGTCCGCCCTCCAAACTCTCTTACCTTCCTCAAAGCGCCACGATTTCGCTTCGGGCTCCAACACAATGCCTCGAAGCAAGCTATACGGCGCTCCGTGTACCTAATCTCCATCTAAGTACAAGCATTGTCTGGCGGGAGTCGGGAGGAGCTGGTAAAGCCACGGGAACAGCGCCTCGCATTTGAACGAGAAGAGGCTGGCGGTTGCGCTTATGACCCGGAACGAGGCTTCGCTAATTGGGGCTGCTTGGGGGAGCTGGAGGGCGGTCGAGGAACCGTTCCATGGTCCTTGTCGCAAGCCGCGTTGTGTCGCGTGGCTTTCAATAGACTCTCGTGTGGCGGAGAGGACGTCGCTTCTTTTGAAGAAAAAAAAAATACAACAACCGAAAGGCGAGGACAGAAGGCGATGCCCAGAATGCGTAGCGAAAGGAAAGTTTTCGTGCGGAATACAGTTGCGCGCCACACTTCCTCTGGGTTCATATGAAATCGAAAGTTTGCGCAAAAAGAAACCGAAGAGGAAATATTAAAGAATTTGGATGTTGTTGCTGTAAGAATATTAATGTTTGCAGACAACTTCTACCTACAACGTTTTGATTCGCTTTAACATTAAATTTAACATCCCATTATCCTTCTTCTATATTTATCCAGAAATATTGCCAGAGCTTAATTAGAAATATTTTAGCGCTTGAAGCAGTTTTACAAATGTGACAGCATGTGAAAATGTCGAAGATAAATTTTCTTATAAAATAATTTGGAATTTTGTATCAGCATAAGTTTGTACTGAATGCATCCCCGTACAGTGGTGCATAGATTAGAGATCCATTCTTTATAAGAAACTATCAAGTCGGCTGAGCACTTCACCTTACGCCTCCTTGCAAACATCTTGGTTGCGCCAATTTTGCAATTACATGCGTAGTTTTTTCTAATTAGAGTTTTTGAAGTCGTTGAACTAATTTCATCTGGAGACTGGATAAACAACTAAGACCCTTGTCGATTTCCCGGTTGTGTCGCGTGAATTCAATAACCCGGTTCTTTTGAAAGAAGAGGACATTGTGATTCCGAAAATGCGTGGCAAATGAAAAGCGTATCGGCTGCTACGAAATTTCCACGTTTCTAAAGGTCACCGGTTTATGCGTTGGATTCAGGTGAAGAAAATGTCAAGCTAAAGAGATTCGAATTCAATATCGCCATTTTACTCGGAAAATAATATTCTTACTGAATACTGAAAGCTCTTCAAATTAATAAATGCAAGACCAGTCGTTTCATCCTCGTGAAAGCATCATTAACAATTACGTAAGGAGAAATCAAGAACTACATAACACTTTCTTCACAATGTACGATTATTTTTAATAATATTTTGATTTTTTCCAATAAGGAAATGCGCATTTTTCCGCGACAACCTACCGTAGTTTTTCTGCTGAGGTAGGCAAGATCAATTGTTGCCTCTTTTGTCACTCAACCAGCGCTTCCGAATTGCGCTCCGAGAAAGCCAGCTTATACCGCCAGATGTCGTCTCAATAGCAACACATCCAATAGTGATCCGGTCGATCCTTCACATTGCTTATGAAGACGTTCTAACAACAACAACAACAACAATTTTAAGCCAGCATATATTTAAACCATAAGGAATACTATGCAAAAGTTTCAAATTCTGTCTCACTTCAATAGCTCAAGCATGACGTTATAATCTCGGGAGAGCAGATAATTATGCTATAGATTGATTAAAATTATTATATTTAAAATTCAATGTTTACTGTTTAATGTTTACGAAACTCAATGATTTATGTTAATGTTTACAAAACTCAATGATTTTAAACTGTAATTTGTTTGACGTTGCACTAATTGGGTACATATAGTGGTTGAAAAATGTTTTCACAGCTTCCTTTTTGGTGTCATGTTGCTTTCAGTAAACTCTCGCCCGTGGCCACAGCATCGGTTCTTTTGAAGAACCGAGGGAATCAAGCGATTCTGAGAATGTGATTTTCTAAAAGTCTTTGTTTCCTGAAAGTTATGTTTCTGCATGGTAAAATCAACAACAGCCGCAAGCAGATATCAATGTAACCTGATTTCAATGTATCATTGCCATCTTTGCCATAAATGTATGTACCTACTCGATTTTGAATATCTACAAATGAATGAGCAGATTAACGCTATATTATATTGTTTATAAAAAGAAACATCAATAAAATCTGTTACATTATTAATAATATTTATCACATACACATATAGAAAGAAAAAACTTAGAGGAGAAACTTACCAATCAGACTACTAAAATATAAGTAATCACTTCTCCGCCTCTATGATATAAGCGTATTTTACAATACTTTATTAATTTTAAATGACAATTACGACAATAAAAATAGCAGTTCACGGTCAATGAACACCTATGACCAATATTAGCAGCGACAGCGATATATTAGGGTAAGTAAAAACAATCTAACCGTTCTCGAAATACATCTGTACACACAAAGCGATTGGAAAAAAAAATTATTTAAAATGTTAAAAAATGTTAATCACTGTATAAATTAAATATTCCACATACTTCCCTTACCTACATCTCTTAAAAGGTTAAGATGTTTCTACGTACAGAGCTGCAAAATGACTGGGGAAACATTATCAGTTTCCTAGAATGTTTATTGTGCGTTTATAGACGCTCAGTGACTAAATTTCTCCATTTTCAAGCATGTCCAGAGGGAGTCTGGTCGAAGCACATGCCAGGGATTTGCTAATGCCATGCCGGAAGGCAGAACCCATCACGAGCTCCTCCCCAGTTTGCCAGAGTCACTCTGTCAGAGCTACTAGCTTTTCAGGCTACAACCGGAGTCTGATTAAGCACCAGTCACAATACGCCGGGCGAAACCCTACTCAATTGACCATGAGTATCCGTCACTGCCATGACAAAACAAGAGCCTATCTAAGGGCCTCTCGGAATGAGCCCCGTGTGGCTCGAGTCTCTCAACTCGTCTCCTCGCTAAAACTATTTTGAAACTATCAACGTGAGTATCGCCGGCATCTAGGCAATCTAACAGATTCTCGCTCTGTCGGATTTTTATGAGGGGTCTGGGAGAAAGTCCCTCGCCCAATCCTGCGGCCAATCCTGTCGGCGGGTCGGGGCACAACTGATGGGTCACAGGGCGAGCCCGGCAATACGGAGGTGCGTCAAGCTGGAACAGCCATGTCAGCTCACCGGAATGAAACATGTCTAATGATTTATTGCTAATTAATTGCCAATTAATTGCCACAATTTCGAATTAATTGCCACGTATCTTCAGGGCGAAAACGGGTGTGAGCTGGCTTGACGCGACGCCAGCACACACGAGTGAAATTCGGGTCGCAGGTCCACGAAAACACTCAGGCAATTTATTGCTAATTAATTGCCAATTAATTGCCACACTTTCGAATTAATGGTCACGTAAATTATCTGAGTGTTTCCGTGGACCTGCGACCCGAATTTCACTGATGTGTGTGCTGGCGTTCGCGTCAAGCCAGCTCACACCCGTGTTCGCCCTGAAGATACGTGGCAATTAATTCGAAATTGTGGCAATTAATTGGAAATTAATTAGCAATAAATTACCTGAGTATTTTCGTGGACCTGCGACCCGAATTTCGCTGATGTGTGTGCTGGCGTTGCGTCAAGCCAGCTCACACCCGTTTTCGCCCTGAAGATACGTGGCAATTAATTCGAAATTGTGGCAATTAATTAGCAATAAATCATTAGACATGTTTCATTCCGCTGAGCTGACATGGCTGTTCCAGTTTGACGCACCTGCAATACGGAGCTTACCATCGCCTTCTCACGGTGCCCAGCATGGAAATAACATCGTAAGTACCGTCGAAAAACTCAGCTGCGGGAGGAAGTTTTCAACTATACCAAGAACCTCAGGTCTTGCAAACGTCTGCCCCCCCCCCCGCGGGATGATCGGCTAACGAGATTTGTACTGGTCACGCTCCAGATTAGCGGTACACAACTCGGTCAATCAACCTCTACGTACGGTACAGAGCTTGTCAGTCAACGCTGTCGGTCGTATGGAGCGGCAAGGTGACTGGAAGGTTATTTGAGCTACTGTCCAGCAAGATTTTTACAGGTAGGTTAAGTGTATTGACAAACGAGTTGACTAGTGCGTTAGTGATTGCCTGGGATGGACCCTGAGTCGGTGGTCCTGAGCCTTTTCCGTCTCTTAATTGAAGGTAATTCAACAGCGAGGTCGAGAAAATAGGGTTACGCCAATGTACCAGACTCCGCCGAGTTTGCGAGGCCATTCGGGGGGGCTGGCCTCGATGGGAGCAGAGCGCAGAGAAGTGTAGGCGGAGCTGCGAAAAGTCCGCTGCCGGAGGACAACGTGACGCGATGTCGACAAAAGGGAAGCGAAGTCGATCGGAGAATCGATTGCCTGCGGAGAGTGGCTCGCGATAATCCGAGAACACAGCGCGCTCGTCAGCTGAGCCGCAGGAAATGGTGAAGGAGGCGAGCCGACTCGAGCGTTCGGTGAATTCCGTGCACAATGCAGCCTCCGGCCATATGAAAGATGTCTGAGGTTCGTTAGATATCCAGGAACTGGGGGGCAATCGAAATGCAAAGAATAAGTTTCGATTTTGACTGAGGAATGCAAATGTTTTATTGTCTTATTCCGTCTGTTCTCATACTGCGCGCATTGAATGAATTCTTGTACTCGTCTTACTTCAAAGCTGACGTCATCCGACAACAAGGGTCAAGAAAGAGGCCGCGAACCATTAAATATTTGCTATTTACGTGTTGTGATATGGGACAGCTACTTTTGATATTTATTGTGGATAAAGAACCTTTGTACTGTGTATTGTAGCTCACATTGGCTGCCCTGCATGGAAGGAGAACGTCGAAGGCTCCCATACCTGAGAGCTGAGTAGCTTGAGCCACGGCGCTGGGGGTGGCAGATATTTTTAGAATCAGGTGGACGTCGGCATGACTCGTCCTGCAACTAGCGTCACGTGGTAGTTTGCACACCTCCCTCCCACGCTCAACGGTGGTGAGGTGGGGGTGAGGCGGCAGGCATAAATTAAGCTGACTTGCTCAAGCCGGAGGGTTTTGTTCTTGAAGACCTCGCGCTTTACGCAAAATTCATGCCCAGGCTGGAGCGTATTCGTTGCATGGGTGACGAAAGTCACGTGAGTGGCGCGTTAGAAGCGTGCACTCGACGCAGGGCCTCTCAGTTAAATGTGAGGTATCCAGAGGACTGTGCGACCGCGTCTGGCGGTCGGGAAATACCGGAAAGCGTGTACGGGGTAGTTCAATACATTAATCGTACATTTTGTAAATTAATACTTGTGTGTACTTTTTATGCCTGTGCGCGACGCCACAGTATCTTTATATACTATACATGTCATAGGAGTATTCATGAAGAATGCTTTTTTAATATTAATTTATTGCAATGTTATACGAGAGTATTCGATGAGTTGTTTCTGTTGACCAGTGTCCATGATACTCTGTAGATAACAAGCTTGTGTGATTTTGTTCAGCAGCAGTCTTGTTGCTGCAACACTAGTATTCCCTGATTAGGAAGAATCTAGACAAACGTCCGTCAATTGTTTCGTAAGCTTGAAAAAAAAGTTAATTTTCATATCTAGTGATATGACACTAACATAGTTTATACAAATCTGACGCATCTCAAAGAATAATTTTGAAGCAAAAATCAACTTGTAGCAGCGAAAACAAGGATTTTGTGAACTCAAAATAACTTTATACGGAAGAAAGGGAAAGTATACATTGTAAGAGGAAGAATAAACTAAGATTTGATGGAAACATTGACATTATCTCAATTCAACATAATGTGTTAAAATGGATGTTAACTTACACGACTTTCTTCGAGATAAATATATTGAAATGTATATCAAAGCAATACTTAAATAGTTTTATACAATTTATCTGAGGCAATTGACCAACGAAATCTTTTTGTGAAAGTATTACAAATACAATATAGATATTATTTTACGATCCACACGTATTCCCTGCATAGGAATGCATTACACTCGATATAATCCATAATTTCAGAATAATTTAAAACTTTACTATTTTATTGGTACGACCTTGTATTAAAGTATTATGTATATACATTTTATAGAGTTCATAATTATAATAATTATTATTTAAATATATTATTTTAAACACTATAAATAAACTACAGGCTTAAGAGTTTAGTTTCCAGAGCTGCATTTAGTAAACTAATTACAAACCCGACCACCCACCCACCGCAAAAATCGCACCAGCAAGAAACCAATACAAAAACAAACCACATCTTCGAAAGCAGTGCGCAACGCAACGCAATCCAGAGAAAGAGAAAGCGAGTCGATGGTGCTATCGATTCCTGGCCGGTGCGATCGGCGATAATCCACGCTCCGCTGCGGGCGGGCAGTTGCCCAAACGGAACGCGCGCCAAAGCCCGGGAGACTCCATCGGAGCGCACGCGGCGCCGCGCCGCGACCGCCATCTGGGGCGCGGGGACCGAGATGGGCGTGGCACAACAACGCGATTCGCCCGCCCGCAACGCACGCGCTGGCGCGAAAGTGCGGCGAAGAGCGTGGTGCGCGGGTCGCGGTGCGGAGCTACGGTCTGATTAAAATAAGTTGGTGATTGACAGTTGTGCTTTTGAAGCTGTAGATTCATAAAATATGAGTACATGATTTGATTACTTTTATAAGTACTAGGAAAACAAGGCAGACGTTGTTCTGTCCATCATCTACCTCTTCCTCAACTCATCTCCCTTTCTCACTATCCCTCCCTCATTCCCTCACCCTGTCCCCGTCTGTCTCTGTGTCTCTGCCGCTCTCTGTCTCTCATTCACATTTACTTGCAGATTCTGCACGTCTCTGAACAGGTGAGGTAATATCAGGAAGCGCGGACCAGCAAAAATGTTATAGAATGTTTGAGAAGAGCTCATTCTGTAGATTACGGTGTGAAAAAAAATTTTTGAGGCCGCTGGTCTCAAAAGTTTAGTTATTAAGACCCTAGAACGCACCGTTTAGAAGTTATTCAACAATATACGTAGATTCAAAATGCTGCCGAGTGTGTTGCGGATAGAATTGCCAACTTTTTTGTAGTTCGGTCCAACGGTGTCGGAGTTTAGCTCTTATATACATACCAACATCCAGTTTTATAATATATACATATGAATTTCAAGTGTTTATTTTCGTGTTCCGAGAACACGTGCTCAGTAGCACGCCACCTGTCAACGTCGCTCCTTTCCAATCGCAGCTGTCAATCACCAACTTCTTTTAATCGGACCATAAGCAACTTGGGTCCGGGATAAGGCTGAAACGTACTCCCTGGAAGAAAAAAAATTAAAAACGTGAAAATTTTCTCAAGAAACTGTATGAGCCGGCCCGGTGGCCGAGGTCGCTAATGCAGTGGTACTGTAGCGATCTCGGACCGAAGGGTCTTCGGTTAGAGTGCCGCCTGGGGCATGGTTGTGTGTGTGTGTTCGTCCTTTCCCCCTATCATCACCATATAGTTTCATCCGCATAGAAGCTATAACGTTAAAAATCCAATAGTGGTCCCTAATGACCTAGAAATTGATGAGACTTTAAAAGCAACG
Source organism: Acheta domesticus (assembly GCA_031308135.1). Classification (NCBI taxonomy): domain Eukaryota; kingdom Metazoa; phylum Arthropoda; class Insecta; order Orthoptera; family Gryllidae; genus Acheta; species Acheta domesticus. The sequence goes on along the minus strand of JAHLJT010002406.1, from coordinate 93,723,779 downwards.
AAAGCTCTGTATGGATTATGGGGTAATCCATAAAGTACGTAACGCTGAGGGGGGAGGGAGCGTGTCTGAGGCTGCGTTACGTAGAGATAGGGAAGTGCGTTAGAAGGGGGAGGGGAGTATTGAAAATACTCGAAATTTGTGTTACATAATTTATGGACGGCCCCTATTGTATTTCAACAAATAACAAAAATTACGTTAACGCTAGAAAAATTTTTGGGAAATATATAGTAATGAAGTGTAGTAATGAAATAATACGATTTGTGTATGGTTGTTGATACACGTCACTTGGGTGTCTCTGCTTTATTTTCTCTTGTTTTCATCACTATTGGAAAGTTTCACACAAATTTTACCCCCGTTGCGTCTTTCTTGAGAAAGGTCTCCTGTTCTTTTTAACAACTTGGTCATGTAGCGACCACTGTGATTGTTTTAACTGTCGGGGAAACTGTAGGAAGAACACGTAAGGACAAAACGAGCACACATAAACATCCATGCCCGAGGCGGGATTGGAAACCGTGGGCCTTCGAGGCAGGTACAGCCTTAGCGACCTTGACTATCCAGGCCGGCTCTTTTATGTTTGTCTTCAGGTAGGAGAGAAAATACGAAATGAATTTTCATACTTAGTTCCTTGTATGTTTCAAAAATGTTAGCCATAATATTTCGGTAACCGGTTTCCAAACCATTGGTATTCCAAAAGATAGTGACGGCTTTTTGCCGTTCACCCCATGACCAAGATCTTCAGTGCATTCTGTACATACTTGGTGAAGTGCTCAAGGTTTATTTAGGTCTCAAAATTCGATTTCATACTAGGGAAGATATGATTGCTATTAAAAAATCTATAATATTACGCCTCTGTTTAGGCAATATGTACATCCCACATATATGACAAAAGTTGTTTGGATCATTTATACATGAGCGATGCAAATGGTAAATATACTTTGGTAATGAACTAGAAACACAACATTCTACTTCAAAATACAGCTTGAAACTGATTTGTTTTCCAGATGACACACACGAATGCAATGTGAGAGAAAATAAGACAGGATGTGTAAGTTTTCACAAAGATAAGAAAAGAATGTGTCAGTCCCCATGTAGTGCATATCTACATAGAATAATTGCAAGGGGCACGTTAATTCGCTCTAGCTTTCTTAGTCGCTTGCACCACGTATGCGATAAGAAACATCTCGTGACCTCTGTATTTAGTACAAACGCATTAAAAGCATTCTAAATACATTTGGTGTTAAAATCTTAACATTATAAAACAACACATGGTAAAATATTACAGTTTATGCAATTACTATTTGAGCATACGAAAATTACACTATCAAGAAAAGAGAATAATATTTTTAAAAAAATTAAATGGTACGTGATAGTAACTTTCTGACTTTAAATTTGATTTCAGCATGCTAAAAATACCCCCAAAACATTCAAACCTCGGAGGCAGCAATTTCATCGCAGACTAGTGTTATTCACTGAAGTTTGATGTATCATCCTATTTTTTAACTTAACTTAAGAATATTCAAAGTTACATTTAAAAGAGTCCAATACCATAAGTATGTTTCTAGTTTGTGTATGTTCCAGTGTCAGCAGGTTCTATTTTTCAAATATCAATGGATCGTATTTCATTTTACAACGAGACTGTAATCACTTAGCCGAGGGACGTGTATGCTGGTTCAGAAATGTTTCGCTAATCTAAAACCTATACTCACATACTCACATAGTACAAACATTGCATCATTTGTAGTTCTGAAACACATACGGTAGAGCGAGATGAATTTAATATCGCCAACATATTTGACTCTCATAACGATGATTCGCATAGTTACGGAAGAACGAAATGTATGCCATGTCGCCAATATTGGCAACATGTTCATTTTCAGCCCGTAATTTCAATCTGACGGAGCATGTAAGGCCGCAAAATAATTGGGTACAAAACAACAACAACAACAACAACAAAAATGTTTGATGGGCTTGCGTAGGCCAGAAATTATTTCACTTCAATGTAATGGTGGGTACTTAATTAATGGCATTTCGTTTACCGGCTTATAACAAAAAAAAAAACAAACTAATAGTGCTACAACATCACTTACTTTCCCGCGTTATTGGAAACAGCTACGTACAGCATTTTTTCTAAAACTCATTTGAAATCGTACAACATTTTTTTCGAAAATTAAATAGTTTCAAGCAATGGATTTTTTTATTTAAAACTTTAAATGAGAAAGCACGAGAAAGTAAAAATAACTTGTGGCATTGAATTCATTGCAAGGTATGCAGTGTATACACAAAGATATAGTGGTAATATATAAAAGTTATTATTAAACACTATGGTATTCTAATATTCTACAAATGTGTAAAAGTATTAGTTTATATTTTATATTACCGTGAGCAAAACACGGCCGTCATTGTCGCCTTATCAATGCGGTGTCACAACAATGGGTTACAGCAACCGACAATGACCGCTCATCTATTCGTTTCCACTTTTAACACTAAGGACGGAATGAAATAACAGAAATATATTAATATAATAAATAATAAAATGAAATAAGCAACAATATACAGATTCGAAGTTATGTAGCATCCAATTGCGTAATTTGGGAGCGGGCGACTGAAAGTTAGGAATCTTCATTTCATATTTAGAAAGTAACAACAATAAAGGGAACATTTATTCGTTCTAATGAGAAGACAGTATTGAGCATTAACTCGCTGTCTGATAGAATTCAAAAACTAGAAGCATTGCCATCTAGAGTTCAAAAGCTAGAATTATTACCATCTAGTATTGATGCGGTAAAGTCGGAAGTGAAGAAACTTTCTGATAGTCAGGCGAGTTTTGAGAGGCTTTGTGATGGTATACAGAGAGATCTCGAGGTCTTAAAGAGTTCGTTTGATGCTTTGACACTGCCTTCTACTACGACTTCTGTGAACACTGAGGGCATGGGCCGTGCTGAGCGCGATTCCCAATTGGTGATCCTGGGTACGAAGCTTAAATCACGTGAAACTACAGCTGATCTCCTGAGTATTCTTGCCTTGATTGGTTGTGTTCTGGGCTTAACGTTCAACACTCACGATGTTCACTCGATCCACCGCCCAAAGTCAAAAGGCAACCCAATTATTGTGAAATTTATCTCAACTATTATTCGTGATGAATGGATTGCCGCCAAACGAAAAAAAAGATATCTTAAAGCTTCTGAAGTCTCGCCTGACTGGAATGAGGGTTTAATTACAATAACTGAACCATCATTATACTCTGAGAGGAAGGTATTTTATGAGGACAGAAAAATAGTTAAGGAAAAGGGTCTAGCTGCAGTATGGATGCGGAGAGGAATCACTTTTGTTAAACAATTACCTGACTCTGTTCCTATCAGAATTACTTCTTGTACTGATTTACAGAAATTGTCTCAATTGTGACTGCATTGTCCTTGTTCTACCGTCCCCAACAAATGAACTAATTATGTTACCAGTACTGCTGCATCTGAGTTTTCTATTGCTCATCTTAATGTCCGATCGTTAACGGCACATTTATCTGATCTGCGTAACTGCATGTACTTATATGACTTTGATGTGTTCACTATGTCTGAAACCTGGTTAAGCGAGAATATTCCTGACTCTAATATTCAGATAAATGGATAAAATCTTATTCGTTGTGATCGTCCTCTAAGTAGAGGAGGTGGTGTGTGTATCTACCTCAAATCTCAACTGAATTATTCAGTGCTAGATTTAGCTTCTAGCTCCTCAGATTCAAGCGCCCATATTGAGACTGTTGGCATATTGATAGATGGTCTGAGATGCTCGTGCGACAACTTGCCTTTAGCAATTGTCACTGCCTATAGGCCGCCTGGCTACATGCCCTCAGTCTTTTTGTTTCAACGTTAGAGTCTATAATATCCAATATTGTGATAATGACATCTTCCATAGTTTGCTTAGGCGATTTTAATGTTGATATAGGTATCACATCGACGCAATTATCTTCTGCTAATGGTCTTGTCGCTGATTTTCAAAAATTCTTTAATTTTTCACAAATTATATCAGAACCCACTCGTGTGACTGCTACGTAATCGTCAATTATTGACTTGTTATTTGTATCTGATTCCCTGGAAGTGACTGATGTTGATGTATCGGACTCAGCAGGCATTAGTGACCATCAACTAATTTCCTGTAAAATTAAATGTCTTCCTAAGCAAAAGTTGCGGCACACTGTAATGTTCAGAGATCTAAGATCTATACCGATTGATAATTTTAATGATGTGGCTACCAATGAGATGATATTTTTGACGGTCAATCTATAGATGAGAAGGTATCTCTGTGAAAAACATTGTAAATTTATTAAACTTAATTTTTAATCTTTCTTCAGTGTTCCTTGATGTATTATGTTAAATTTTCTGTAACCTTCTTGATGTATATGTTTAGCATTACTTCAGTGTTTCCTGTTATATTATATTGCCTCATATTATCTGCTATACACTTACAATTATATTTTACTTATGTAACTTTTTCAATTTCTAATCCTCTTGTACTTACATTTATGCTTTTTTTTCAACTTATTCTTATTCTCTTTTGATTTTATGTTTATGATCTGTATTTTTCTTGTGGTTAGTCTGAAAAGCAGTAATTTAATTACTGAGACTCGCCTTTGTACTTTTTGTGCAATAAAGTATTATTATTATTATTATTATTATTATTATTATTATTATTATTATTATTTTATGCAATATTTATTGAAGAAAATATACCCTTTCGACCAACAAATATAAACGAAATAATTAAATTATTCTACAATGTGTATATTAATAAATAAATGACAACTGAAAGAAAATATACATTTGCACTTGCTAGAACTACTCATTAACCCTTTAACTGCCATGAGGATCACGGGTGGGCATCATTTTTTTTTATTGATCTTTGATGATATATACATAGAATAGTTAATTAAAAAACTTTACATATGTATTGATGTCTTATTTTCTAACTTATAATTAACTTACAACTATTACAAATGGGAGAGGGTTCCCAAATGGGTCCTCTAATCAGGCTCCAGTTCAGCGAATTTGATGAGAAATAAGTGAAAGGGGTATTTGTTTTTAATTCTGGTCTGATGGATAGGATTTTTGCCGAGTCTGAAAGGCACCAGGAAGGGAATTTGGGTTAAGCTGGAGTAAAAGTTTGTGGAAAGATAAGTAATGTGCTGTGATAACGGTTCGAGGTTAAATTCCTTATGGAGTTGGAGGTTGGAAACGAACCATGGGGCGTTGGCTATTGTTCTAAGGAACTGATTCTGAATTATTTGAATTTTTTTAATGTTGGTTTTGGAGGCGTTAATCCATACAGGACAGGCGTACAGTAATAGAGGTCTTATGATTGTTTTGTATATTAATATGGCGGAATTGAACGGTATGGAACTGTTTCTGTGTATTAATGGTTTTAACTGCAGTAATTTTGTTTTAGCTTGAATTACTTTGTTGTCTATGTGTTGCTTCCAGTTTAGTTTGGTGTCTAGTTGGAGTCCAAGATATTTGACCGGTTTGTTGGGGGGTAGCCATTCTATTGTGTTGTTGTTCAGTGTCATGGGAGTGGGTGGAGTGTAAGGTCTTAGTGTAAAAATCTTGGCGGAAGTTTTACTTGGGTTTAACTGGATCTTGAGTTTGGTAGCCCAACTATCTAACATATGCAGGTACAGTTGTATTCTGTTTCTAATAAGATTAATGGATGAGTCTGAAGAGAATATGGCCGTGTCATCCGCAAATTGTGCTATTTGAATATTATTTAGTTTTGGAAGATCAGCGACATATAGGTTAAATAATGTAGGAGAAAGTGGGGAACCTTGAGGGAGTCCAGCGTTTATTGTTCTTGGGTTTGACATGTGGTTGTTGACATTTACCGAGAACGTTCTTTTGTCAAGAAAACTATTTATTATAGAGAGTATGTAGTATGGAGTTCCAATTTTGATTAGTTTGTACTTCAGGGCCTGATGCCACGTTCGGTCAAATGCCTTCGTGATGTCTATGAAGATTGCTATAGTATGGTGTTTTTTTTGGAAGGCTGTGTATATATGTTCTGTAATACGGAGTAATTGATGTTGTGTGGATATTTTTTCTGTGAATCCAAATTGTTCCATTGGTATAGCTTTTGTTATATGGAGATGTTTGTTTAGTCTTTTTAAGATAATTTTTTCGAAATTTTTGAAAGGTTTGGTAACAAGCTTATAAGGCGATAACTATCAGTGAAGGCTGCATTTTTGTTTGGTTTGGCGATGGGGATGATTATTGCATGCTTCCAAGTCAGAGGGAAATATCCTATTCTGAAACATGAGTTTAGAATGTTATTTAAGAAAGAAATTGCTGGCGGTGGCAAATTCTTTAGCGCTGTGTTGTTAATGCGATCATGACCTGGGGATTTTTTGGTTGGAAGGTTTCTTATGATTTTATTGATTTCGGACGGAGATATGTATTGAATTTTGTGGTGAGGGTGGGCCTCATGCACTTTTACTATAGCGCCGCGAGGCCCACTGGTGGGCCCCATCAATACTCCCGATGAGGGCCATGAGGGTCACGGGTGGCTCTCACGCTGGTGTTTATTTCAAGGTCTGTATCTTCCCAGCGGAATTCCAAATTGATTGAGTTTCAACTTCCTCTAAGAGCGCTTTCTCTTTCGCGAAGAACAATGTATAAATTACAACTTGCAGCAGCGTTATTGTATTGTATAGAATTTGTTCAAAGTATTTGGTTTTTTAGTTTTTTCTTCAATACAGTTCCATTTCTTACTAAAAGGTACAATATTTATGTATTTGTTTCTCCTTTGAAATATTCTGAATATCATTGAATTTGATTAAGTACTTTCTCTTTCTAAAATTGTAGCCCACAGTTGCTCCTCATGTAAATACATACCTGCGGGGCCACGAGAGTCACCGGTGTCCCTTATGTGTGAATCACGTAAGTGACATTTAATTTTTAAAACTATATTTAGGAGCAAATGAAAATGATTTAATCTATAAAGTAAAAAAAAAGTGTGGCCTCCAGTGACCACATTCTTCTTAGAGCGTGGCCCCCAGATGCAACCCACCTTTGGGCTCTTGGCAGTCAATGGGAATGCTAGATACACGATTATTACTGGTCGTATACATTCTCTTTAATATTATGTACTTTGTTTGCAATTTATCAACTACTCATTAACAAGTATTTGTTTTAAAAGATTGAACATTTTAATCCTGATGTAAAAAATGAAATAACATTCATAACACTGTTTTAGTAGATAAAATAAAATTTATTTATCAAATTCCCGTATTTTATCTTTTCATATTTTCAAGAGAAAAGCAATTTTAATTGAATTATAGAATCTTCTCTTTACACCACTGCAACCGCTTTGTCACGCAAATTTAAAGCCAATGGAGCGCCGAAAAGCAGAAAAGGAACAAAGCGTTGCCACCAGCAAAATCACTTTGCAATTAAAAATGTAAACTATGAAATAAAATAAACTCATTACACCAACTATCCAGTTCCTCGTATATTTCCACTTTATACATATAATTAATTCTAGACCAGCACAAAAACCAAATTGATGTGGACCGTGATATTATCTCCTAGTTGGCAAATGCGCTCCAGGAGGACGCAATTATAGACAGAGACAAAACATTGTCGTACAGGGAATGTTGACGTGGGAGCAGACATCAGAACTTCTCTTTTGTTAATATCCAAACACAGAAATACAGTTTCCAATTAAACAATTCAACAATATATTTTCTAGTGTATTACAATTTTAAATATTTTTAATCTGAGATCAGGAAAAGGAAAAATATAAGTGAACCATGAATATTCTTCTTCTTATTCGTCTTCTTCTTCTTCTTCTTCTTCTTCTTTTTTTCTTCACAATTGCCTACCTACTCAGAAAGAGCCAATGCACATGCAGCGAGACAAATGACACAACCAGATTATACGTTTATTTGCAACTACAAATATAAACCAAACAACAAAATAACACATTTAACTATTTAAAAATTTCGAACAGTTTGAGGAACTATAAATCGAACATTTAAAAAGAAAGCACGAAAAGAAACAATGTTAAACTTTTATGATATTATGGCCCTCCCGGTTTTACTGTATAGATGTGAAACTTTGGTTCAAAAACAAGAAGATTGTAGAAGGATTGTATCAGCAGAAATTAGATTTTTGAGAGGAGTTAACTGTACTTTAAGAGATCAAATAAAAAGTGAAAAAATAAAGTGGAACTAGGGCGGAAAGAAACAGTACATGACAAAATTAAGAAGTATAGACAGCAATGGGTGACACATACAAGAATTGGAAATATGCAGCAAGACAGACTTCCAGTGCAAGCCCTGAATTATAAGCTGCGAGGAACGAGAAACATTGGAGGACCAAGAATGAGATGAAAACAGGATGGAACAGGCAATATGCCTAATCCGTAAAGGAAGATGACGTTGAACCATTTAAACAGTCCATTATTCCTTCCCATATCTTTAATTTCAGTGGATCGAAAACACAACTTAACTGGACCCTAAATCCCCCTCTTCGTCCACCCGACCAACGCGACATCGCGCTGAGGGGGAGACGGAATGAGACGGAGCCAATCCGCAGCCCGCGGCCGCCAGAAACGTCGCCGGGGGCAGCGTATTATTCCGCGAACCCGCTCGTCGCCCATCGCGCCGTTTCATTGCGAACTCCACGCGCGGGCAAATCCGATTTCTTTCGTCGGAGCCGCCGCCGATATTGTGTCATTAAGTCCACGAGCGGCGGTGACAGAGGGTGGTACGGGCGCGAGCGTCCATCAGCAGTGGAGGAAGAGGTAGTAGTGGCGGCGATGACGGTGATGGGGACGGAGGAGAAGTGCCTGTGGTACAGGCAGAGAGGGAAGTAGTGACGTTGACAGTGGCATGGTTGGTAGGGTGGTGGTGGCGACTGGTGGCGACGCGCTTACGTGAAGGTGGAAGTGGAGGTGGAGGAAAATGAGGTGAAGGAGGGAGAGATAAAAGAGGAGGAGGGAGAGATGGAGGAGGAAGACGGAGACATACAGGAGGAGAAGGAGGAGGACGGAGAGATGGAAGAGGAGGAGGGAGAGATGAAGGAGGTGGAGGAGGAGGGGGAAATGGAGGATGAGGAGGAGGGGGGAGACTGAGGAGGACCAGTAAAGAATAATGGAGGAGGAGGGAGGGAGAGATAGAGGAGGAGGAAAATGGGGTGAAGGAAGGGGAGATGGAGGAGAAGGGAGACGGAGGCGATGGGATATATAGGGTCGAGGAGGAGAGAGAGAGACAGAGGTGGAAGAGGAGGGAGAGGGAAAGAAGGGCGGAGATGATTGTGGTGACAGCGACGGCAGGGGAGAACGAAGAGGAGGAGGATGTGGAGTCTGAAGGGTAAGCGAGGGCGGGGTAATGCGGGAGCGAAGGCGAAGTGGAAAGGCGGTGGCAAAAGGGTGACTGGGGAGGGGAGGGGAAAAGTGGAGTTGACGTAGTAGTAAGCGGCTGCGCGGACGGGTGCGAGGGATTCGATATGGGTGGCGGCGCAAAGGACGTGGGTTTGGCGCGCGGGTGGCGGGTGGGGTGGGTGGGGTGGGGGGTGGCTGTCCATCAAGAGCGGCGTCGGCGGGGGTGGCGCGGCGTGGCGCGGCGCGGCGGTCGGGCTGTGACGTGGGACGTGCCTTCGGCGCCGCCCGATGGCGATCTGTTTCCGATACGTGCCGCCGCCGGCTATCGAGCGCCGCCGTTGCCGCCGCCGCCGCCGCGCCGCGAGTGAGTGCGTCGGCGAGCGGGCCAACGCGCGCCGCTCGAGGCAGATACGCGCGGCAGTGGAGGTGGCGGTGGCGGTGGCAGTGATGGGGGCGGTGGCGGTGGCGGTGACCGTGAAGGGGTGATGGTGGTGGCGGTAATGGTGGCGGTGGCGGGGACAGGGTCGGTGGCGGTGGTGGTGGCAGTGGCGGTGACGTGGGCGGGGGCGGTTGCGGAAGTGAGGGCGATGCTGCTGGTGGAGAAGAATCGGTGGCTTCAGAGGGAGGTGGAGGTGAGGACAGGGCTGGGGTGCAGCAGAGGGGGGGAAGGTAAATATTTTGACGAGAGCATGGACGTGGGTGTAGGCGGGAGGAGAAGTGAATGCATGGATGATTAGGAAGTGAGGTTGGGCGTGGGCTCTAGGGGGGCGAGAGAGGGGTGCAGAGGTGTGTGATGGACGAGAATGTGGTTGTGGGCGTGGAAAGGCGCGGCGAATGCGCGAACGATGGGGTGGAACGTAGATATGGGCATGGCAAGGGGGTGATTGCGTGATTGAGGACGCGTAGAAAAGCGTGGACAATCGGGTACGGGCGTGGGCGGAAGGGACGCGAATGCGTGGACGTGGGCGTGGACGTGGGCGTGGACGTGGGCGTGGACGTGGGCGTGGACGTGGGCGTGGACGTGGGCGTGGACGTGGGCGTGAACATGGGGGCATGGGCATGGAGATGGGGAGAGGAAACGTGGACTTGGGGTAGGGGCATAAGCGGAGGGGAAGCGCATCCGTTGACAAGGGCGGTGGCGTGGGTGGAAGAGATTTGGAGGGGTAGGCGGATGCTTGGAAGTGGGCGTGGGCGTAAGCCGAATGGGCGGGGAGAGTGGGCAGAGGAGAGGTGAATGTTTGGACGAGGCGAGGACGAGGACCTGAGCAAGGGCCTGCAGGGAGAGGCAAGGGCACGAGTGATAACTGGGTGGACGTAGGCGTAGTCGGAGGCGTGGGGAGGTCAGGCGATTGCGTGGGCGAAGGCGTGCCATGGAGGTGGATCTGGGCTGAGACGTGTGCACACGAGGAAGCGTTAGCGACTCGTGGGCGGCCGCGAACTTCAGGGTGTTTTTTCTGGAAAACTGGCTGTAATTAGAGTAGAGCAAATCTTTGCGAATAAAGAACCTTGAGGCAACGAAGTAAAAACGTGATTTTAACAAAAGCGTAACAAATATCGACTCAACTTTATGTCCTTAATATTCCTTTGCGGCAGTGGTTACCAACTCAACTTAAACCTACAACAATTTTTAGAAAAACAGACACGAAGTTTCCACGGAAACGAGTTAGTAAAATTGTTCTAAAAGTAAATAATAACCAGAAAATACAGATAAAATGCAAAAATGTAATAATACAATATGTTAATGATAATATCACATATTTAAAAATAAATTTGAATATATACACAAATATATGAGACTCAAAATATATAACCGATACCATAAGCTCGATTTCATTTCCAATGCTAATGTGTTTTTTTATTCCTTTTTTCTTGACAAGTTCAGTAATTTTTAGAAAAAATATTGGTCACGGCAGCCCACAAATCATACGTTGATTTAGTGATTTTCTTGGTTGTGATTTTTGAAGGTTAGCAATACTTAAAAACCTTGTTCACGAAGTTACGTGGTATACAAACGTAAGAAAGCTTAAGACGGTTCGAAGGTCTTTTTGTAACAGAACCATAAAGGTTAAAGCAGATTAAAATGGAACTTCTAAATTACGGGATCGAAAATGATATTAATGACATGTTTCTATTGTAAAATTTCCGTGTTCTTGTGACAGAAACAAAAATTCGGATAGAGTTGTCTTCACTTAAAAATTAAAATTATAGAGATAGTAATCGAAATCTACGAATTAGAATTGCAATTTTAACAAAGTGATTTGAATCGTGAATGAAATATATTGCATTGATACCCCACCTTGCTAGCCCCAAAATTTCCGTAGGGGTTTGAAAATATTTGTTTGAATTAAAATTATAGTTGATAAATTGAGGTTTTTGTCAATGGAATCATTTGGAAATCTCGAAAAAATCAAGTATTCATATGCAAGCTAATATCTTTGGTGAAAGCTGGGTTTTCCATTTGAGCAATAAGAAAATGAGACATATTTCGATAAAAATGGAGATGTTAACATTTACAAATACCACATGGCTTGCTGTAGCTTATCCGGCGACTGCCCTTTAATAGAAAGCTACATTGCTACCGTAACAATAAAACAATGGAAGTATTTGTGATGGAATACTATCAAGCGAATTAATAAAAAATCTCACTAGTAAATTTACTTTGGTAGAACACAGATAAGGCGACATCGAATATGACGGAATGGCCTTCAGACCCGTGGATAGAGTCGTGGGCATTGCACTTGTCAAAAGTCCCTGTCGTGGTAGCGCTCTGAGAGAGAAGAATACCTCAAGTGGGCACGAGTCGAAATGTCACTGTATAATATTTACTGACCTGATAAACAAATGAACGACTGGATGAATGAAAGTATAAAACTACACTCTAGCTTAACATTTTAAATGCCCCACAGTCATTTAAAGAACACTACAAAATTAGTGTTATAATCATTAGAATTGTTACGTCGCGCTTATCACGTCGCGCATAACTTTCGTATACCTAAGTGTTGGGTCGGAAAGGTCGAAAGTGACGGGTTTTCATTGAGAGGAAATGAGACCACATAATGAATTAATTGATAAGACAGTAAAGGAGAGATATTTGCTGTAGTTAGGTTTTGAAATAAATTTTTACACATTTACATTTTTCTTCTCTTTTACACGTTTAAAATGATTTCGGAATTTCATAAATTTGAAATGATTAAAACTGTTTACAAAATTTACTTATTTAAAATATACTTCCGTTACTAGTTTCTCCTGATAGTTCGTATTCAGTCTGGTTCGTAGTGTTAATCAGAACCACGTATCAGTTAGTAGAAAAAAATAATTGCAGGTTAGAGACCGGCTTAGGTGATAGATTAGGGCTTTAACTGATATCTCTGCAGTGTCTCTGGCCGGAAGATCCTGCATGCACTACACTACCACGCATGTCGGGAGTTTACTGTTTGTTCCGGCTGGGCGACGGTTTAGGAGGGTGGTGGATCTCGCCAACCAGCAGGGAAGATCACAGCCACCTTCAGCGATAAAAACATGTACTATAGTTACGGAGCTAATGACCTTACCGGAAGCACTAATTAATCTATCAAACACGTTTGGTGATTGTGACCACTACTTCATTTTACATAGGAACTTACAAATGCCCCAGAGGCTAAATAATATTGAATGAGTAAATTAATAAATGAATAAGTTAATGAATGAATTCAAATCCTCGCCAAACATTTTCAACGGCCTACAATACTCTCGTGCGCTCACAATAGAATAACCTTCAACCTTTTGTTTACTCCACGCAACGCTCACCGGGGTTGATGGGGCGTGTATCGGCTCTCGCGCGCGCGTGCGTGCGTGTGTGTGAACGTCTCACGCGTGCTGTCGAACAGAGGGCCGCAGCGGGCGCGTCGGGGTTCGAACCTGACCGGCGTGCGGATGGGCGGCGGCTGGCGCGCGTCCAGCCCCGGGGCGACGCGGCGCGGCCACCTGGATTCGCGCGCCGGACGTGCGCCGCCGCACGGATGGCCGCCTGAAGCGCGAATGGCGAACCGTTTCCCGTTACGCGCCCCTGCGGCACACCTGAGAGCGGAGCAAATGGCGCGCGGCCACGTGATGCCGAAGCCTGATTGGTCATGTTTTCTAATCGGGTGATTGGGAAGAAATGGGACGTCGCGTTCCAGGGATCACTGGGAAGAAATATGAGGGAAGAATTGTGTAATGCGAAGGTCAAGAGAGTGAGAGAAGACGGCTCTTTTAAGCCTTTTAGATAATATAAAAGCTTATTATATCTGGATTACATCATACTGTTCTATTTTCTTTCCAAAAGTTCATTAATAATGTGGAAGGAAAACTCTTTTAACCTTGTAAAAAGGGGCACGAATTTTTACATTTGAAGGAAGAAAAAAAAGATCAAATAACTGCCAGACTCAGACGGCAGAAACGATAAAAGATAGGTTGTTTATTGAACTTCCTAAAATATAGGAATTTATAAAAACATTTAAAATTCATACACATGATACTTGGTGATAATTTCCAACTATGCACCCCGGCTCACCTGAGAGCACAGGAAATGGCGCGCGTCCATATGATTTCGAATGGATTGGTCATGTTTTCAAAATCGGGTGTTTGGAAAGAAATGGGAAGTCGAATTCCAGGAACCACTGGGAAGAAAAATAGAGTGACAATTGGGAGATGGGAAAGCCAAACGAGTGAGAAAAGGCGGTTCTTGGAAGCGTTTTAGGTAATATAAAGACATAATATATCTGGATTACATCGCAGTATTCTATTTTTCTTCAAGTTCTTTAATAATTTCGAAGCGTGATTGGCCCAGGGACCACTGGAAAGGAAGATGGGATGGGAATTGTTCGATGGGGAGGTCAATAAAGAGGGAAGAAACGGTACTTGGAAGCTTTTTACATAATCTAAACGCATAACATACAAGGATACTATCGCTCTACTCTTCTTTTACAAACAGGGCCATCTTTAGGCACAGGCAGACGAGGCTCGTGCCTCAGGGCCGCCATGTTCAAAAGGCCCCCACAGATAATAAAAAAATATAACAAAACTGAACTAGCGTGCGAAACTACGTAAAGTACCATTGACAAATGCTTAGTTTGTTTTTTACTGAGATCTTATTATGTAAATATTGCTTGTGTTGTTTTTTAATCATATTTTATTATGTTACTATTGTTAGAGTTATTAGTAAAATATTACTATAAAAAATACAGAGATTAAAGATACTATTCAATTCCGTTTATCTAATTTTTTACAAATCCTTCCTTACCTTAAAAAGAGGAATCAAAATGTTTATTAACTGTGTAATATTCAATTTTTAATAACTTATGATCGCCTGAACGTACTTTGTTGAACTAAGAATTAGGGGCCCCCGAAATCTCTGAGTGCCTCGGGTACTTTCAAACCCAAAGACGGCCCTGTTTACAAATACTCTTATAATGTATTGGTAACGATTTCCCGTTTCGCACGCCTGCAGCACATCTGATGTGGAGAAAATGGCGTGATTCCGCATGATTTCAAAGCCTCATTGGTCATGTTTTCTAATTGGTTGTTTGAGGAGAAATGGGAAGTCTCATGTCAGGGACCATCGGGAATAAAGATAGGGTGACAACTGACAGATGAAAAGGTCAGGAGAGTGAGATGGGAGGGAACTTGGAAGCCTTTTACATAATGTATGGGCGTAAAGTATTATATCGCCGAATTCTCTTTTTCTTCTAGAAATACATTCATAATTTCCCATAAATCATGCAACCTACTAAAAAGGGGGCACGCAAATACACAAATATGACCTTTATAAAGTGTAAGGGGTAATCATTTATTTTAATGTTTACATTCGGCGCATCCAAGATGGGAGGAATTATTGCAATTTCACGTGATATCAGTGAATTAATGCTAGTTTTCCAATTAAATTACAATATATTATAATTTGTAGTAAATAATTATATTAGTATTTGTAGTAAATATTGGAAGTCGCAACCTACAATACATTAATTAGGCGTGAGTTAGAGTCCTTGGACATTAATTAGAAGCAGAACCTAGTGTAAATCGATTGCTTCAAACCGCAAAAAAACTCTTCAAAAACTTCATGGACTCCACAGCTTAAAATATCACCTTTTGTGTCTAATTTAGACAATTACACTCTAATACATACTTGAATATTTGAATTAAATAAATAATTCAAATAGTGTCAAGAAGTCGGCAATCAGTATGATAATTGGTAACCTACAAATCAATTGTTAAAAACTACTTATCAATGAAATAAAAAAATGCTGGAAAACACGTTAACTGGAATAAATAATACCATGCTGACTATTCCTTACGAATAGATCCAACTTCAATTCAGCAATGACATTATTTTGTTTAACAATAATATTAATTTTTAGGTTCTGCACACTGCAGGCTGTGTTGCAGGTTAGAGGAATTCACGGGCCTGCAAATGTAGACTTTCTACCCTACCTCAAACAATACAAATAACTAAATAAATAAACGAAAACTTAAATCGTAAAACTACGTGCTCTGAATCTGTGACAGTAGAGAGTATGGCTTCAGTCGAACTGTTAGAGGCAGGGCAAACAATTCATCGACATGAATAAATACCAAGAACAATATAGAAAACATACTATTAAACAGAATACGTATTTCTTACTATAAAGGAAAAGCCAATGAAGATCTCATGTATCTATGATCGACATCGCGAGTACCGGAGGGCTGAAGAATTCATGTTAAGCGAATCGTTAACTGAGAACCGTAGGGAGAACACGAGAGCTTTTCTCCAGTGCGTCAAGTGCATTGCGCTGTGGTTTACGCGTGATGCCTGAAGGAGCAGAGAAAGCGAGTGCTGAGTTACCTCTGCTGTAGCACTTTTCCCCTGCTCCCCCATCCCCACTCAACGTTAGCGGCTGCTCATGCTACTTGGAGAGGCGCGCGGGGAGGGTGAGGGGAGTAGTCGCATCGGATGGACTGTGAGTGAGAAAGGAGGCGGAGGTGAAGATTGTAGAGGATTGTAGAGTATAAATATAAAAATTAAAAGAAACAATACACTTAAATACATAATACAAATAAACAAATGAAAATAAAATAAAAAACAAATAGATAAGTATAAAAAATAGGTGAAATTTGTCCATCTCTACTCATTATCCATTCCTTCACTTCACTGCAAGACCCTTCGGGACCCAGTGATTAATACATTAACGGTAAATGTACTGCACCTTGCCCTCAATTTATTAGCCTTTCCTTGTTCTGAAAAACCTCCCAGAACTTCACTGCACTTCAATGCATTCTACACGTGCGCTCTTGAAAACTCTTGAACGCACAACTTGAGTAATTCTGCGAAGAAAACACTAGCACTTCTGCAAGTGTTTTATTCCAGTTAATGATTCTTTCCACAAAGCTGAATTTTCCAATATTTGTTCTTTGCTTCCTACACTTTACTTTGTGAAGTGGTCACCCCTAATTAAGTAACATTACATTTCAAGTCTTTCATTGATAGCTTCCCATTCCGTTGCTCTGAGTACCATTTGAAGAGGGTACAGAGTCGTGCTGCCTTTCTAGGTATAACTAACGATTCACAATTAACATTCATCCCATTGCTTCTGTTCGCGAACTTAAGAGACTTTTTTCTGCAGTGAGTGTAAATGTGAACAGATGATGAGATCGAACTCGAGAATGAGGCTTGCTGAGGGGACGATGGTGTGAGCGAGGAAGTCGTTAGAGGGCAACGGGGTCAAGGTGTGGGATGCACACAGTGAAGCGAAGCGGTATAAGCGGAGAGGAACTAAGCGAAGAGAGGCAGGTCAGTGCAGGGCCTGGGGAAGGGCGAGGTTGAAGGAGTGGGGAGTGTAGAGTTATACAGTAATCCCTCATCATTCGCGAGAGTTGGGTTCCAAAAGAGCTTCGTGAATGTCCAAATCCGCGAATGTTGAGTCTATCTTTTAATGAAAAAAGGTGGATTAGCTTCCTGGATGCCGAAAAACTAAAAAAGAAAAATATATATGATTGACAATTGCAGAAGAATTGAGAGCTACAAACAGGATTAACAATTAGCATTCCAAAGATTAGAAATAAAACAATATTTGAAAGTTTTCAAAGTTGAATGTGATTAGATGTACTATTTGGTATCGTTTTCGTTTCATCACCCTCCTCGTTGTTCTAATATTTCTATGTTGAAGAGTTGCTGCTTCTATTTCTCTTTTAAATTTCCAAGTTATTTCAATGTTCGGATCACATTAGAATGCCCTTTCTACCAGAGCTTGTTGAAGTTTTAGAATGTCATTAACAGTTCTGACATTGAAGTTGCTCCAGGACGCAGTATCGCTTCCGTTACTTCATCAATACTTTCAAGGTGTTCTTCGCTGATGATTTCCTGATGAAACTTTACTTCAGTGAGGTCATTATAATGCCAAAATCCTTACCTTCAACTTGACCCAACGGAATTTGACAACGGAACAGTGGAACTGACATTCCAAATTCAACATTTTTGCAGAACTTGATATTTTGAGCTCCAGTGTCTTCCGAGTTCGGTTTCCGGGATGACGCTGATAAAGGAAATGCAATGTGCTCGCTTTCAAAAAAATGTAATACAGCAAAAAGCCGCACTCGCAAATGTTGAAGTCGCAAATGGTAAAAACAGCAGCATTTCTCTTATAGCGAATGTTTGGAACACGCGAATAGCAAATTTCTGGGATGTCGAGGGATTACTGTACTCCGATTTAAATGTTCCTTCAAGGTCACAAGTTGAAAGCGGAAAGAGGGGAGGACCCTCAAACAATCGGGAGCTTAATACCAAAACTTTTAGTCGTAACGATGCTCTCGATTGGATAACAGTGACCCCCCCCCTCTCCTTCCAGCTCGTGACATTTAAGAGACACTACGTTTAAGTCGGAGTATAGGAGAATTCTCTATCGGACCCTACAAATATAGGCTGTCTTTACGTCACTTGAGTTGTCACCAGTGCTGCACATTTTTAAGTACGCTCGTGGAATAATAGTGCAATTTTATGTCAATATTACTATGATTTCGACCGTCCGGAAGACGTTATTTCGTTGGCTGACTTATCAACATTGTCCATTATTGTTTTGTAGTTTGGAGACATTTCAGCAATGTACTAAGCCACTCGCCTTTGAATGGAAAAAATAAAAAAAGATAGGTTAAGCAGAAAATATATTTAATCTTTTTAATTTTCTGTTATGAATCTAGGATATTCAACACCGTATATTTTTGTTTGTCCCCTCAGTTTTTTTGGATGAATATTTCGAAAAGCTTAGGTACGTAATTCGTTTGTTATTCATTGCAATAATATTGTTTAAAAAGCGTTAATTTCCTGCAAGTTTCAGCGTTAGCAAACCTAAGAAAATTGCAGAAGGGATGTCGGAAATACAAATATCTAACCACATGTAATATTGAAAATAAAAGACAATTCTTGAAAAAATATTTCACTTCATTTCGAGGTACTCCCATATCAGCCATCTTCTCCAATTTTGTTACCAATTTTTGAAAAAAAAGGCAGAATCATATTCATGAAAATACGGTATTTTCCATTTAAAAAGTACTCAAAATTTAAAAAGAAATCCATGTACAGTAAATAAACATAAACTCATAGCGCAAACTGTTGTTGAAGTAGGTTTTCAGCATTCCATTTGCATCAACATCTTTAAAACTGGGATTATTTGATTGGGGGCGGGATTTCTCAATGTAGAATTATACACGTGGAAACACACGTAGAATAATGCTACAGAGGAAAAGTTGCTCTCGGGATTGCGAATTAACGGTCATCCAGACATGTATCTGAGGGCAAATGCAGAGTTTTTTTGTTGTTTTTCATGCTGCGTACATTGCTTAAAGCGCTGTTGTATTCAGCATTGTCAGTATTATGTTTACAGCACTAATAAAACAATATAATTAACTACAAATGACTAAATCTTTTTTATAAAAAATAAATTAGAACTGCATAAGAAATTTTGCCAAGGCACACTTTAAAAAAAAAAAGTCCAAATAGTAATGTACGATACTGGTTTATAATTGAAATTGTGTAATTGAGTTTGATAACAGGTTTTTCTCGACAAATGAAATGTATGTATTTATAATGTAATATTTAAAGATTAAAGTTTTTGCCAGACTAAAAATAAAATGTTCACTGCTGTAAAAAAATTAAAATTTTGTGTGAAAAATGTCAGACAATACGCAGCCAACAATCGTAAGTAGGTAAATATTTCCACAATCGTATCTGAGTACTCTGTTGGCCAAATAATGCCATAAGTGATACACAATTCTAAAAAAATTAGGGGTTTGATTAAAAAAAAGTATTTTAATGGAATTGTAAAATAATTTTCAGTTTTATTTGGATGTTATCTGAAATGAGCCAATTTTGTTCTTACATTCGTAATTTTTAATAACACGTTGCACTACTTTATGTCCCTGATCTTCTGTAAGTGCCCTATATTCCCTGTAGTACTGCAGCGAGCTGCGCCGCAATCGTACTGGGTGGTAAAAGAGATGTGTGTATAAAAAACGAAGAAGTACTCCGTTGCATTTTGCTCGTTACATTTATCAAGAACACAATCATGAGACTAGCGCTGCCCGAACGCTGTAGTTTTTCTTCACGCACGACTTCCAATTGCCACTCCTCCTCACAGACGCGCCTCGAACGGCAACCTCGTTCCAAAGGCAACGCCAACGCACTCTCTCGCAACCCTGCTCCAGACGACGACGACGTTCTTATAATTCGAAGAAAAGTGCCATAAACATGGGACACTGTTTAAAGTTTTTATGAGGCGAGGAGCGAAGCGGAAAACAATAACCGGCGAACGTTCATTTCCTTTTGGAACTCAATTTAAAGATTCCTCGCCCCGCCCACTTCTTCGCCTCGCCACCGCGCGCGCTCGTCTCGCCGTCGAAAGGCGAAAGTGGAGGAGGAGGAGGGTGAAGGAGCAAGTGGCGATACGCCGGGCTTCAGTTGAGATTGGGGGAAAAGTGGAGGGTGGGTGGGGGGCGCGAACGCTCTGTGAAGTTTCAGTCTCCGCCGGCGCCAGCCACTGTTGTCGTCAAAGAGAGAGGGGAAATCGCTGTGGAGATGGGAGAAGCGCGAGAGATCTTCAGGCGAGGAAGAGGGGGGAGAGGGAGGATGTGGTAATGTGAAAATGGGAGGTCGAGGAGTTGTTCAGACGAAGAATCGATTTTGAAATAAGACGAATGTAAATTCGAAATGTTTGAGGTGACGGTAAGCATACTGAGTAAGTATTAAGTGTCAAATTCGAAAGATTGTGCACAGGAAGATAAGAAAAAGAACAGTTTAATGCATGTAGACAGAGAGGAATTGAACTTGGAAAATAACAATAGAGCGTACAGAGCAGTTTAGGAATAAAATGAAAATATTAAACGAGTTCACTGTACATATGAATCAGACCACGCAAACCGCGAGAAGATGTAATGAGAGATGGAAAATCCCACGTAAAACCTCATACCAATGAGCAGAAACGATGAAGAAGTAGTTAATTTCATAACTGGGAATTACTTAGCTTTAAAAGGCCGAGTTATAGCGATCATAATGTGTCAGTGAATAAGCAAGGACATATAAATTGGGTTGACAATGAGATACTGTTAGGTGCGATAGACAAGGGGTCCGGTGGTATGAAGTGAATGGCTTGGGAATGAGGACATTGACAGGATGAGATGAAATGAACTACAGCAGGAAAAACTATTCAAGTTAAGGCTGGTTGAGGTAGACAAAAACGAAGAGTAAAAAGAAAAAGGCTGCAGACCGCGGTGTACCCTAACCTTGCAGTGTTGAAGCGCAAGAGAAACGAAGTTAAAACCGTCCAGGTAGGGAGGAAGCAGAACTGAGGTAAGGACTCCAGACGCGGCACAAGTGCTCGGCGTAGGAAAATTCACAGCCGTTTCCCTGAGACAGGAAATCAAGCAGGAAGCAGCCGCGAGTGCAAGAGCGGTAGGTAAGCCGGGAGCGAGATGGAAACAACTGTTTAAAGCGAGAGCGAGGGCGGGCGGGAAGCAGGGGCGGGTAGGAAGGCCGTCGGCGGGTAACTTGGCACGATTCGGCGACGAGAGGGCGGCGGAAGGGGTGGGAGAGTGGCTCAGCGGGAGAGAGAGGGAGGGGGAGGGAATGTGCCAAGCTGCGTATTGCGTTAGGGCGGACGGGGCGACAACTTCGCCGACGGGACAGGCCGCTTGCGAGGAAGCCGTCGAAATTGGGGAAATGACAAAAGAAAATTGTGCACCGAAGGCTGCGACTTCGCAGAAATTGAAGAAGGGGAGAGGGGAATCGACGGAAAGAAAGCGGGGAAAGAAAGACGGGAATGGAAAGAATGGGTGTGGTGGATGTGTCAATGTATCGTGAAGATGAGGTGTGTCAGACTACAGGAGTGACTGACTCGCAAGTGGGTGTATTTGCAGTTGTTTTTGGTAAGATAAAGTTTGCATTGGAATGAAAACCCAGGTTACTTCGTTTCAGGGGGTTAATTGTGACTCTTGATTACAAATCTTTTCTTATTTTTACAAATTACTAAACGTAGTAGAAATTTAAATATACACGAGTACATTCTAATTGCCTGAATGTGATTCTCTTCTGAAATAATTCGTCTTCTGTAAATAAAAGAGTGGAAAATAATTTTATAGCACTATTCAACGTGTATTAGAAGTCCTATTGGAACACTTGTGTGAGAAATCTTCAAATATTACAATAATTGTTCTAATATTATTTTTTGAAAACCACGCGTTGGCGATTACAAATCTATATTTGTGCGAATGTCGATCATTACAACAAATGATAAGATGTATCAAAATCAGAGCAATAACGAGAGGGAACATTTTAATTTGACACCATGTTTAAATACACGCAAATAAGCGATATAACACCCTCATGGGTTTTGTGAATGTATAACTTGTTATTCAATATTTTTTCATGCTTTAAACATTTATCAGTTACTTACCTTTCTTACGAAAGCTGACACTTCTAATTGCAGGAATTTCAATAAAAGCTGACAATTCTATGATTCAGTTCTAGGTCATTCAGATCCAGGTCATTCTATGATTCAGAGTTACATCAACTCCACCCACCTGAAAAGAAAGCAAAATGGATAATTACTGCGCTTTTCTGACCTGCAATGTCAGTCACAAAAGTAATAATCACTTTAACACTTAGCGTATCATAGTTGTACCCGCAATTGTATACTCGACAATCGGATGTCTATCTGCAAGGATTGCGGATAAATGTGTGACGCACAACTCAAATTAGGAAATTTTGAGCAGAAACTTGGAAAATAAGTCAGGTAAGATCTACTTGCACCGTTATTAAAGTCATGAAGACTTTTTTTTTTATTTGGGGGTTACTTTACATGAAGCTCTTGTAACATTGTCAACATTTCTTGAATATGGCTGCAACCCTCAACGACCACTCCATTAAAAAATATAGACCCCCATGAATCGTATCACGGACTCCAAACCATGCGGAGGGAGACTTTGTATGAACATCTTCCATTTTTGGGAATGATTCTCAATAAAGTTTGGGTTGCAAACCTTCATGATACGTTTCAACGTATTTAATGGTAATTTATCTCCAAAGAAAATAGCATTTTTTTCGTTTCATTAACATTGTATAGGAACAATTCGCTACTGAGAATGGCACTCAAAAATAAAGCGCCAAAGTAGTGTCAGTATTGGTCTTCTCTACAATTATCGCCACACTTCGCATCAGTTCAAGAATAGAGAGGAGAGAAAGAGATCAGGATAATAAGAGACGGACAAAGAGGAGAGAAAAGAGAGAGAGGAGAGAGAATGATGATTGAAGTGAGGGGAAGTGAATGAGCGAGTGAAAGAGAGAGAAAGGGAATAATAAAGGGGTAGGGAGATAAAGAAATATAGATACAGGAAGCGAAATCTAAGAAGAGAGAGAAAGGTAGAGAGTGTACGGGTAAAATAAAACGTTAAAGAAGAGAATGAAATATAAAAGCAAGAAAGAGAATAAAAACTCAAAACGTATCAAATTTCATTCGGTGTTTTCCATGGTACTCTAAATCTGCTTTCATTTTACCCTCCAATAACTTCCTTTTTAAACTTTTCCTGTGCTGTTATTCAGATTTCACATCATGTCCTCCTCCTGACGCTACAACTTCATCAACCTGAAACAAAAGGTCAAAGGACTTCACCAATATGATAACAGGGCATCGAAATGAAAACATTATCAATGACGGACCGCAAAAATCTCTTCCAAAACTTCATGGACTTTCACAGTTTGAAATACATCGTAATGACATCGTCAAACACACAGCCTCAATGCATTCTAATGAAGTTGCGAGTTGGAATGGAAAATTTCGATTGGAAAGGCAAAACTGACCCTTCAATATAACAGTACGATTTTTCAGACGCGAGAGTACGTGGTCAGATATGCAAAACAACTTACCACTTTTTGCGATCCAACAAATTTCAGATCGTCTATTCGAGTCATGTAAATAATGACCGCTACAACAAATAATGACTATTAAAATATAAAATATTTTTATTTATTTATTTATTTGCCCTTTGCACTTTCAGTGCTGCAGAACTATCCTTCTTAGAGTTATAGGATGTTAGGAATCATCTTAATTCAGCATTTTTTACGGTTTCTCCCCACTTCCATGACCCTCTGTACATAGAATATAACGGGATATCTTAGATGGTCGTATGTCTACAAGAGAGGGTGAAGATAGCGTGGCAAGCGTCATGCTTCAACCGGACACTTTTTATCCAATATTTACGTTAATTAAGCCAGTAAATATTGGAACTCATTTGGAAAGAAGGGCTGAGTGAACCTTAGGATCGCGCTGAATGGGTGATCACCGGATACAAATCTCCAGCCATGCTTTAATTTGAACCCGGGAAAATGTAAATCATTCATCCTCAAAAAATGTAATGACGATGATGAAAACTGACTGAAAATATGATACATAAATTTAAAAAAACATTATGAATGAAACGTACTGAAATATACCTTTCTCAACGTCTCATCAAAAGCGTGGCTGTAATCATGTCCTGTTCCAAATTTATTAAGATTTGGGCGCCAGAAACAGGTTACATGAATTACTATCAAAGTTTTTCTATCTGATTTAAACAAAAATTATCTAAACATCCAGCTAGCTTGGGTCGATGGGTCCGGATACAAATACTCGCTATCGCCTCGATAGCCGATTACCTGATCTGCCAACTATACAGTATGGCGTGGAATCTGAAATGTAATAATTATGCTTTCAACTAATTAAAAATTATGATTGACAAATGAAAAAAACTCTTTTCTTTTCCAAAGAACAAATTCAACAATTTATTTAACTTTTAAATTAAAACAATTAATTAGATGGTCATGACCCCTTTTGAATAAATTGTCTCTTTTATACTGCAGTATTTTTTACCGTTTTTGCATGCCAACGCTCCGTAGTCGCTTCTCACTGGGCCGTTGTTAATTCCAAGTTCCGCTTCTCTCTTCCGGTCTTGCGCCGCCGCTGACACGTCCAGTCCACACTGGCCTAAACTATCTGTTAGTCTTGTCCGACGCTCCCGGTTCCTAATCTCTCCCACCGGTTATGTAGACTATTGAAGTCCAACTGCAATGTCCGAAAATCTGAACAAGTCCTCCGAAAATCACTTCTGGTAATTATTTCAAAGTCCGAAAACAAACTATCACCTTCTCTCACAAGACAAAGTCCGAAAACAAGCTATACAAGTCTCACTTTCCCACTATATTGCCTACAAACGATCTTTACGCTACGGCACCCAGAGTCAGAATGTTCGATCATATACTCCACGACACCCAGAGACGGAATGTACGATCTTCACTCTACGACACCCCGAGTCAGAATCTACGATCTTCACTCTATGACACCCGAGTCAGAATGTTCGATCTATACTCCACGACACCCAGAGACGGAATGTACGATCTTCACTCTACGACACCCCGAGTCAGAATGTTCGATCTATACTCCACGACACCCAGAGACGGAATGTACGATCTTCACTCCACGGACACCCCGAGTCAGAATCTCCTGTTTAATGCATTTTTAAACCCTTCATGGCTCGGTAGGCGTCCATCCTTCTATTATTCAAAACACGGCGGCAACATTAGACTATCTGATCTTTTATAGCCAACCCGTGCGTCTCTTACACATCCGAGTAGCCGTGACTTCCGTCAGTCATTCGTTTTTTGCAACCAATTATATCTTAGGTTCTTCAGCCATCTAGCCGGCGTCCTGACGTCATCAAGGCCCGGAATAGTTTGTTGACCTTGCCAACCTCTGCGCCGCCGTTGCTAAGGCCGCATACCGCCATATTGAATCCCCATTTATCTTACCCCATGTATAACTAACATCATTAAATAAAACCTATCATATTCTGGTATATCACAGTACCTTCAATGAGAAGTAACAAAATTTGCATTTAGAACTTTTGAATATTGTTTAACAAAAAACGGTGTAGATAACATTAAAAAATATAAGAAAATTGAGAACATAGAATCACGGTATGTGAAATATTTGCACAGAACAAATGTTGGTTCTTTATGCACACAATGTGGATTGTGCTGACATAGTGAAATAGTACACTTTAAAATGCATCTTTGTCATTCAACGGAAAAAAATGTGAAAGGAATCTTATTTGATCGCTGAAAAGGCTGTCACAACGCTGAAGAGATTGGGTCAGGGTTATCGCTTCTGAAGTTATTTAGCCCGCAGAGATGAGCTCCTTGCAATTGCTAAAATGAAAAAGTTTGAGAGTGGAATTATTCCTGGCAGCGCACGAGAAAACACGATTATGTAAATATCTCACGACAAAAAAATCTCTAAAATTGTCTCAGAGTTCAATCCCAAAAGATCCAACTTTAGGGAGAAAACTTCACAGGATTACGAGGATCCACTTGCTATGTTATGAGCGACCGTAGCACAAAAGTAAAGAAATTAATACTCAATTTACAGATGCTGATTCTTTTTCGAAAGAGTAAAAAATAAATGAATTTATATTTTTTTCTGACTATCGGTAAATAATATTTGACAAAATTTACTTTATTTTTCATTCATTCTTTCTTTGACTGATTGAAGCTAATGATGTCAATACGGTTCATTTCAGTATAAATACTCGCAACTGAATTAATTTAATGTGTAATGGAGAGCGGAATGCAAAGCTCGTCCAATTTAGTAACGCAATGAAGTACAATAGATTTGTAAATTTGCCGTTGGATGTGGAATTTAATTTATTTTTGTTTAACCAATATTCATGCATTGTTAATACTTAATCACATTTACGTTATACGAATATTTATACATTACAATTTTAACCCGATTTGAAGTAAATAATTTAAAACCAATGTAACAATTAACACTAAATAATAACATATTATAAGTTACAATAATTTGTAAATTCGTCTTTTTATAAAAAAAATATCACACAGAATAAAATGTTTACCAGATTTCCCAAATATTTTCAAGTTTTGCCGATATTGCCAGCTTTGTTAAGGTTTCCAAATGCTCCATTGATTAACTAATCATTCCGTGCATCACGTTCTATCGTCACTAATCCCGTAAGTGTAGTGTACGTGTTTTCCTCGAGATGTAACGGGTATTATCCCCCGTTGGATGAAGAGATCCAGAGCCGATCTACCGTCATGTAACGGGCTTTCCCTCGAACAGGTATCTCCCACCAGCGGAGAACCGCCCCAGTCGGGACAAGTTCTAAGATCCCGAGAGATTTCCCGGCATGTGAGGTGAGGTACTGTAGTGAATGAAAACGTGTGTGTAAGGCGATAGGATAGCACGAGGAAAAGGAACGAAACATCGCACGTGGTCCATGGCCCGTTCGTTAGGGTACTGTTCCGGCATTCGCCTGGTATCTATCGCAGAAACCACGGAAAACTACCGATCAGAGCAGCCGGCGGCTGAAATTCTTCTCCAGACAGGGACTGAATTCCACTTTGCTATCTAACTAGTATCGAAAATCTTTCCACCAATTCGAAGAGTTTGCAATTGAGAGTTAGTATTTGACTTGCAAGACAGGGAAGATGTCTTTTAATTCCCCGCAATCCTAATGATATTTTTAAGAGAGCGCCTGCTCTAGTGGAGTGTACGACTGCGGTAGTTGAGTGGCAATATCGTTGCCTTTACAACATCGTTGACCGAGATGTTCTAGGGTTCTAGGGACTTCCCATAGTTACGGATACAAGATAGAAGCTACGAGGTACGTCACAAGCTTCGTACACACTTGTCAGGAATTCAATCCCTAACTGGAGAACAATTCTACCGGTCGGTGGCTTTGATCGGTAGTATTTCATGTTTTCTCCTAACAACACCTCGTGAAGTCTGGTAAAGTACCCAACAAATGCGTCAGGCATCACGCACAAACGTCCTTTCATATTCTTGTTCCCTCTTCCGATCTTATACATAAAATTACAGTGATGCGCAATACACTATCAATAGATCAGTTGATCAGTCAGGAGCTTAGAGTTTACCCCATTTCAGGCAGTGCTCTTTTGGGGAGAAAATATCTCTGCCGATGTGTACGATGGCGGGCGTGTATCATGTTCCAGGAAGGAAACAACCACCTCGCGGTATATAATGCTTATTACCTTTCGGGACCAATAATGTATGAAGTTGATGCTCTGGGAATCACACTCTATGTAAAGGGTAATTTCTATGGTTTCTTTCGGATGCTGTTATTTCCAAGTAAATAACAACGTTTTCTAAACCGGGCCCAGGCTTTCCTCACCTACTTCACATTCCAACTTTCACTCTTCCAGGTGGACAAATACCTTTTGTATTTTATCGCAATGTCTTCAATGTACTTTTCCATGACAAGGGAGGACTGCGACTGTACTGGGAGAATGTGCATCCCAAGGCTCAACCCGGTATGAAGCGTCATATGATGACGGTATCATAAGAGGAGGAAGAATAAGAAAAAGAAGAAGCAGGAGAACAAGGAGGAGGTCGCTTGCCGACAGGTAAATCGGCGCCGGATCTCACCATCCAGAGGGGAAATTATCACCGGCCTCTCCCGAGAAAAAATGCAACCACACTTACCAACCGCTAATGACCTTAGCAGTTGACGCGCCAGGAATTAATCAACCAAAAGACTTTAAGACACCAGGTCACGAATGAAAACCAGCATAACTAATTTATAATTTTTATTTCATTTTGGTTTGTTTTCCGCCCACTGTGTGCGCCACACTTTCGGCCCACTGTGTTCGCGTGGCGCGGGTGCAGGGCACACATGCTCACATGTGGAGCGCGGGGCGCGGGCCAGCTGCACGCAGGTGCCTGGCAGAGCGCTCGTTGCTTTGTATCCCGCCGCCGCCGCCCCCGCCCACCTTCCCAGTCTCCGTCCGCCGATCTCCTCCGGGAGCGCCTGGTCGCGTCGTCTCAGGTTCGCAGGCAGCTGCATACCAGCACGCAGTTGCGGCTGTAATTCATACGCACCAGGTGCTTGGACAATGACTTCCAAGGCAGGTAAGGAGCAAGACGAACAATGAATAAAATGAATCATCTCGTTTCTCCGAAAAGCTATTCTCTAAGGTGTCGTTTACAGAAGATGTACTTGTGTCCGCATAGTCTCCGACTGAATAATCATTGTAACTCTGAAGTTAAAAACCCGGTAAGTATCATATGACTGATTCTGGATTACACGCCTTTCCTGATATTATGAATGAATATTCGTCCGTCTAACTCCGACTGAAGTTTTGCAGGTCAATCGTCCAATCCACGTGACTCGCTCTTCGTCAGAAGCATCACCGTTTGTTGGAATGTGAATGCGGCTGCATCCCAGAAGCTGCTGTTACCTGCAGCCGTAATTCAAAAGTGTCAGGTGTGTGTATACACAATGACTTCAAGCAAAGCCTAAATCAGTCTTGATTATCATCAGCTCAGTTAAATCATGCAGTAAAGCATCTCCCTTTACCTGTTTTCTTGACCGGCTGCGACATCTCACCGGCAAGACCGTTGTCTGTGCAGCTTCGTTGGCCTGGGTAACTTAGGGTCCGGTTGATAGCAAATTTTCAACACTACCTAAACAGCTGAGTCGAATTTAACCACACTGTGGCAAGTAAATCCAGCGTGGTTCGTACTGTGGAAAGTAATTCCAGGTGTTAGTTTTAGTTCAGTTAGGATTAGTTTTCTGTGTTTTTTCGATCAATTCCAGGTGAATGCGAGGCTGTACCGTGACAAACGGGCCAAGATCTTTTCTTTTTCATCCTCTTCCCATCATCTCCCCTTTCATTGACACTCACACGTCCTGCAATACCACACGAATTGGGAGAGCAATGGACAGCTTAGAGGTTGTCGTGGCTAGACAGTGCCCCGCTAGGGAAGACAGCTGGAGGCGAAACCTTCCTTACCAGCAAGTGGAGGTGCAGGTCGGCGCCCAAATCAGGTACAACATCATCTCGGAGTGTGTAACAATCACTACACTGACGGGACTAATGATTACGAACTTGACACGCTCTGAATCCTTTACATTTCACTCACTCACTCACTCCTTGTTTGGCGAAACTTCCTAGACTTTGCTCGCAGAAGAGATGACGCTACACTTCTGCGTGTTCCATTAATTAAATAATATTGTGGCCGTAATTCGGGCAATATTCGGCCGCAATTCGGGCAACACTTCATTCTGGCAAGCTTTTAAATATTAATACATAATAATATTTTTGAATGAATATTATATTGGGTAAAAAATGTAGGTCATGCTGCTGGAGTCCTATGCCCTTCTTTACGCTGTTTAGATGAGTGGGATACAGACGAGCACATAGAAGTCCTCTATACAAGGTTTTGTTTTGTATATGCGAAACGGTGCTGTGAGAAAACTTTATTCAAATAATTTGAAATAAATAAAAATGACATTTCCTGAAGCTGCAGTTCGGATAAGTAAAGTGAAAATTGATTTTAGGAAGTGTAAAATATTTGATAATATTTTGTTTGTGGGAAACTCTGCACTGAGAAATTATATTCAAAATAATTAAAAACAAAAGCTGACATTTGATGACGCTTCCTGAAACTCGGTTGTAGGTAAAGAGAAAAATGGATTATGATGAAGGGTAAATGTTTTATCGTACTCGTATCCAAGCCACGGACCTTCTATTATCCATACAGATGCTCTAAACGACAGAGCTGTGGAATCAAAAATTGCATTCGTGAGCATTTAACGATCTTTCAGTGATCAGATGTACGGTACAATTGGTGCGGCATTCTATTCCGTTCAGTACGGAATAGAATATGGTACGAATAAATAAAGTATGTTATAAATGGTATGAATAAAGTACGGAATATGGTTAAAAAATCGACTTCGAGAGTTCGATCGTAAAATCTGTTTTGAATAGAAGGTAAAATCTATTTTGAATAGAAGTAGGCGATGGATCTGTGTATGTCGCATAAATCGCGCAGATCAGAAGCCTTAAAGCTTTAAGTTCAAACTCACGTTAGGATTAATGCCAGATAATGCCAATTAAATGTTCATTAATATTAGTGCAGGCGGCGAGAAGATACATACATTTTTTTTAAAAAAGTCAAATTGTAAGTGCACTTTACGGTGGAAAATATCTAAAAATTGTCTCTTGCCTAATATATTGTTTGGGAGTTGGAGCAAGGTAAATAAGTGCTGGACCGACAGTTTCCTTTGAAAACGTGTCTGCTTCCTTAGACTTAAATGGGGACAGGACAATTAGTAAAGAAATACTACGTTATTTAAACGAAACGTTCCGATAACCGTAACAGTTCTCAGTTTCACTGAGCAGTGAGAGAAGTGTTACCAACCGACAGGTCGGTTTCATATGCACTACCTTTGTTTCTCACTCCAATAACCAACAAGCCCATATGATTGCAATAGATGGGGAAACAGATGATTTTTTAAATGAGAAGTGTTCAAAACTGTAAATGTCTTCAGTGCTTACCTTAACTACGGTGACTGAAAATGTGAGATCGGCCTGATGGAAGTCGAGTAACATCAATTAGTATTTACATTGTTTAAAATGTCATTTAAAACTTTCCAATATTAATATTCTGTATTCCACAAGGTTGAGACGTGGAAAATATTCGTATTCCTCTCATTCCCGCGTTTTCGATTTACTTTCGATAAATTTTCTGTAATTGCTAGTTAACGTTTTTGAAAATAAAAACAATATTATTTTGTCACGCTTTTCGATAAAATTTGCCTTCTA